>CM065700.1:51061926-51156926 GCA_017654935.2 Phymorhynchus buccinoides | reverse complement strand
CAGGCGCCATTACCGAATGATTCAACTTTTAATCCGTTCAACAACAGAATTAACATGAAGGTGTTTGAGCGGATTTGTAACGAGTTTAACATTAACTTGAATACAGACTTTAGACAAAAGTTAGATCGTAATCATGGTTTGGGTACACTTTATTATTGGGGCGTGCACAGAAAGTATAACTATGATTGGAATCCTCCTTACACGTCTTTTTCTTCGGGTACGACCGTTCATCTGGAATCTATAGAGCAAAAACATAAAAACGCGTGGACTACATTTATTAGACCGTCACCAAGACGGACTATTGCGATCGTCTGGTTTGTCTGTTGTTTTGTTGTTGGTTTTTTTGGGGTTTTTTTCTTCTGTCTGTCCCAAGGATATCTCCCGAACCGCTGGACCGAATCGCGTCAAATTTTGTGTGAAGGTGTGCCTCCTTAATAGGAAGAGATCGGCGCAAACCATTTTGCCGTCGTGACCTTCACGTACGACCTTGAAAACCGAAAATCTATTTTTAGCCATATCTCGGGCACCGATCAACATAGGATATTGAAACTTGGTATGAAGGTGGTTTGGCTTATGCCCGTTCTGATGAGGGCATACCGATCAAGGTCAAGGTCAAAAAGATCCCTGGAGCCTGAAAATCGGAGGGTCATTTTTTTCTCCTTCTGTCTGTCCCAAGGATATCTTTCGAACGGGTTGACAGAATCACGTCAAATTTTGTGTGCTGGTGGTGTGTCACCATGAGAGGAAGGCATCCGCGCAAACCATTTTGCCGTCGTGACCTTGACCTTGGCGTACGACCTTGAAAACCGAAAATCTTTCAGGGGCCATAACTCCCACACCGTTAGTGTTAGAGTCTTCAAATTTGGCATGAAGGTACTTTGGCTTATGCCCGTTCTGATGGTGGCATACCGATCAAGGTCAAGGTCACGGACCGGGCGATCAGTAGGCCTTGAAAGTGGTAGGGGTCTACACATTGGGTTTTAAGCCATATTGTGCACATTGGTACTTGACAGAAGCGCTTCAGATTGTGTGTGGTACTGTATACCCTAGAGAAGAAAACACCCGAGCATAAATTATCACCATGCTGACCTTGACCTTGAAGTGTGACCTTGAAAACCGAAATTTCCTTCTTTGCGCTATATGTTTCTTCTTCAAGCTGTATCTCGTGAACTAGAAGACAGAATCCCTTCCAATTTTGTGTCAGGATGTGACACTCTATGGGGTGTCGCAAGTGCGTGGCATTGCTGGTGACGGACTTGTCTGCCGCTCGGCGACGCCCTTGTTCTTGATACTTCTGAAGGACTGACTAAGGCGGGAATAGAACGAGTAAATGATTCTATTCGTACTTATGTGTGGTGTTTGCTGGGATCGCAAGCGCAAGTGAGGTCTGAGATAATGGATCCTTCAACTGGGTTTGATGCGCAGAAACAGTATTTAGCTAATTTAGAAGATGCAATCAATTCTACAGTTGACCTCCCGACAAGTATTAAAAGGTATCAAGACGTTTTAAGATTTGCAAGATCGAAAATGTAGACTTTGCTGTTGGTAGTGGATTATACATGCTACCCTCTGATCTTAGACTTCAAATAGGGACAATTGTAAACTACAACAACGAAATCCTTGTAGCCGGAGATAACCAAGCAGTTGGTAAAAACAAAGAAATTAATTCAAAAGTAACCGCACCATCGATCATACAAAGAATACACTATCCCATCCCTGTTAGTCAAAAAAAGAATATGAATTTAACGAACTTAACCTACAAAGCAACCGACAGTCATGAAAACGAAAAAACAGCATTAGTTATTTTTCTAACTACGGCTGGTCTAGTTTATTTTTATTTTACTACAGAGTAATCCTACAACTAAAACTATTAGCATCCATAAGTGTTCAGCCATAAAACCGACTACTTTGCTTGCAGTAGAAAAAAGCCAACTAACAATTGCGCCTAATATACCGGGTAGTGCGTCTAGAGCTTTTTCTGCTAATTTCTTTAATAGATTCGTTAAATGTTCCAGTTGTTTTTTAATCCAGTTCGTATCTTTTGATGGTGAAGGTGGCGAAGGTAATTGACTACCACCTGGTCCTGTTAAAGCAAACACTAAAGTAGAGATTGCAAACCCTAAAGCCGTCATAACGCTCGCAATCGTGACTCCTTGCTCTCTAAATAAAGTTCTTATTCTTTCTGCTAGAGTTGTGTTTTCGTATAACATTATTTGGATGGTTTCTTTTATTCTGTTCACTTGTGTGCGTAATTGTTCGCGGTTAGTTGACAATACTTCTAGTCTTGCTGATTTTTCTTGTTGAAGATCATTTAGTCTTTGTGTGATTCTGTCTTTCACGTCTTGCCCTAGGTTGTTGTCGTCCGCTTCGGTCAACTTTTGTTTTTCTCTGTTTATGTGAGAATCAAGTTCGCTTAACTTTGCTACATTATTTGTTAACTCGCCTCTGATAGATTTTAATGATTCGTTGAGGGCTATTATTTCTCTCATAGGTAATGGTGGGTCATGCAATGTTTTTACTTGGGTTTCTTCATCTTCTAAAGTTATAAAACTGGTTTCCATTTCTATTATGTTGTCCGCAGTTGCGCTTAAGTCTCTAAGAGGAATTGATTTAAGTTGGGAATCAGTTGGTAGTCTTTGTAGTGTGTTTTGAAGTGAAGAAACAGCTTGTGTTCTTAGGTCTGGATCAATATTAAATCGTCTGTGATCGCTAACACTGAGCCTTTGACGAACTGTACTCTTTTTTTAAAACTTTGAGGTGTCTGATTTATTTGTAAGACGGACTAGTTGACCATCATCACCCTTCGCAAATAAATGGCTGTCTTTATATTCAAAGTCATTAGGATCAAAGACTTCAGGCGGTTCTTGTCCTATACTTTCATAAAACGATCTTACTTTACCTTCCATTAGTTCACGTCTTAAAGTTGATAGATGGTGAGACGATGTAGCTTCACTCATGTCATCTCCAGGATCAAAAACATCATAATCGTGGTCGGCTTCTATTCCAGCCATGTTTTTATTATAATTATGTTTTTATTTTTATTTTTAAAAAAAGAGATGTCACAATCATACAGAACAATTCTTGATCCATACAGACGGTTAAAAGAACCACTCGGTGTTAAAGGAACCAGGCAGAGTATTGTTATAAGTAATAATCCTTCAACTATTGATCAGAGACAAATATTATCAGTAAGATTTCCTAGTCTGGGATCTAATGAAGTCATTGTGCCAGGCACAGCACGTCTCGCATTTAAAATAGAGCTGGAGTCAGCGACGGATCCGAATAGAACTTTAGTTGCTAATCTTGGTAGAGCGATCGTTAGTAAGATTACTATTAAACTTGAAGGGAGAGAGGTAATGTCTTTAGATAACGCAGATGTCTTTTTGAGTTATTGTGATTTATGGCTCACACAAAATGAAAGGAAAGATAGGATTTATCAAGGAATACAGGGAGATAATGGAATCAAACATAGAATTGGTGCTGAAGATAAAAAAAGATAACAATCATGATGAGTTGGTTGCACAAGTTTATGGCAATCGATTTTATATACCTCTTGATTTCGAGCTGTTAAACACGCACTCCCCGTATTATCAGGGTGCTTTACAAGATAGGCTTATGTATGAATTAACTTTTAATGATTACAGCCGTGTTATCAGATCAGCGACAGATCCTGATGTAAAAGATAGTATTTCAGACATCACATTAGAGTTTGATGTTGTTCGTCATCAAGAATTAGCTCGGTTGATTTCACAACAATACCAGACAAGATTAGCAATATACTACAACAGAATTTTAAATCATAGTAAAATACCTAAAAACAAATCAGACAGAATTTGGAACATCGATTTGAATGTATCTGCAAGGTCATTGAAAGGGATTTTGTTGCTGTTTGAGGAGACTAAAAAACCCTTTAACAGATTAAGCGAGAAGTTTTATAATCCTAAAATAACTAAACTAACATGTACGATTGAAGGACAACCGAATCAGTTGTTTGCAAGCGGTCTTTTACCTTATCAGCATTTTGATGAAGTACAAAAGTTGTTTGGTGGAGGTGGGCTACAAAAAGACCCGGTGGCTGATCTTGTTTGCAAAGACCTTCATCTTCATGATGTTAGACTTGAAGATTATTTATCTTCCAAGTATGCTATGTGGCTCGATCTTAGGACAACTGAAGACAACAAACTACATGGCAGTGGAAGAGTAGTTGGTGATGGGTCAGGAGGAATACACATTCAAATCCACAAAGAAGCGGAAGAGAATAAGCAAATATATATTTATGTATATTTACTATGCAATGCTCAGCTGAACATTGAAGACAACAGAATAAAAGATATTGTGTATTAAAATAATGGATTTGGAGTTCATGACAAAAGAACATCATTGTTCGTTAATTTGTGGACAGACTGGGTGTGGAAAAACAATATTTGTTTTAGATTTACTACAAACACATTTAAGTACTGACTTAAATGCTTTTATGTGAGGCGCAAGTCAGCGGGGATAGCATAACAAAATAAAAGTAAAAGGTGATCCAATTCTTTTATTCTTATTTGGTATCCTAAATTGGTTAGTTCTCAGCTGGTATTATGCTTGCGTGGTGTTTTCATCTGAGGAACTTCCTGTCTGCAAGCCTACTTCCTTTTCAGTTCTGCTGCAGCCAAGAGTGGTTTGTATCAAAATAGTTCCTTACAAAATCTGTTTTCAGCCTTTGATTTGGTAAGCATCCACCTTCCAAACTTAGTGAGATATATTTAGTATTGATGTTATTATCCAGTGTAAGCATTAGAATGTTAAGATTAGGTCCCTATGTTAATAACATCGTGATAAGTTGAAAGAGAGTGATGAGAGGTTCACACACTTTACATACCACACAAAGCATTTCAGGCTTGTGGAAACAATTGGTGCTGCTTGAACTACGCTAGTTACTGAGTCCTTGACAAACAAGAGAATATTATTCCCTGGGGGTAATCATGGAATGATTCCACACTGTAAACATGGGGCAATTCTACCCCAGAGTAAACATGGCAGGATCCCTGGTTTGAGGAAGTTGTTCATGCCACTTTTATTCGCTTGTGTACTTGGCTGCTGTTGGTTTTTTTAGAGTTAATTCACAGCTAGTAGGAACATCACAGAAGCAACACACTAGGGAATTTAAATTTATAAAAAAAAAAAAAGAAGAAGAACAAAGATGATTGACTGAGCAGTTACAGTTCCTTTGTATGCATCAATGTTGCACCATTGTGCGACCGTGTCTTAATTAATTGATGTTTATAATATAACACTATTGCACTTTGCTCCATTTACACAACTTTGTCATGTAGATAGAGTAATGTCAGCAAGGGGCCGACCAAAGCGGGCCGCAAAGCGGCCAGCACGCCTGCAAAGCGCATCACCTCCACCACAGAGGGGTCGTGTGGATGCTGCCACCACAGACCAGCATGACAAGTCGCATCCACCACAGGGTCGTGGTGTGGATGCCACCACCCCAGAACAACAAGTGGAGGTAGTTGCAGGACCATCCAGCACCGCCAATCCATGGTGGGCCATGATCCCACAGCCACCCGCGGCACCACCCACAGGTAGGCAGGTTGACGCCCTCACAGTGCCCATAGATATCATAAATGACAACCTGTTATCTCGAATTAATGTCTTAGAACAGGCCTTACTGGCACAACAGTCGGCCAGCAAAGGCCAGGTGCTCGATGACCTGGCGATAACAGTACCAGCAGACCTTCATGCTAGGATAGTGGAGGGGAAGTGCATCGACCTTTCTTTGCTTCTCTCAAAGTCATTTTTGGACCGCCAAGAGGACCAGCAGCTATGCTTCGTGCAGGATGAGCAAGGCAGACTGGTGGCCAAGCACCAGAGGAAGAGCAAACCTTCGCTATCCATTGATCAATGGACTTCGGCTTTCCACGTTTATATGAGCGTGTACTTAAAACAGCACCCAGAGGATCTGCAGCACATGCTGGCATACACGGAGCTGGTGAGAGGGGCAGCAAAAGATAACCCCGGGAATGCTTGAGCCCTGTATGACCTGCAATTCTGGACCCGCAAGGAGGCAGATCCAGCACCAGAATGATAGACTCGCAGCTATGGCTGCAGCTTTTTTGCCGCCCGCCTGTCGCTACTCAAACGATGGCGGGACAACAGCGTCGGAGTGAGTCCCAAGCGTCACTTGTGCAGCGACCCGCTGTGTGCTTCTACTATAATAAGTGGAAAGGCTGCAGCCGTGCCAATTGCCCCTATCCACATAAGTGTGCACAATGCCTCCAACCTGGTCACGCAGTAAACATTTGCCCTAACAAAAACAAGGCAATCCCGGAGGAGACATCTGTGAGGCAAAATGATGGTAGAACACCCAAACCCCCCTTTCGCATGGGGGGGAGCCAGCGAGCCCCAGATGGTCAACCCCCCTTTCGCATGTGAGGGAGCCAGCGAGCCCCAGATGGTCAACACCTCTGAGGACAAGGCTCCTTTCTGCCCTGCACATACTCTAGCTCTTACACCGGTACGTTTAGGCCCCCTTAGTAACTGGTTGGCAAAATACCCCGATAGACAGTCAGCACATATCCTGGGTCAGGGTTTTAGAGAGGGCTTTAGAGTCAATTATGAAGGCCCTCGAGTAGGCCGGGAGGCCAAAAATCATGGTTCTGCCCAAAAGCAGCCCCATATAGTTAGGCAAAAACTCATGTCAGAAGTAGAGTTAGGTAGGGTAGCCGGCCCATTTCAGGTCAAACCACTCCCAAATCTAACTGTGTCACCAATTGGCCTAGTGGAAAAAAGTACCCCAGGTGAGTTCAGACTCATATTTGACTTATCTTTCCCCCTCGCTGAGTCCGTCAACAGTGGTATTCCCGCAGAGCTGACAACAGTGACATATACAAACTTTGATGCCGCAACAGATATGGTTTGCCGTCTGGGCCAGGGGTCATTCCTGGTGAAAGTAGATATCCAGTCAGCCTTCCGTCTTCTCCCACTGCACCCTGATGACTTCTCCTTGATGGGAATGGCCCATGACTGTTATTACTTCGTTGACAAAGCACTCCCCTTTGGCTGCTCTATTTCCTGCGCCTTATTTGAAAAATTTAGCACCTTCCTGGAGTGGTGCGCCAGAACCGCCTCTACATCCGACAACCTGATCCATTATCTAGATGACTTTTGTGGTGGGGATCGTTCATACGAGGGCGCAAGGAGTCTGCTGGTCTCAATTCTAAGTCTTTTCTCATCACTGGGTGTGCCTACAGCACAGGATAAAGTGGAGGGCCCAACTACTTGCTTAAAGTTCCTAGGTTTGGAAATTGACACAGTTTCTATGGAGGTTAGGTTGCCTGAAAACAAAACAACAGACCTTCTCAGAATATTGGCAGCCTTAGAAGACACAAAGAAAATTACGCTTCGAGAACTCCAGTCTCTCATAGGGAAACTCAACTTTGCATGCAGAGCCGTCAGGCCAGGTAGGGCCTTCTTGCGCCGGCTCATAGATGCGACATGTCGAGCCAAAAAAACATTCCACAGGATCAGAATAACAGCATCAATGAGAGAGGATCTAGACGTGTGGCAGAGTTTTTTGAAAGGTTACAATGGCCGGACCATCATGTTGAAAGACCCCTGGACCAATTGCGACGCCCTCCAGTTGTACACGGACGCAGCAGGCAGCATTGGCTTTGGGGCATTTTTCCAAGGTCATTGGTCACATGGTTCATGGCCAGCAAACTGGCAGCAACAGGGCCCAGACATAACTTTTAAGGAGTTATTCCCCATTGTTCTGGCCATACAGCTATGGTCTAAGTTGTTGCAGAACCAAAAAGTGATCTTTCACTGTGACAACCAGGCCGTGGTCCATATAATTAACAGTCAGTCATCCCGTTCTCCTCACTCTATGAAACTTCTCAGATTACTTGTTTTGTCTTGTTTAGAATCCAACATTCTTTTCAGGGCACAACACATTCCAGGTAAATATAACAACATTGCCGACGCCCTGTCTCGTGCGCAGCTAACGCCGCTTTTGTGGCGGGAGGTAGACATGGCTACACGTCTATAAACATATCCAATTGGGACTATATTATTATATGTGAGATAAGGCTACCCCCCAAAAGCCTAGAGAGCCCATACAACCATGGATTTGGTTCGGTTCGGGATTTGGGGGGCAACTGGCACTCAGGATGTTTGATCTTCCCTCTGCGAGGGAGGCCGAGTTATACGTGTCATGGGCAGATGCATGAGGCCAAAAAATGGGGTGGATTCCCCGGAAAGCAAGGCCGTTGGAAGGTACACACCTCCACATGTGTTATGCTGGGTGTCACATAGGGAGGCGTTATGCTAGATCCTGGTAACTTTGGCTTACGCTCATGGCGGACTGAGGAGCCAAGGTCGCTTTAATTGGTAACTGTCATCAAAATTTCAAACCAGCCATGTCTACCTCCCAAACCTGTGCCCATTCTATCCCACTACCGTAAAGTACCTATTGTTGTGCATGATTTAATGATACCAATGTTTCTGGCTAAATAAACAAATGTTTTAACTGTCTCACCTCTTGTTCAGCTTTAATTTGACAGGTTGATTCCATGTTGTCATGTGTATTATGTGTTTGTACTGTAGTCCACACATAAACAGTTTACCGTTATAATTTTGATCATATAGTAATTTTTTGTACTACTTTAAAATATAACAAATCATACAAAGAAAGAAAGTTTATATGGTCAGATGACGAAATCTATTTGATTAATCCAAGTGATAAACTAAGCGAATGTTTAGAACATTTTTTTAAATTATTTGAAGGAACGTCAACATTGTTTATTATTGATGATTGCTCGGCTGAAAGGGACATAGTCAAAAAAAGAAACATGTTAGCTAAATTAGCGTTCAGTGGTAGACACGCAGGGATTAGTGTATGGATTTTAACACAGAAGTATAACTCGGTTTTAAAAGATTTTAGAGAACAATTAAAGACAGTTGTTTTGTTTTACACAAAAGATAAAGATAGCTTTGAAGAATGTTTAGATGAAAATAATGTGATTGAATCAAAAGAAGAAAGGAAGTTAATTAAACAAAAACTAAGTAATCAAAAGTATTGTAAACTAGTATTAAAAACAGATTATCCAAGACAGTATAAGTGTTTGAGTGTTTGTAAGACTGTTCGCTTAAAAGACATCTTTATTTTAATGAAATTTGTTGTTTCACGTAGGACTTTTTGTCAATTTGGGATGTTTTGCGTCAGTGTGTGAGAGAGAGAGAGCGTGGACGTCATTAATGGTATGACTGGTCTCTTAGAAGAAAACATCTCTTTTTATTTTTACAGAATTTATGCGGTTTTACGTGGGAATTTCTTTAAAATATGGGATGTAAAAAGTACTGAGCCAGAATCCCCATCTAGACGTTCTCTCACACACCTACAGGCGCACACACACGTGCTATATACTCGCAAGCTTGGCCGCATAAATGCCTACGCTCGCACAAAGTCGACTCACATGTCGCATGTTAACATTACATAAGCTGCGCATGCACACACACACACACACACACACACACACATGCATGCCATGCACACACACATAACACATACACACACATGCACACACACGCGTGCGCACATACGCAATTACACACGTAGGGGAAGACGGGGTAAAAAGCGCATGGGCGGGTATGAAGCCCACCCCAATTATCTCATGAAATTAAGCAAATTTCAGTCTCATTTTGCCCATGAGACGAGCGTTAATGTCTAGCATTCGTCTCATGGGCAAATTTGACTGAAATTTTCTTTATTTCATGAGATAATTGGGGTGGGCTTCTTACCCGCCCATGCGCTTTTTACCCCGTCTTCCCCTACGCGAGCACACACACACATGCGCAACTTAATATTACACACACACAGCGTGCAGGCGAGAAGACACACACATAGAGGTGGGGTAGTGGACCGTTTGTCAAATTGTCTAGGGCCGATCCTTGTCCGATCCTCGCTGATCCTTAGTTCTTACCAACCCTTCTGTTATAGTATGTTTATCCTCAGTCGGGGTTGTGAATTTGGGGGTGTTTTTCTGTTAAGTCGCTCAGTACTTAACCGTATATGCAAAATGGATGTCAACATATTGTTTACTTTTTATGCAAAATGGATGTCAACATATTCAGTTTTGTTATAATTGTCTCACAAAATGTTTGATCTCATGTTGCTAAAGGTCTGTGTACACGTTAACATTATTCACGAGATATTTCTATTTTCCCAAGGCAACAGTGTTAGCCCACTCACTGTGTTGCCATGGGGAGATAGAAATATCTTGTGAATAGTGTTAACGCGTACACAGACCTTAAATGTTACTGGTAAACTGTGCTTGTACAAACATTTAATGGGTTTTGTAAAGTTCCCGAACATACTTTACATTTTAATTAAAGTAGATCTTGACTCTTTGGTAATGTGCATATTCATTTTGAGGTGCATTTTGTCAATATTCTCATTTGATGAATAACTATTGTCTGTAAATGCTGGTAGAATTTCACAGTAATTAATGAGTAGAATGTGTAGTAGAACAAGCCACAGGGGCAGTTGTGTAGAAACAAAGCCTGTCCTGTGTAGAATGTGTAGTAGAACAAACCACAGGGGCAGTTGTGTAGAAACAAAGCCTGTCCTGTGTAGAATGTGTAGTAGAACAAGCCACAGGGACAGTTGTGTAGAAACAAGGCCTGGCCTGTGTAGAATGTGTAGTAGAACAAACCACAGGGGCAGTTGTGTAGAAACAAGGCCTGTCCTGTGTAGAATGTGTAGTAGAACAAGCCACAGGGGCAGTTGTGTAGAAACAAGGCCTGTCCTGTGTAGAATGTGTAGTAGAACAAGCCACAGGGGCAGTTGTGTAGAAACAAGGCCTGTCCTGTGTAGAATGTGTAGTAGAACAACAGTTGTGGAAACAAGTTGTGTAGAAACAAGGCCTGGCCTGTGTAGAATGTGTAGTAGAACAAGCCACAGGGGCAGTTGTGTAGAAACAAGGCCTGTCCTGTGTAGAATGTGTAGTAGAACAAGCCACTGGGGCAGTTGTGTAGAAACAAGGCCTGTCCTGTGTAGAATGTGTAGTAGAACAAACCACAGGGGCAGTTGTGTAGAAACAAGGCCTGTCCTGTGTAGAATGTGTAGTAGAACAAACCACAGGGGCAGTTGTGTAGAAACAAGGCCTGTCCTGTGTAGAATGTGTAGTAGAACAAGCCACAGGGGCAGTTGTGTAGAAACAAGGCCTGTCCTGTGTAGAATGTGTAGTAGAACAAGCCACAGGGACAGTTGTGTAGAAACAAGGCCTGTCCTGTGTAGAATGTGTAGTAGAACAAACCACAGGGGCAGTTGTGTAGAAACAAGGCCTGTCCTGTGTAGAATGTGTAGTAGAACAAACCACAGGGACAGTTGTGTAGAAACAAGGCCTGTCCTGTGTAGAATGTGTAGTAGAACAAACCACAGGGGCAGTTGTGTAGAAACAAGGCCTGTCATGTGTAGAATGTGTAGTAGAACAAGCCACAGGGGCAGTTCAGTAGAAACAAGGCCTGTCCTGTGTAGAATGTGTAGTAGAACAAGCCACAGGGGCAGTTGTGTAGAAACAAGGCCTGTCCTGTGTAGAATGTGTAGTAGAACAAGCCACAGGGGCAGTTGTGTAGAAACAAGGCCTGTCCTGTGTAGAATGTGTAGTAGAACAAACCACAGGGGCAGTTGTGTAGAAACAAGGCCTGTCCTGTGTAGAATGTGTAGTAGAACAAACCACAGGGACAGTTGTGTAGAAACAAGGCCTGTCCTGTGTAGAATGTGTAGTAGAACAAACCACAGGGGCAGTTGTGTAGAAACAAGGCCTGTCATGTGTAGAATGTGTAGTAGAACAAGCCACAGGGGCAGTTCAGTAGAAACAAGGCCTGTCCTGTGTAGAATGTGTAGTAGAACAAGCCACAGGGGCAGTTGTGTAGAAACAAGGCCTGTCCTGTGTAGAATGTGTAGTAGAACAAGCCACTGGGGCAGTTGTGTAGAAACAAGGCCTGTCCTGTGTAGAATGTGTAGTAGAACAAGCCACAGGGGCAGTTGTGTAGAAACAAGGCCTGTCCTGTGTAGAATGTGTAGTAGAACAAGCCACTGGGGCAGTTGTGTAGAAACAAGGCCTGTCCTGTGTAGAATGTGTAGTAGAACAAGCCACAGGGGCAGTTGTGTAGAAACAAGGCATCGTGTGCAAATAGTTTTGGCTATATACTTGACTTTACCAATGGCTTATTATATCCCACTTTACAGCTATTTTTCTTCAAACATCCATTGTTGGTCTTTTTAACCCCTTGACTTCCGTGAGATAACACTTCGCGGATGGCGTCACAATGCTTTTTGCTTCAACAAAGTGAACAGGGTTATTTCCCCTGACCTTTTTGCCAAGTTCTCTTTTTTAGGTCATGATTTTTAAAATGATTTTAGCTGTAATTTCCTCTGGCAGTCAAAGGGTTAAACGCCCCTTTCATCAAATAACCTGGGGTTGCTGTTCTTATGCTTTTGCATCGTGGTTTTTCTTCCCAAGTTAGCATTGTAAAAAAAGTCCAAATTTGTCTGGTAAAACAGAAAGGGTCAAACGTTGCCTAAGGTGAAAAGAACATTTTTGTTTTCCACCATTTTGGAGCGCCCGTGACTGCCATGTAACGTATCGTATGGGCTTGATGACGTCACTGATGATGTCACTGATACTGATGACGTCATCAGATGAAGGGGAATAACTCTAGAACATTGGGTTGTTGTTTTTTCCTTTAAGCAGTCAGGAGGGTTGTATTCCCAGATCATTTTGCCAGATTGACTCACAGTTGTCTTTTCCATTGGACAATTTGTAATGTAGTTTTCATTCTTCATTTTACTTTGGCAGTCAAAGGGTTAACAGTGCTTTTGGGTTTTTTACATTTCCAGCTGCATAGGGTTGTCCTGAAATAACAGGAGCAGGCTGTAGTAGATGATGGTTGTCCTGAAATAACAGGAGCAGGCTTTAGTAGATGATGGTTGTCCTGAAATAACAGGAGCAGGCTTTAGTAGATGATGGTTGTCCTGAAATAACAGGAGCAGGCTTTAGTAGATGATGGTTGTCCTGAAATAACAGGAGCAGGCTTTAGTAGATGATGGTTGTCCTGAAATAACAGGAGCAGGCTGTAGTAGATGATGGTTGTCCTGAAATAACAGGAGCAGGCTTTAGTAGATGATGGTTGTCCTGAAATAACAGGAGCAGGCTGTAGTAGATGATGGTTGTCCTGAAATAACAGGAGCAGGCTTTAGTAGATGATGGTTGTCCTGAAATAACAGGAGCAGGCTTTAGTAGATGATGGTTGTCCTGAAATAACAGGAGCAGGCTGTAGTAGATGATGGTTGTCCTCAAATAACAGGAGCAGGCTTTAGTAGATGATGGTTGTCCTGAAATAACAGGAGCAGGCTTTAGTAGATGATGGTTGTCCTGAAATAACAGGAGCAGGCTGTAGTAGATGATGGTTGTCCTGAAATAACAGGAGCAGGCTTTAGTAGATGATGGTTGTCCTGAAATAACAGGAGCAGGCTTTAGTAGATGATGGTTGTCCTGAAATAACAGGAGCAGGCTTTAGTAGATGATGGTTGTCCTGAAATAACAGGAGCAGGCTTTAGTAGATGATGGTTGTCCTGAAATAACAGGAGCAGGCTGTAGTAGATGATGGTTGTCCTCAAATAACAGGAGCAGGCTTTAGTAGATGATGGTTGTCCTGAAATAACAGGAGCAGGCTTTAGTAGATGATGGTTGTCCTGAAATAACAGGAGCAGGCTGTAGTAGATGATGGTTGTCCTGAAATGACAGGAGCAGGCTTTAGTATATGATGGTTGTCCTGAAATAACAGGAGCAGGCTTTAGTAGATGATGGTTGTCCTGAAATAACAGGAGCAGGCTTTAGTAGATGATGGTTGTCCTGAAATAACAGGAGCAGGCTTTAGTAGATGATGGTTGTCCTGAAATAACAGGAGCAGGCTTTAGTAGATGATGGTTGTCATGAAATAACAGGAGCAGGCTTTAGTAGATGATGGTTGTCCTGAAATAACAGGAGCAGGCTTTAGTAGATGATGGTTGTCCTGAAATAACAGGAGCAGGCTTTAGTAGATGATGGTTGTCCTGAAATAACAGGAGCAGGCTGTAGTAGATGATGGTTGTCCTGAAATAACAGGAGCAGGCTTTAGTAGATGATGGTTGTCCTGAAATAACAGGAGCAGGCTGTAGTAGATGATGGTTGTCCTGAAATAACAGGAGCAGGCTTTAGTAGATGATGGTTGTCCTGAAATAACAGGAGCAGGCTTTAGTAGATGATGGTTGTCATGAAATAACAGGAGCAGGCTTTAGTAGATGATGGTTGTCCTGAAATAACAGGAGCAGGCTTTAGTAGATGATGGTTGTCCTGAAATAACAGGAGCAGGCTGTAGTAGATGATGGTTGTCCTGAAATAACAGGAGCAGGCTTTAGTAGATGATGGTTGTCCTGAAATAACAGGAGCAGGCTTTAGTAGATGATGGTTGTCCTGAAATAACAGGAGCAGGCTTTAGTAGATGATGGTTGTCCTGAAATAACAGGAGCAGGCTTTAGTAGATGATGGTTGTCATGAAATAACAGGAGCAGGCTTTAGTAGATGATGGTTGTCCTGAAATAACAGGAGCAGGCTTTAGTAGATGATGGTTGTCCTGAAATAACAGGAGCAGGCTTTAGTAGATGATGGTTGTCCTGAAATAACAGGAGCAGGCTTTAGTAGATGATGGTTGTCCTGAAATAACAGGAGCAGGCTTTAGTAGATGATGGTTGTCCTGAAATAACAGGAGCAGGCTTTAGTAGATGATGGTTGTCCTGAAATAACAGGAGCAGGCTGTAGTAGATGATGGTTGTCCTGAAATAACAGGAGCAGGCTTTAGTAGATGATGGTTGTCATGAAATAACAGGAGCAGGCTTTAGTAGATGATGGTTGTCCTCAAATAACAGGAGCAGGCTTTAGTAGATGATGGTTGTCATGAAATAACAGGAGCAGGCTTTAGTAGATGATGTTTGTCCTGAAATAACAGGAGCAGGCTTTAGTAGATGATGGTTGTCATGAAATAACAGGAGCAGGCTTTAGTAGATGATGTTTGTCCTGAAATAACAGGAGCAGGCTTTAGTAGATGATGGTTGTCATGAAATAACAGGAGCAGGCTTTAGTAGATGATGGTTGTCCTCAAATAACAGGAGCAGGCTTTAGTAGATGATGGTTGTCATGAAATAACAGGAGCAGGCTTTAGTAGATGATGGTTGTCCTCAAATAACAGGAGCAGGCTTTAGTAGATGATGGTTGTCATGAAATAACAGGAGCAGGCTTTAGTAGATGATGTTTGTCCTGAAATAACAGGAGCAGGCTTTAGTAGATGATGTTTGTCCTGAAATAACAGGAGCAGGCTTTAGTAGATGATGTTTGTCCTGAAATAACAGGAGCAGGCTTTAGTAGATGATGGTTGTCATGAAATAACAGGAGCAGGCTTTAGTAGATGATGTTTGTCCTGAAATAACAGGAGCAGGCTTTAGTAGATGATGGTTGTCATGAAATAACAGGAGCAGGCTTTAGTAGATGATGGTTGTCCTGAAATAACAGGAGCAGGCTTTAGTAGATGATGTTTGTCCTGAAATAACAGGAGCAGGCTTTAGTAGATGATGTTTCTTTGAATAATAGCCATGACAAAACGATGTTTGTCATGAAATAACAGGAGCAGGTTCAAGTCAATAATTTGTCTTGGTATACCACTGACCATATGTTTATAAGTACAAGGTGACGTTTAAGTTTTCATGTGTAGTATATTATATATTTATTACCATTGACCATTATGTTTATAAGTACAATGTGGTGTTTAAGTTTTCATGTGTAGTATATTATATATTGCCATGGACTATATGTTTATAAGTACATTGCAATGTTTACGTTTTCATGTGTAGTATATCGATCTCTCGCACACTCTTGCATTCGTGTCATTGATGTGTTAATCGTTTATTTCTGTCAGGTACACACAGGTTATCAGAGCATCAGAAGAACATCACACAACGCGGTGCAGTTTAGGTTCAGATTCGTTAAAACTGTTCAGAGATTGCATTCTGACCTGGGCTTGATTCCTGCTGAATGGATGGCAGCTAACAGCAGATTTTCAAATTTCCCTGGAAGCCATTCTGACTAGTGGACATCTCTACTATACACATACTACACAGGATTCACTTTCATGGTGAAAAAGGTACACATCAAATAAAAATAAACTAAAGCAAAAACTATCAGTATCTAAACACTCATATGGACCTTTGATCTCATTGTGAAATACACAAAAACTGAAAAACAAACCTACACAAAACTGAAAAACAAACCTGAAAAACAAACCTACACAAACTGAAAAACAAACCTATACAAAAACTGAAAAACAAACCTACACAAAACTGAAAAACAAACCTACACAAAACTGAAAAACAAATCTACACAAACTGAAAAACAAAGCTACACGAACCTGAAAAACAAACCTACACAAAAACTGAAAAACAAAGCTACACGAACCTGAAAAACAAAGCTACACATAAGCCGTCCAAACTATGGACATAGGAAGTTCAGTGCCAGTATAAAATATATGAAAAGTGAAAACAAAAAGAAAACCACTGTAAACACACAGAGCAAGAATTCAATGTCATTAAAGTGAAATACATAGGAACAAAAAACATTTCAAGCCAGACAGAGGGGGAAAAAAACCTACAAGAAAACAAAGGTGCATAAACCCCAATGTGGGGTAAACAGATGCTGAAACTAAAGAGAAAAACGTCAAAACCATTCAGATATGTACACACAAAGAGGCTTCGGCCTTATGTGAATTAAGAGAAACCAAACATGAATCTAAAAGGGGAGAGAGAAAAACCGGTAAAACAATATACACACAATCTCGCTGTAAAATAACATGAGTAAAAATGATGACATCCAAAGGAGTCTCAATCTCAGTGTGAAGTAGATGAAACAAAAGTAAAAACCAACAAAAGATGTCCCAATACTAACACAACATCTCAGAGATGATCTGGGAGGGTATTGGGTGAACACTTTACAATAGTTTGGGGGCAAACTGTTTACACAATGCTCATGCTGTCTGTCCAGGTTGCTCATAGGATGTATGGAGGCAACACTTTGTTGTCATGGGATGTATGGAGGCAACACTTTGTTGTCATGGGATGTATGGAGGCAACACTTTGTTGTCATAGGATGTATGGAGGCAACACTTTGTTGTCATGGGATGTATGGAGGCAACACTTTGTTGTCATGGGATGTATGGAGGCAACACTTTGTTGTCATGGGATGTATGGAGGCAACACTTTGTTGTCATGGGATGTATGGAGGCAACACTTTGTTGTCATGGGATGTATGGAGGCAACACTTTGTTGTCATGGGATGTATGGAGGCAACACTTTGTTGTCATGGGATGTATGGAGGCAACACTTTGTTGTCATGGGATGTATGGAGGCAACACTTTGTTGTCATGGGATGTATGGAGGCAACACTTTGTTGTCATGGGATGTATGGAGGCAACACTTTGTTGTCATGGGATGTATGGGGGCAACACTTTGTTGTCATGGGATGTATGGAGGCAACACTTTGTTGTCATGGGATGTATGGGGGCAACACTTTGTTGTCATGGGATGTATGGGGGCAACACTTTGTTGTCATGGGATGTATGGGGGCAACACTTTGTTGTCATGGGATGTATGGAGGCAACACTTTGTTGTCATGGGATGTATGGGGGCAACACTTTGTTGTCATGGGATGTATGGAGGCAACACTTTGTTGTCATGGGATGTATGGAGGCAACACTTTGTTGTCATGGGATGTATGGAGGCAACACTTTGTTGTCAGAGGATGTATGGAGGCAACACTTTGTTGTCAGAGGATGTATGGAGGCAACACTTTGTTGTCATGGGATGTATGGAGGCAACACTTTGTTGTTATGGGATGTATGGAGGCAACTTTATTGTCATAGGATGTATGGAGGCAACACTTTATTGTCATAGGATGTATGGAGGCAACACTTTGTTGTCAGAGGATGTATGGAGGCAACACTTTGTTGTCATGGGATGTATGGAGGCAACACTTTATTGTCAGAGGATGTATGGAGGCAACACTGTTGTCAGAGGATGTATGGAGGCAACACTGTTGTCAGAGGATGTATGGAGGCAACACTGTTGTCAGAGGATGTATGGAGGGAACACTTTGTTGTCATGGGATGTATGGAGGCAACACTTTATTGTCATAGGATGTATGGAGGCAACACTTTGTTGTCAGAGGATGTATGGAGGCAACACTTTATTGTCAGAGGATGTATGGAGGCAACACTGTTGTCAGAGGATGTATGGAGGCAACACTGTTGTCAGAGGATGTATGGAGGCAACACTTTATTGTCATAGGATGTATGGAGGGAACACTTTGTTGTCAGAGGATGTATGGAGGCAACACTGTTGTCAGAGGATGTATGGAGGCAACACTGTTGTCAGAGGATGTATGGAGGCAACACTGTTGTCAGAGGATGTATGGAGGGAACACTTTGTTGTCATGGGATGTATGGAGGCAACACTTTGTTGTCAGAGGATGTATGGAGGCAACACTTTGTTGTCATAGGATGTATGGAGGCAACACTGTTGTCAGAGGATGTATGGAGGGAACACTTTGTTGTCATGGGATGTATGGAGGCAACACTGTTGTCAGAGGATGTATGGAGGCAACACTTTGTTGTCATAGGATCTTTGGAGGCAACACTTTATTGTCATAGGATGTATGGAGGCAACACTTTGTTGTCATAGGATGTATGGAGGCAACACTGTTGTCATAGGATGTATGGAGGGAACACTTTATTGTCATGGGATGTATGGAGGCAACACTTTGTCGTCGCCCATTATGAAACAATCTTAGGGCATATTGGGACAGAAGTGTCCGCCTGTGCAATATTTAACAAATGATGGCCTGCACTAAACCAAACCATTCAGACAATACGGCTGGATGATTTGATTATTTTGGGCTTTGGGGCAACACAGGGAGAGAATTTGCTCAAATGGACAGTCCAGTCATACTTACTAGGAGGTTGGGGTATATTGTCCAGTCATACTTACTAGGAGGTTGGGGTATATTGTCCAGTCATACTTACTAGGAGGTTGGGGTATATTGTCCAGTCATACTTACTAAGAGGTTGGGGTATATTGTCCAGTCATACTAGGAGGTTGGGGTATATTGTCCAGTCATACTAGGAGGTTGGGGTATATTGTCCAGTCATACCAGGAGTTTGGGGTATATTGTCCAGTCATACTTACTAGGAGGTTGGGGTATATTGTCCAGTCATACTAGGAGGTTGGGGTATATTGTCCAGTCATACTAGGAGGTTGGGGTATATTGTCCAGTCATACTAGGAGGTTGGGGTATATTGTCCAGTCATACTAGGAGGTTGGGGTATATTGTCCAGTCATACTTACTAGGAGGTTGGGGTATATTGTCCAGTCATACTTACTAAGAGGTTGGGGTATATTGTCCAGTCATACTAGGAGGTTGGGGTATATTGTCCAGTCATACTAGGAGGTTGGGGTATATTGTCCAGTCATACTAGGAGGTTGGGGTATATTGTCCAGTCATACCAGGAGGTTGGGGTATATTGTCCAGTCATACCAGGAGGTTGGGGTATATTGTCCAGTCATACTAGGAGGTTGGGGTATATTGTCCAGTCATACTAGGAGGTTGGGGTATATTGTCCAGTCATACCAGGAGGTTGGGGTATATTGTCCAGTCATACCAGGAGGTTGTGGTATATTGTCCAGTCATACCAGGAGGTTGGGGTATATTGTCCAGTCATACCAGGAGGTTGGGGTATATTATCCAGTCATACTAGGAGGTTGGGGTATATTGTCCAGTCATACTAGGAGGTTGGGGTATATTGGAGCAAAACACTGAACTACATTGCCCACATTCCCAAGATTACGCCGATTTCTTGATTTGTGGGTATCATTGTAAGATCCTGAGCAACGCATTGATAATGGTTCATAAATATTCATGATCCAAGGGTCATAAATATTCATCAAACCAAGCATGGTCCTTGGGTTATAAATACCGTAAAATCCCCAGCAAACGCCTCCTCTGCATAGATTTTGGACCAAATCAGGGGATGGGCATTTGCTAGGCATACACCCCTTTGTACGAAGAAAAAGAAACCACTTTTTGGCCCAAAGTGGGGGGTGGCCATTTGCTAGATATTAGGTGTTTGTTAAGGATTTTACAGTATTCATGATCCAACATGGTCCATGGGTCATAAATATTCATGAACCAATATGGTCCATGGGTCACAAATATTCATGAACCAAGCACTGACGGGGAATGGTTAGAGTGACAAAGTTAAAAACTGTTATAAATGATTAATGAACATCTGTACAGATTAATCAGGTACAGAGTGAACTATCACTGCAACTCAACATGATTTTAAGTTAATATAGCAATGGTGAACTCGAAGCAAAAAAACCTGATTTGAAAGCCTGTGCAATTTAAAAACAAAAAAATCAGTTTTAGGCAAGGTAAGTAAAGCCTTAAGCCATTCAAGACTCATGATTTACAATTCATACAAGAGATAGTCATTTAAAAGTTTGTGCGACACAACATAATGTTAGATAAACGACAAAATGTTTTCAGTTCTTATAAGACTGGTTTCAAGTGTGTGCAATGTAAAATGACTTCAAAGTTCTCTAATACAATCCCACCAAAACTGAACAAATGCCCATGCCATACAACTGAAAGCCTATGCTTCACAGAACGATGCTTTTGAAACAATGCGGTGAAAAGTCATTCCGGTTCCCAGCATACACACTGTCTGTGTTTGTCTGTCTCTAACTTTTTTTTTCTCCCCTCCCCTTTTGTCACCCCCCTCAGCCCCCCCCCCCCCCCCCCCCCCCCCCCCCCCCTCTCTCTCTCTGCCGTTGGCTTGTCTGTGTTTTGGTCTTGCGGTCAATCAACAGCGTCCATCTGTGTGTGTGTATGTGTGCGCGCGAACGCATGTGTGTGTGCGCGCGAACGCGTGTGTGTGCGTGTGTGAGTCTGGGTGGGTGCGGGTGCGCGTGCGCACGTGTGTGCGTGAGCCTGTGGGTGTTGGCGTGTAAGTGTACCGTATGTTATTATTGTATTGTTGTTTCTGTGCAGTCATATTTTAAAAGTTGTATATTACCCATAGTTTTCGTGTGACGTGCTGTTTTATATTGTCTTCATTGATAAATGTTTTTATTCAATTTGTGATTTTACGTATAACACTTTAATATGATGCTGTTAACTATATGTGGGTTTTTTTAAAAATGATTTGTAATGCATTTATACTGTTGTAAAGCGCGATTAGCCCAATGTGGGGTATCGCGCTATATAAGTATCCCCTATTATTATTATTATACAACGCGCGTAAATTTCTTTTCGTTCTGTTTCAAGATGGCGTCAAAGCGACCGCATGGTGAGAGTTCTAGGTCAAATGATCCAAAATCTGATGGAAAGACACCAAAAGTGGCACAGAAATTCCTGGAAACGACGTTCGGCGCTAGGCGTTCGCCGATGTTCGGCGCTACTGACCTGTTTACCCCCTACACAAGTCTTGAGTAGTCTGGATAACTGAAATGAGTAGTTTTTGTGTGAAATGAGTAGTCCTCTTCATTAAACCATCAAACAATGTTCACTGAAAATGAGTAATTAGAGCATTATTTTCAATTTTGAAGAGTAGTAGAGGTCCAAATTGAGTAGAATACTACTGGAAAAGAGTAGAGTAAACAGGTCTGGCGCTAGGTGCCGTGCATGTGTTCTGTGTCTACTGCTGGAAGGACATTAGTATCGCACACTCAGGTCAGTACCACATTGAAACTCACTGTAAGACGCTGAAGCACCCAACACATGTCAATGCCAAAAAGGACGCTGAAAGCACACACAAACTGACTTTGTTTTATTCAAGCTAGAGCAAAAGCACCAAGAGTGTTTTTAATTGATGACATCAGAACTAGTCTTCCCTTTAGACTACTTCAAATGAATGGTTGCAGGGAAAAGCTCCTACATCCACCAGCCCCTTCATGAACTGACTGAACACCAGTACCAGATATCCAAAGATCACAAGCAGTTTGAACAGGTTAGTAAGCTGAGTTTGAAAGAGAAAAGGCCAATACATGTTTAAAAAATGTTTTTAAAGGTCTCCCAGTGCACTATTGCTTGCATAAAATTGTGTAATTACAAATAGTTTTCTTGTTAATCGGATTTTGTTAAGAAGAATCGGCCGTTCATTGGATTACATTTTGGGGGCAAAATTACTATTTTTTGTTTCAGAAATTACAAATTTGCAAAATAGGGGTAAACAGGTCTACATTTACAAAGTTAAAAAAAAGGGGGGGGGGGGGGGGGGGGGCACGACAAATACACACTGAACTGCATAAAAATAACACATCAATACTGTGAATCTTTCTGCATGTTCGAACAAATGAGGGGGGTTTTAAACAAAAAAAGCAACGAGCAAAATTGATATTCACAATGTAAACAACGCATGAGATTCTATTCGAAAGCCAGATATGTGAACAATATTAAACAGAACAGTACAAATCTCCAACTATTCCTATAAAGATTGATCCTAGGATCATGTTGTGACGCTTCATGTCTCACAGGACGAAACAGAAATAATAGAGGACAAACAAATCTGAGATTCTGTTTAGTGTGAGATAAACCTTGGGCAGGATTTTACAAAACCAAAGGCAATTGTGAGTGAACCAGTAATAATAAAACACTAAGGGCATGCGCACATTAGATCTGAGTGAACCAGTAATAATAGAACACTAAGGGCATGCGTACATTAGATCTGAGTGAACCAGTAATAATAGAACACTAAGGGCATGCGCACATTAGATCTGAGTGAACCAGTAATAATAAAACACTAAGGGCATGCGCACATTAGATCTGAGTGAACCAGTAATAATAGAACACTAAGGGCATGCGCACATTAGATCTGAGTGAACCAGTAATAATAGAACACTAAGGGCATGCGTACATTAGATCTGAGTGAACCAGTAATAATAGAACACTAAGGGCATGCGCACATTAGATCTGAGTGAACCAGTAATAATAAAACACTAAGGGCATGCGCACATTAGATCTGAGTGAACCAGTAATAATAGAACACTAAGGGCATGCGCACATTAGATCTGAGTGAACCAGTAATAATAGAACACTAAGGGCATGCGTACATTAGATCTGAGTGAACCAGTAATAATAGAACACTAAGGGCATGCGCACATTAGATCTGAGTGAACCAGTAATAATAGAACACTAAGGGCATGCGCACATTAGATCTGAGTGAACCAGTAATAATAAAACACTAAGGGCATGCGCACATTAGATCTGAGTGAACCAGTAATAATAAAACACTAAGGGCATGCGCACATTAGATCTGCAATCCACAGGCAATTGAGAGTGAACCAGTAATAATAGAACACTAAGGGCATGCGCACATTAGATCTGATTGAACCAGTAATAATAGAACAATTAGGGCACGCGCACATTAGATCTGAGTGAACCAGTAATAATAGAACAATTAGGGCACGCGCACATTAGATCTGCAATCCACAAGTTCCCTACGGAAACCCCATACACTTATATCAGAAACAAGCAGATGGGTTTCCCTGTGTAATGTGCACTCTGTTTCCCTGTGTAATGTGCACTCTGTTTCCCTGTGTAATGTGCACTCTGTTTCCCTGTGTAATGTGCACTCTGTTTCCCTGTGTAATGTGCACTCTGTTTCCCTGTGTAATGTGCACTATGTTTCCCTGTGTAATGTGCACTCTGTTTCCCTGTGTAATGTGCACTCTGTTTCCCTGTGTAATGTGCACTGTTTCCCTGTGTAATGTGCAGTTTCCCTGTGTAATGTGCACTCTCTGTTTCCCTGTGTAATGTGCACTCTGTTTCCCTGTGTAATGTGCACTCTGTTTCCCTGTGTAATGTGCACTCTCTGTTTCCCTGTGTAATGTGCACTCTGTTTCCCTGTGTAGTGTGCACTATGTTTCCCTGTGTAATGTGCACACTCTGTTTCCCTGTGTAATGTGCACTCTTTGTTTCCCTGTGTAATGTGCACTCTTTGTTTCCCTGTGTAATGTGCACTCTGTTTCCCTGTGTAATGTGCACTCTGTTTCCCTGTGTAATGTGCACACTGTTTCCCTGTGTAATGTGCACTGTTTCCCTGTGTAATGTGCACTCTCTGTTTCCCTGTGTAATGTGCACTCTCTGTTTCCCTGTGTAATGTGCACTCTGTTTCCCTGTGTAATGTGCACTCTTTGTTTCCCTGTGTAATGTGCACTCTGTTTCCCTGTGTAATGTGCACACTCTGTTTCCCTGTGTAATGTGCACACTCTCTTTCCCTGTGTAATGTGCACACTCTGTTTCCCTGTGTAGTGTGCACTCTGTTTCCCTGTGTAATGTGCACACTCTGTTTCCCTGTGTAATGTGCACTCTTTGTTTCCCTGTGTAATGTGCACACTCTGTTTCCCTGTGTAATGTGCACTCTCTGTTTCCCTGTGTAATGTGCACACTCTGTTTCCCTGTGTAATGTGCACTCTGTTTCCCTGTGTAATGTGCACACTCTGTTTCCCTGTGTAATGTGCACTCTGTTTCCCTGTGTAATGTGCACTCTGTTTCCCTGTGTAATGTGCACACTCTGTTTCCCTGTGTAATGTGCACTCTGTTTCCCTGTGTAATGTGCACACTCTGTTTCCCTGTGTAATGTGCACACTCTGTTTCCCTGTGTAATGTGCACTCTGTTTCCCTGTGTAATGTGCACTCTTTGTTTCCCTGTGTAATGTGCACACTCTGTTTCCCTGTGTAATGTGCACTCTGTTTCCCTGTGTAATGTGCACACTCTGTTTCCCTGTGTAATGTGCACTCTGTTTCCCTGTGTAATGTGCACACTCTGTTTCCCTGTGTAATGTGCACTGTTTCCCTGTGTAATGTGCACTCTTTGTTTCCCTGTGTAATGTGCACACTCTGTTTCCCTGTGTAATGTGCACTCTGTTTCCCTGTGTAATGTGCACACTCTGTTTCCCTGTGTAATGTGCACTCTGTGCACACTCTGTTTCCCTGTGTAATGTGCACACTCTGTTTCTGTGTAATGTGCACACTCTGTTTCCCTGTGTAATGTGCACACTCTGTTTCCCTGTGTAATGTGCACTCTCTGTTTCCCTGTGTAATGTGCACACTCTGTTTCCCTGTGTAATGTGCACTCTGTTTCCCTGTGTAATGTGCACTCTGTTTCCCTGTGTAATGTGCACACTCTGTTTCCCTGTGTAATGTGCACTCTGTTTCCCTGTGTAATGTGCACTCTGTTTCCCTGTGTAATGTGCACTCTCTGTTTCCCTGTGTAATGTGCACACTCTGTTTCCCCTGTGTAATGTGCACACTCTGTTTCCCTGTGTAATGTGCACTCTGTTTCCCTGTGTAATGTGCACTCTGTTTCCCTGTGTAATGTGCACTCTGTTTCCCTGTGTAATGTGCACTCTGTTTCCCTGTGTAATGTGCACTCTCTGTTTCCCTGTGTAATGTGCACACTCTGTTTCCCTGTGTAATGTGCACTCTGTTTCCCTGTGTAATGTGCACACTGTTTCCCATGTGTAATGTGCACACTCTGTTCCCCCACTCTGTTTCCCTGTGTAATGTGCACTCTGTTTCCCTGTGTAATGTGCACTCTGTTTCCCTGTGTAATGTGCACTCTGTTTCCCTGTGTAATGTGCACACTCTGTTTCCCTGTGTAATGTGCACTCTGTTTCCCTGTGTAATGTGCACACTCTGTTTCCCTGTGTAATGTGCACACTCTGTTTCCCTGTGTAATGTGCACACTCTGTTTCCCTGTGTAATGTGCACACTCTGTTTCCCTGTGTAATGTGTGCACACTCTGTTTCCCTGTGTAATGTGCACTCTGTTTCCCTGTGTAATGTGCACTCTGTTTCCCTGTGTAATGTGCACTCTGTTTCCCTGTGTAATGTGCACTCTGTTTCCCTGTGTAATGTGCACTCTGTTTCCCTGTGTAATGTGCACACTCTGTTTCCCTGTGTAATGTGCACACTCTGTTTCCCTGTGTAATGTGCACTCTCTGTTTCCCTGTGTAATGTGCACACTCTGTTTCCCTGTGTAATGTGCACTCTGTTTCCCTGTGTAATGTGCACTCTGTTTCCCTGTGTAATGTGCACTCTGTTTCCCTGTGTAATGTGCACACTCTGTTCCCCTGTGTAATGTGCACTCTTTTTCCCTGTGTAATGTGCACACTCTGTTTCCCTGTGTAATGTGCACTCTGTTTCCCTGTGTAATGTGCACACTCTGTTTCCCTGTGTAATGTGCACTCTGTTTCCCTGTGTAATGTGCACTCTGTTTCCCTGTGTAATGTGCACACTCTGTTTCCCTGTGTAGTGTGCACTCTGTTCCCCTGTGTAATGTGCACTCTGTTTTCCCTGTGTAATGTGCACACTCTGTTTCCCTGTGTAATGTGCACTCTGTTTCCCTGTGTAATGTGCACACTCTGTTTCCCTGTGTAATGTGCACTCTGTTTCCCTGTGTAATGTGCACACTCTGTTCCCCTGTGTAATGTGCACACTCTGTTCCCCTGTGTAATGTGCACTCTCTGTTTCCCTGTGTAATGTGCACTCTGTTTCCCTGTGTAATGTGCACTCTGTTTCCCTGTGTAATGTGCACACTCTGTTTCCCTGTGTAATGTGCACACTCTGTTCCCCTGTGTAATGTGCACACTCTGTTTCCCTGTGTAATGTGCACACTCTGTTTCCCTGTGTAATGTGCACACTCTGTTTCCCTGTGTAATGTGCACACTCTGTTTCCCTGTGTAATGTGCACTCTGTTTCCCTGTGTAATGTGCACACTCTGTTTCCCTGTGTAATGTGCACTCTCTGTTTCCCTGTGTAATGTGCACACTCTGTTTCCCTGTGTAATGTGCACACTCTGTTTCCCTGTGTAATGTGCACTCTGTTTCCCTGTGTAATGTGCACACTCTGTTTCCCTGTGTAATGTGCACTCTGTTTCCCTGTGTAATGTGCACACTCTGTTTCCCTGTGTAATGTGCACACTCTGTTTCCCTGTGTAATGTGCACTCTGTTTCCCTGTGTAATGTGCACTCTCTGTTTCCCTGTGTAATGTGCACACTCTGTTTCCCTGTGTAATGTGCACTCTGTTTCCCTGTGTAATGTGCACTCTGTTTCCCTGTGTAATGTGCACTCTGTTTCCCTGTGTAATGTGCACACTCTGTTCCCCTGTGTAATGTGCACACTCTGTTCCCCTGTGTAATGTGCACACTCTGTTTCCCTGTGTAATGTGCACACTCTGTTTCCCTGTGTAATGTGCACACTCTGTTTCCCTGTGTAATGTGCACACTCTGTTTCCCTGTGTAATGTGCACTCTGTTTCCCTGTGTAATGTGCACACTCTGTTTCCCTGTGTAATGTGCACACTCTGTTTCCCTGTGTAATGTGCACTCTGTTTCCCTGTGTAATGTGCACTCTGTTTCCCTGTGTAATGTGCACTCTGTTTCCCTGTGTAATGTGCACTCTCCCTGTTTCCCTGTGTAATGTGCACTCTGTTTCCCTGTGTAATGTGCACTCTGTTCTGTTTCCCTGTGTAATGTGCACTCTGTTTCCCTGTGTAATGTGCACTCTGTTTCCCTGTGTAATGTGCACTCTGTTTCCCTGTGTAATGTGCACTCTGTTTCCCTGTGTAATGTGCACTCTGTGTTCCCCTGTGTAATGTGCACACTCTGTTTCCCTGTGTAATGTGCACTCTGTTTCCCTGTGTAATGTGCACTCTGTTTCCCTGTGTAATGTGCACTCTGTTTCCCTGTGTAATGTGCACTCTGTTTCCCTGTGTAATGTGCACTCTGTTTCCCTGTGTAATGTGCACTCTGTTTCCCTGTGTAATGTGCACTCTGTTTCCCTGTGTAATGTGCACACTCTGTTTCCCTGTGTAATGTGCACTCTGTTTCCCTGTGTAATGTGCACTCTCTGTTTCCCTGTGTAATGTGCACACTCTGTTTCCCTGTGTAATGTGTGCACTCTGTTTCCCTGTGTAATGTGCACTCTGTTTCCCTGTGTAATGTGCACTCTGTTTCCCTGTGTAATGTGCACTCTGTTTCCCATGTGTAATGTGCACACTCTGTTTCCCTGTGTAATGTGCACTCTGTTTCTGTGTAATGTGCACTCTGTTTCCCTGTGTAATGTGCACTCTCTGTTTCCCTGTGTAATGTGCACTCTGTTTCCCTGTGTAATGTGCACTCTGTTTCCCTGTGTAATGTGCACACTCTGTTTCCCTGTGTAATGTGCACTGTTCCCCTGTGTAATGTGCACACTCTTTCCCTGTGTAATGTGCACACTCTGTTTCCCTGTGTAATGTGCACTCTGTTTCCCTGTGTAATGTGCACTCTGTTTCCCTGTGTAATGTGCACTCTGTTTCCCTGTGTAATGTGCACTATGTTTCCATGTGTAATGTGCACTCTTTGTTTCCCTGTGTAATGTGCACTCTGTTTCCCTGTGTGATGTGCACTCTGTTTCCCTGTGTAATGTGCACACTCTGTTTCCCTGTGTAATGTGCACACTCTGTTTCCCTGTGTAATGTGCACTCTGTTTCCCTGTGTAATGTGTACTCTTTGTTTCCCTGTGTAATGTGCACTCTGTTTCCCTGTGTAATGTGCACTCTGTTTCCTTGTGTAATGTGCACTCTGTTTCCATGTGTACTCTTTGTTTCCCTGTGTAATGTGCACTATGTTTCCATGTCTGTGTGTGATGTCTGTGTGTGATGCATAAGTGTGATGTCTGTGTGTGATGTCTGTGTGTAATGACTGTGTGTGATGTCTGTGTGTGATGTCTAAGTGTGATGTCTAAGTGTGATCTCTGTGTGTGATGTCTGTGTGTGATGTCTGTGTGTGATGTCTGTGTGTGATGTCTAAGTGTGATGTCTAAGTGTGATGTCTGTGTGTGATGTCTAAGTGTGATGTCTGTGTGTGATGTCTGTGTGTGATGTCTAAGTGTGATGTCTGTGTGTGATGTCTGTGTGTGATGTCTGTGTGTGATGTCTAAGTGTGATGTCTGTGTGTGATGTCTGTGTGTGATGTCTAAGTGTGATGTCTGTGTGTGATGATGTGTGTGTGATGTCTGTGTGTGATGTCTGTGTGTGATGTCTGTGTGTGAAGTGTGATGTCTGTGTGTGATGTCTGAGTGTGATGTCTGTGTGTGATGTCTGTGTGTGATGTCTGTGTGATGTCTAAGTGTGATGTCTAAGTGTGATCTCTGTGTGTGATGTCTGTGTGTGATGTCTAAGTGTGATGTCTGTGTGTGATGTCTAAGTGTGATGTCTGTCTGTGTGTGATGTCTGTGTGTGATGTCTAAGTGTGATGTCTAAGTGTGATGTCTGTGTGTGATGTCTGTGTGTGATGTCTAAGTGTGATGTCTGTGTGTGATGTCTAAGTGTGATGTCTGTGTGTGTGTGATATCTGTGTGTGATGTCTAAGTGTGATGTCTGTGTGTGTGTGATGTCTAAGTGTGATGTCTGTGTGTGTGTGATGTCTAAGTGTGATGTCTGTGTGTGATGTCTGTGTGTGATGTATGTGTGTGATGTCTGTGTGTAATGTCTGTGTGCACTAATTATGATAATAGTATTTAACGATCATTACAAAAATGATGGTAAACTGCAGTGGGCATATTTACAATTGCCCAGTGCCCCACCTAAATTAACATTAATCTAATATCACCACCTTATATCACAAACTGCAGTGGGCATATTTACAATTGCCCAGTGCCCCACCTAAATTAACATTAATCTAATATCACCACCTAAATTAACATTAATCTAATATCACCACCTTAATTAACATTAATCTAATATCACTACCTTATATCACAAACTGCAGTGGGCATATTTACAATTGCCCAGTGCCCCACCTAAATTAACATTAATCTAATATCACCACCTTAATTAACATTAATCTAATATCACCACCTAAATTAACATTAATCTAATATCACCACCTTAATTAACATTAATCTAATATCACCACCTAAATTGACATTAATCTAATATCACCACCTTAATTAACATTAATCTAATATCACCACCTTAATTAACATTAATCTAATATCACCACCTTAATTAACATTAATCTAATATCACCACCTTAATTAACATTAATCTAATATCACTACCTTATATCACAAACTAATATTCATCACAAAAAAGACATAAAACTATGGAGAATAATCTGGAGAAGAAAAAAAATGCTTAAATTAAAACATTCTATATGAAAATAAAACTGCTCAATTCAAACACAAGCTGATGCAACTCAAAAAGGCTATATGTTTATTATCTGAGTATTTAAACTTATAAAATTAAGATTATTTTTAAAATGGAGAGTTCTCAGAGGTAACAGGTTCGCCTCGTAAGTAACAATCATTGTTGGCCGCAGCGGAGTGTTTCCGCTCACTGTCCACTTCACCTTATGGCCTGGATGCTAAGCTTCAGGGCTGAGACGATTAAAACCAAGTTCACCTTATGGTCTGGGTGCTAAGCTTCAGGGCTGAGATGATAAAAACCAAGGACCCATGCACTTCACCTTATGGTCTGGATGCTAAGCTTCAGGGCTGAGACGATAAAAGCCAAGGACCCGTGTGCCCATGCACTTCACCTTATGGTCTGGATGCTAAGCTTCAGGGCTGAGATGATAAAAGCCTAGGACCCATGTGCCCATGCACTTGACGCATCCATTGCAACACTGCTAGTCAGCATAACGATGGGGAAAATCCACATGCACTTGACGCATCCATTGCAACACTGCTAGTCAGCATAACAATGGGGAAAATCCACATGCACTTGACGCATCCATTGTAACACTGCTAGTCAGCATAACAATGAGGAAAATCCACATGCACTTCATGCATCCATTGCAACACTGCTAGTCAGCATAACGATGGGGAAAATCCACATGCACTTCATGCATCCATTGCAACACTGCTAGTCAGCATAACGATGGGGAAAATCCACATGCACTTCACGCATCCATTGCAACACTGCTAGTCAGCATAACGATGGGGAAAATCCACATGCACTTCATGCATCCATTGCAACACTGCTAGTCAGCATAACGATGGGGAAAATCCACATGCACTTCATGCATCCATTGCAACACTGCTAGTCAGCATAACAATGAGGAAAATCCACATGCACTTCTAATTCAAGATATAAAATCTAACAAAAATGGGGAAAATCCACACACTTCTAATTCAAGATATAAAATAACAAATATAGGGAAAATCCACACACTTCTAATTCGATATATATAATAAAATATAAAAAACATTGGAGAAATCCACACACACTTCAAAGTCAACATTAAAAATTTCAGGAAAATCCACACACTTCTGTAAGTTAAATTAACATTTAATATCAAGGAAATCCACACTCATTGGATTGATACTCCAATTTATGAAAATACACATTCACTTCCAAGTCAAAATGAGTTAGAAATGTCCCAGCCTCAATCCCTATCAGCTTGACAACGCCGACTGCTCCCTTGTGCAAAGTGGATCAACCAGAAATGGACACCGACTGCTCCCTTGTGCAAAGTGGATCAACCAGAAATGGACGCCGACTGCTCCCTTGTGCAAAGTGGATCAACCAGAAATGGACGCCGACTGCTCCCTTGTGCAAAGTGGATCAACCAGAAATGGACGCCGACTGCTCCCTTGTGCAAAGTGGATCAACCAGAAATGGACGCCGACTGCTCCCTTGTGCAAAGTGGATCAACCAGAAATGGACGCCGACTGCTCCCTTGTGCAAAGTGGATCAACCAGAAATGGACGCCGACTGCTCCCTTGTGCAAAGTGGATCAACCAGAAATGGACGCCGACTGCTCCCTTGTGCAAAGTGGATCAACCAGAAATGGACACCGACTGCTCCCTTGTGCAAAGTGGATCAACCAGAAATGGACGCCGACTGCTCCCTTGTGCAAAGTGGATCAACCAGAAATGGACGCCGACTGCTCCCTTGTGCAAAGTGGATCAACCAGAAATGGACGCCGACTGCTCCCTTGTGCAAAGTGGATCAACCAGAAATGGACGCCGACTGCTCCCTTGTGCAAAGTGGATCAACCAGAAATGGACGCCGACTGCTCCCTTGTGCAAAGTGGATCAACCAGAAATGGATGCACACTGATGCAAACATTGGCTCCTTCTATAAAGGCAAGCCCAACGCTCGATAAAGTGACACATTTAAAATGTTTGTGTACATCCATAGAAATATTTGTATCAGACCAGCTGTTCTTTAAACCATATTAACAAATATATAGCCCATAATATGAACTAGTGTGGCTGTCCGGGTCAAATCTAAGGGTTTCTCTATTGCATGTAATCTGAGAAAACTATAGTTATGGGTGGTGAAACAACATTAAGAGATTTGTGCTCACAAATATTTTTTTCATCAGGGAGGGAGGGGTGAGTATAGATACACAAAAGAGGTTCTATCTATACATATCAGGACATTAAGAGGGGAGGGAGGGGTGGGTATAGATACACAAAAGAGGTTCTATCTATACGTATCAGGACATCATTAAGAGGGGAGGGAGGGGTGGGTATAGATACACAAAAGAGGTTCTATCTATACATATCAGGACATCATTAAGAGGGGAGGGAGGGTGGGTATAGATACACAAAAGAGGTTCTATCTATACATATCAGGACATCATTAAGAGGGGAGGGAGGGGTGGGTATAGATACACAAAAGAGGTTCTATCTATACATATCAGGACATCATTAAGAGGGGAGGGAGGGTGGGTATGGATACACAAAAGAGGTTCTATCTATACATATCAGGACATTAAGAGGGGAGGGAGGGTGGGTATAGATACACAAAAGAGGTTCTATCTATACGTATCAGGACATCATTAAGAGGGGAGGGAGGGGTGGGTATAGATACACAAAAGAGGTTCTATCTATACATATCAGGACATTAAGAGGGGAGGGAGGGGTGGGTATGGATACACAAAAGAGGTTCTATCTATACATATCAGGACATTAAGAGGGGAGGGAGGGGTGGGTATGGATACACAAAAGAGGTTCTATCTATACATATCAGGACATCATTAAGAGGGGAGGGAGGGTGGGTATAGATACACAAAAGAGGTTCTATCTATACATATCAGGACATTAAGAGGGGAGGGAGGGGTGGGTATAGATACACAAAAGAGGTTCTATCTATACGTATCAGGACATCATTAAGAGGGGAGGGAGGGTGGGTATAGATACACAAAAGAGGTTCTATCTATACATATCAGGACATTAAGAGGGGAGGGAGGGGTGGGTATAGATACACAAAAGAGGTTCTATCTATACGTATCAGGACATCATTAAGAGGGGAGGGAGGGTGGGTATGGATACACAAAAGAGGTTCTATCTATACATATCAGGACATTAAGAGGGGAGGGAGGGTGGGTATAGATACACAAAAGAGGTTCTATCTATACGTATCAGGACATCATTAAGAGGAGAGGGAGGGTGGGTATGGATACACAAAAGAGGTTCTATCTATACATATCAGGACATCATTAAGAGGAGAGGGAGGGTGGGTATAGATACACAAAAGAGGTTCTATCTATACATATCAGGACATCATTAAGAGGAGAGGGAGGGTGGGTATGGATACACAAAAGAGGTTCTATCTATACATATCAGGACATTAAGAGGGGAGGGAGGGGTGGGTATGGATACACAAAAGAGGTTCTATCTATACATATCAGGACATTAAGAGGGGAGGGAGGGTGGGTATAGATACACAAAAGAGGTTCTATCTATACATATCAGGACATCATTAAGAGGAGAGGGAGGGTGGGTATGGATACACAAAAGAGGTTCTATCTATACATATCAGGACATCATTAAGAGGAGAGGGAGGGGTGGGTATAGATACACAAAAGAGGTTCTATCTATACATATCAGGACATCATTAAGAGGGGAGGGAGGGGTGGGTATGGATACACAAAAGAGGTTCTATCTATACATATCAGGACATCATTAAGAGGAGAGGGAGGGGTGGGTATAGATACACAAAAGAGGTTCTATCTATACATATCAGGACATCATTAAGAGGGGAGGGAGGGGTGGGTATGGATACACAAAAGAGGTTCTATCTATACATATCAGGACATTAAGAGGGGAGGGAGGGTGAGTATAGATCTATACATATCAGGACATCATTAAGAGGGGAGGGAGGGTGGGTATGGATACACAAAAGAGGTTCTATCTATACATATCAGGACATCATTAAGAGGAGAGGGAGGGGTGGGTATAGATACACAAAAGAGGTTCTATCTATACATATCAGGACATCATTAAGAGGGGAGGGAGGGGTGGGTATGGATACACAAAAGAGGTTCTATCTATACATATCAGGACATTAAGAGGGGAGGGAGGGTGAGTATAGATCTATACATATCAGGACATCATTAAGAGGGGAGGGAGGGTGGGTATGGATACACAAAAGAGGTTCTATCTATACATATCAGGACATCATTAAGAGGAGAGGGAGGGGTGGGTATAGATACACAAAAGAGGTTCTATCTATACATATCAGGACATCATTAAGAGGGGAGGGAGGGGTGGGTATGGATACACAAAAGAGGTTCTATCTATACATATCAGGACATTAAGAGGGGAGGGAGGGTGAGTATAGATCTATACATATCAGGACATCATTAAGAGGGGAGGGAGGGTGGGTATGGATACACAAAAGAGGTTCTATCTATACATATCAGGACATCATTAAGAGGGGAGGGAGGGTGGGTATAGATACACAAAAGAGGTTCTATCTATACATATCAGGACATTAAGAGGGGAGGGAGGGTGGGTATAGATACACAAAAGAGGTTCTATCTATACATATCAGGACATCATTAAGAGGAGAGGGAGGGTGGGTATGGATACACAAAAGAGGTTCTATCTATACGTATCAGGACATCATTAAGAGGGGAGGGAGGGGTGGGTATAGATACACAAAAGAGGTTCTATCTATACATATCAGGACATCATTAAGAGGAGAGGGAGGGGTGGGTATAGATACACAAAAGAGGTTCTATCTATACATATCAGGACATCATTAAGAGGGGAGGGAGGGGTGGGTATGGATACACAAAAGAGGTTCTATCTATACATATCAGGACATCATTAAGAGGAGAGGGAGGGGTGGGTATGGATACACAAAAGAGGTTCTATCTATACATATCAGGACATTAAAGACCCCCCACGTCACGTGTCACATTCCCTCTTATGCTAGGAAGATTTCTTAAGATTTCTTACTAGCTGTAAGAGGGAAAACACGTGAAAACCGTGATTTTGACTCGTGACGTGGTGGGTCTTTAAGAGGGGAGGGAGGGTGGGTATAGATACACAAAAGAGGTTCTATCTATACATATCAGGACATCATTAAGAGGGGAGGGAGGGGTGGGTATGGATACACAAAAGAGGTTCTATCTATACATATCAGGACATTAAGAGGGGAGGGAGGGTGGGTATAGATACACAAAAGAGGTTCTATCTATACATATCAGGACATCTTTAAGAGGAGAGGGAGGGTGGGTATGGATACACAAAAGAGGTTCTATCTATACATATCAGGACATTAAGAGGGGAGGGAGGGTGGGTATAGATACACAAAAGAGGTTCTATCTATACATATCAGGACATCATTAAGAGGAGAGGGAGGGGTGGGTATAGATACACAAAAGAGGTTCTATCTATACATATCAGGACATCATTAAGAGGAGAGGGAGGGGTGGGTATAGATACACAAAAGAGGTTCTATCTATACATATCAGGACATTAAGAGGGGAGGGAGGGTGGGTATAGATACACAAAAGAGGTTCTATCTATACATATCAGGACATTAAGAGGGGAGGGAGGGTGGGTATAGATACACAAAAGAGGTTCTATCTATACATATCAGGACATTAAGAGGGGAGGGAGGGTGGGTATAGATACACAAAAGAGGTTCTATCTATACGTATCAGGACATCATTAAGAGGGGAGGGAGGGGTGGGTATAGATACACAAAAGAGGTTCTATCTATACATATCAGGACATCATTAAGAGGGGAGGGAGGGTGGGTATAGATACACAAAAGAGGTTCTATCTATGCATATCAGGACATTAAGAGGGGAGGGAGGGGTGGGTATGGATACACAAAAGAGGTTCTATCTATACATATCAGGACATTAAGAGGGGAGGGAGGGTGGGTATGGATACACAAAAGAGGTTCTATCTATACATATCAGGACATTAAGAGGGGAGGGAGGGTGGGTATAGATACACAAAAGAGGTTCTATCTATACATATCAGGACATCTTTAAGAGGAGAGGGAGGGTGGGTATGGATACAGTTCTATCTATACATATCAGGACATTAAGAGGGGAGGGAGGGTGGGTATAGATACACAAAAGAGGTTCTATCTATACATATCAGGACATCATTAAGAGGGGAGGGAGGGGTGGGTATAGATACACAAAAGAGGTTCTATCTATACATATCAGGACATCATTAAGAGGAGAGGGAGGGGTGGGTATAGATACACAAAAGAGGTTCTATCTATACATATCAGGACATTAAGAGGGGAGGGAGGGTGGGTATAGATACACAAAAGAGGTTCTATCTATACATATCAGGACATTAAGAGGGGAGGGAGGGTGGGTATGGATACACAAAAGAGGTTCTATCTATGCATATCAGGACATTAAGAGGGGAGGGAGGGTGGGTATAGATACACAAAAGAGGTTCTATCTATACATATCAGGACATTAAGAGGGGAGGGAGGGTGGGTATAGATACACAAAAGAGGTTCTATCTATACGTATCAGGACATCATTAAGAGGGGAGGGAGGGGTGGGTATAGATACACAAAAGAGGTTCTATCTATACATATCAGGACATCATTAAGAGGGGAGGGAGGGTGGGTATAGATACACAAAAGAGGTTCTATCTATACGTATCAGGACATCATTAAGAGGGGAGGGAGGGTGGGTATAGATACACAAAAGAGGTTCTATCTATACATATCAGGACATCATTAAGAGGGGAGGGAGGGTGGGTATAGATACACAAAAGAGGTTCTATCTATACATATCAGGACATTAAGAGGGGAGGGAGGGGTGGGTATGGATACACAAAAGAGGTTCTATCTATACATATCAGGACATCTTTAAGAGGAGAGGGAGGGTGGGTATGGATACAGTTCTATCTATACATATCAGGACATTAAGAGGGGAGGGAGGGTGGGTATAGATACACAAAAGAGGTTCTATCTATACATATCAGGACATTAAGAGGGGAGGGAGGGGTGGGTATAGATACACAAAAGAGGTTCTATCTATACATATCAGGACATCATTAAGAGGAGAGGGAGGGGTGGGTATAGATACACAAAAGAGGTTCTATCTATACATATCAGGACATTAAGAGGGGAGGGAGGGTGGGTATAGATACACAAAAGAGGTTCTATCTATACATATCAGGACATTAAGAGGGGAGGGAGGGGTGGGTATGGATACACAAAAGAGGTTCTATCTATGCATATCAGGACATTAAGAGGGGAGGGAGGGTGGGTATAGATACACAAAAGAGGTTCTATCTATACATATCAGGACATTAAGAGGGGAGGGAGGGTGGGTATAGATACACAAAAGAGGTTCTATCTATACGTATCAGGACATCATTAAGAGGGGAGGGAGGGGTGGGTATAGATACACAAAAGAGGTTCTATCTATACATATCAGGACATCATTAAGAGGGGAGGGAGGGTGGGTATAGATACACAAAAGAGGTTCTATCTATACGTATCAGGACATCATTAAGAGGGGAGGGAGGGGTGGGTATAGATACACAAAAGAGGTTCTATCTATACATATCAGGACATCATTAAGAGGGGAGGGAGGGTGGGTATAGATACACAAAAGAGGTTCTATCTATACATATCAGGACATTAAGAGGGGAGGGAGGGGTGGGTATGGATACACAAAAGAGGTTCTATCTATACATATCAGGACATCATTAAGAGGAGAGGGAGGGTGGGTATGGATACACAAAAGAGGTTCTATCTATACATATCAGGACATTAAGAGGGGAGGGAGGGTGGGTATAGATACACAAAAGAGGTTCTATCTATACATATCAGGACATTAAGAGGGGAGGGAGGGTGGGTATGGATACACAAAAGAGGTTCTATCTATACATATCAGGACATTAAGAGGGGAGGGAGGGTGGGTATAGATACACAAAAGAGGTTCTATCTATACATATCAGGACATTAAGAGGGGAGGGAGGGGTGGGTATAGATACACAAAAGAGGTTCTATCTATACATATCAGGACATCATTAAGAGGAGAGGGAGGGGTGGGTATAGATACACAAAAGAGGTTCTATCTATACATATCAGGACATTAAGAGGGGAGGGAGGGTGGGTATAGATACACAAAAGAGGTTCTATCTATACATATCAGGACATTAAGAGGGGAGGGAGGGTGGGTATGGATACACAAAAGAGGTTCTATCTATGCATATCAGGACATTAAGAGGGGAGGGAGGGTGGGTATAGATACACAAAAGAGGTTCTATCTATACATATCAGGACATTAAGAGGGGAGGGAGGGTGGGTATAGATACACAAAAGAGGTTCTATCTATACGTATCAGGACATCATTAAGAGGGGAGGGAGGGGTGGGTATAGATACACAAAAGAGGTTCTATCTATACATATCAGGACATCATTAAGAGGGGAGGGAGGGTGGGTATAGATACACAAAAGAGGTTCTATCTATACGTATCAGGACATCATTAAGAGGGGAGGGAGGGGTGGGTATAGATACACAAAAGAGGTTCTATCTATACATATCAGGACATCATTAAGAGGGGAGGGAGGGTGGGTATAGATACACAAAAGAGGTTCTATCTATACATATCAGGACATTAAGAGGGGAGGGAGGGGTGGGTATGGATACACAAAAGAGGTTCTATCTATACATATCAGGACATCTTTAAGAGGAGAGGGAGGGTGGGTATGGATACAGTTCTATCTATACATATCAGGACATTAAGAGGGGAGGGAGGGTGGGTATAGATACACAAAAGAGGTTCTATCTATACATATCAGGACATTAAGAGGGGAGGGAGGGGTGGGTATAGATACACAAAAGAGGTTCTATCTATACATATCAGGACATCATTAAGAGGAGAGGGAGGGGTGGGCATAGATACACAAAAGAGGTTCTATCTATACATATCAGGACATTAAGAGGGGAGGGAGGGGTGGGTATAGATACACAAAAGAGGTTCTATCTATACATATCAGGACATCATTAAGAGGAGAGGGGTGGGCATAGATACACAAAAGAGGTTCTATCTATACATATCAGGACATTAAGAGGGGAGGGAGGGTGGGTATAGATACACAAAAGTAATTTGTTCATCATTTAGATCAAGATTGGGTCAACATTTATTTCAATAGGGACAATACAAAAGGGAAGGGGGGGGGGGGGGTAAACATTGATTAAAAGGAAAATAAAATATGATATATATATGTTTAAATGAACTTTTAAAATGAGTGCTAAATACACAAATGCCTGCATTTTTTTTTAAATGAAAAAGAATGTAAAACATTATTGACAATACAAACAAATCTGACCTTTCAAATAGTAAATTACTGCCAAACATTCTAAAGATGTAATCTTTATTACCAGGTTACTCTCTCTCTCCATGTGTTTTGAGCAAAAGTATCTTACTTATTGGATCATCTTTCCATAATATATTGTTTTGTTCCACACATCCACACACCCCCTTCCCCTTTCCCCCCCCTCTCCCCCCCCCCCCCCCCCCCCCCCCCCTCACATGTATTGCCAGGGGTGATAACTTCACCACATTTCCAAAACTAGAAAGCACTGACTTCATGCAGACCTCCATCAAGAGACGCCTCACAGTTTTAAAAGGCTCAAGGCCCAATGGAAGTGACCGCAGGATGCTTGACAAAAGGGAGGCACTGACTTCATGCAGACCTCCATCAAGAGACGCCTCACAGTTTTAAAAGGCTCAAGGCCCAATGGAAGTGACCGCAGGATGCTTGACAAAAGGGAGGCACTGACTTCATGCAGACCTCCATCAAGAGACGCCTCACAGTTTTAAAAGGCTCAAGGCCCAATGGAAGTGACCGCAGGATGCTTGACAAAAGGGAGGCACTGACTTCATGCAGACCTCCATCAAGAGACGCCTCACAGTTTTAAAAGGCTCAAGGCCCAATGGAAGTGACCGCAGGATGCTTGACAAAAGGGAGGCAAATCAGGAGTGATTTTGTTTAAATCATTTTTTTTTAAATGTTGATGAAGGAATCGCAATCCACACCAAGAAACCCCAATGGGTTATCCATGATCTATTATGACAATCAATTATCCATGATCTATTATGACAATCAATTATCCATGATCAATTATGACAATCAATTATCCATGATCTATTATGACAATTATCCATGATCTATTATGACAATCAATTATCCATGATCAATTATGACAATCAATGATCTATTATGACAATCAATTATCCATGATCAATTATGACAATCAATTATCCATGATCAATTATGACAATCAATTATCCATGATCAATTATGACAATCAATTATCCATGATCAATTATGACAATCAATTATCTATTATGACAATCAATTATCCATGATCAATTATGACAATCAATTATCTATTATGACAATCAATTATCCATGATCTATTATGACAATCAATTATCCATGATCAATTATGACAATCAATTATCTATTATGACAATCAATTATCTATTATGACAATCAATTATCCATGATCTATTATGACAATTATCCATGATCAATTATGACAATCAATTATCCATGATCTATTATGACAATTATCCATGATCAATTATGACAATCAATTATCCATGATCTATGACAATTATGCATGATCTATTATGACAATCAATTATACATGATCAATCATGAAAATCAATTATCCATGATCAATTATGACAATCAATTATCAATAATCAATTATGCATTTTCAACCCATCGTCTTCACTACTCTGCCACTTTATCTGCATATTCCTGATTTACAGAAAATCATCATCCAGTCAATGACTCGTAGTCGTAGAATGCACAGGCAAAGGGTACCATTTAGAGCTAGTTTGTTGTACATGCTCCACGTGAAGCAACACATCATCATCCAGTCAATGACTCGTAGTTGTAGAATGCACAGGCAAAGGGTACCATTTAGAGCTAATTTGTTGTACATGCTCCATGTGAAGCAACACATCATCATCCAGTCAATGACTCGTAGTTGTAGAATGCACAGGCAAAGGGTACCATTTAGAGCTAATTTGTTGTACATGCTCCACGGGAAACAACACATAAAAATCAACCAAAATTTCCTGAATATATTGACAATATCCAGACCAACTGAAAATTGTACAGAAATGTTTTAGGAGATAGTCTACCACTCCATAAAATGTCGCTGGAATCCAACTAACTGTTTTAGTTGGAGATAGTCTACCACTCCATAAAATGTCGCTGGAATCCAACTAACTGTTTTAGTTGGAGATAGTCTACCACTCCATAAAATGTCACTGGAATCCAACTAACTGTTTTAGTTGGAGATAGTCTACCACTCCATAAAATGTCGCTGGAATCCAACTAACTGTTTTAGTTGGAGATAGTCTACCACTCCATAAAATGTCGCTGGAATCCAACTAACTGTTTTAGTTGGAGATAGTCTACCACTCCATAAAATGTTGCTGGAATCCAACTAACTGTTTTAGTTGGAGATAGTCTACCACTCCATAAAATGTTGCTGGAATCCAACTAACTGTTTTAGTTGGAGATAGTCTACCACTCCATAAAATGTCGCTGGAATCCAACTAACTGTTTTAGTTGGAGATAGTCTACCACTCCATAAAATGTCGCTGGAATCCAACTAACTGTTTTAGTTGGAGATAGTCTACCACTCCATAAAATGTTGCTGGAATCCAACTAACTGTTTTTAATGCGTTATCTTAGCAGTCAGTCAACAGACAAAGGCAAAAACAAAACCCGGTTGTTGAATAAACAAATGAAACTGTTGTGAACGGCATACACACATTTTGCTACATAAGTATGTGGAAACAGTGTTCACTAGAACTATCGCACACATCAGTTTTCACCTTTACATACATGATCAGTTTTCACCTTTACATACATGATCAGTTTTCACCTTTACATACATGATCAGTTTTCACCATTACATACATGATCAGTTTTCACCTTTACATACATTATTGTTTAAACAAAGACAAAGACTAGCGAACAATCCATCCCAACATTTGTCTTCTACCTTAATCTAAGCTAATTAAGCCGACACAAGACAACCCGGACCTCTCTCTACTTCTTCCTTCCTTCTCTTCATCCTTCATTATGTGTGTGTGAGTGCGTGCGCACATGTTTGTGTGTGTGTGTGTGTGTGTGCATCAGTGTGTGTGTGTGCATGCATGTGTGTGCCTGTGTGTGTGCATGCATGTGTGTGCCTGTGTGTGTGCATCAGTGTGTGTGTGTGTGTGTGTGCATGCATGTGTGTGCACTGTTAGTTGCACCACCATTGTTTCCAGATAGCAGAGGCAGCGATTGCTATTCTGAGGGCAGGCCTGGAATTTGTTTATTGTGGAAGCCCTGCCAGGGGCACATCCCCACTTTGCACCAAAAGGATTTGAGGACAGCGGGGATTAGGGAAGGTCCCCAAAGGCAAACCCATCCCTTTGGCTGCAGCACTAAGCCAGCACAGACGCCCCCTAGTTGGAGAGTCAGTCCTTCACTAAAGACACCGCTGTACCACGGCTTTCCATCATCATGGATTGCACAGCTCTCATGTTACGGTCGGCCCAACTGCAGGCTGTCAGCCAATGAAGAAAGCTGTACCACGGCTTTCCATCATCATGGATTGCACAGCTCTCATGTTACTGTCGGCCCAACTGCAGGCTGTCAGCCAATGAAGAAAGCTGTACCACGGCTTTCCATCATCATGGATTGCACAGCTCTCATGTTACTGTCGGCCCAACTGCAGGCTGTCAGCCAATGAAGAAAGCTGTACCACGGCTTTCCATCATCATGGATTGCACAGCTCTCATGTTACTGTCGGCCCAACTGCAGGCTGTCAGCCAATGAAGAAAGCTGTACCACGGCTTTCCATCATCATGGATTGCACAGCTCTCATGTTACTGTCGGCCCTACTGCAGGCTGTCAGCCAATGAAGAAAGCTGTACCACGGCTTTCCATCATCATGGATTGCACAACTCTCATGTTACTGTCGGCCCAACTGCAGGCTGTCAGCCAATGAAGAAAGCTGTACCACGGCTTTCCATCATCATGGATTGCACAGCTCTCATGTTACTGTCGGCCCAACTGCAGGCTGTCAGCCAATGAAGAAAGCTGTACCACGGCTTTCCATCATCATGGATTGCACAGCTCTCATGTTACTGTCGGCCCAACTGCAGGCTGTCAGCCAATGAAGAAAGCTGTACCACGGCTTTCCATCATCATGGATTGCACAGCTCTCATGTTACTGTCGGCCCTACTGCAGGCTGTCAGCCAATGAAGAAAGCTGTACCACGGCTTTCCATCATCATGGATTGCACAGCTCTCATGTTACTGTCGGCCCTACTGCAGGCTGTCAGCCAATGAAGAAAGCTGTACCACGGCTTTCCATCATCATGGATTGCACAGCTCTCATGTTACTGTCGGCCCAACTGCAGGCTGATGTCACTGAATGATTGAAAATCATGCACATTGTCAGCCAATGAAGAAAGTTAAGAGTGGGCAACACTTTTTAAAACATGAAACACATAAAGAACCCCCCCCACCCCCCCCCCCCACCCCCCAGTTTATCACCTCCCTTTGTTTCAACAGCCTTTCACATGTCCACAGAACGAAACCATGGATCATCATGGAGATAGTAGGGAGATTCCAAGGGAGATTCCATGGGAGGTATTAGGGAGATTCCAAGGGAGGTATTAGGGAGATTCCAAGGGAGGTATTAGGGAGATTCCAAGGGAGGTATTAGGGAGATTAGGGAGATTAGGGAGATTCCAAGGGAGGTATTAGGGAGATTCCAAGGGAGGTATTAGGGAGATTCCAAGGGAGATTCCAAGGGAGGTATTAGGGAGATTCCAAGGGAGATTCCAAGGGAGGTATTAGGGAGATTCCAAGGGAGGTATTAGGGAGATTCCAAGGGAGGTATTAGGGAGATTCCAAGGGAGGTATTAGGGAGATTCCAAGGGAGGTATTAGGGAGATTCCAAGGGAGGTATTAGGGAGATTCCAAGGGAGGTATTAGGGAGATTCCAAGGGAGGTATTAGGGAGATTCCATTCCAAGGGAGGTATTAGGGAGATTCCAAGGGAGATTCCAAGGGAGGTATTAGGGAGATTCCAAGGGAGGTATTAGGGAGATTCCAAGGGAGGTATTAGGGAGATTCCAAGGGAGGTATTAGGGAGATTCCAAGGGAGGTATTAGGGAGATTCCAAGGGAGGTATTAGGGAGATTCCAAGGGAGGTATTAGGGAGATTCCAAGGGAGGTATTAGGGAGGGAGATTCCAAGGGAGGTATTAGGGAGATTCCAAGGGAGGTATTATTCCAAGGGAGATTCCAAGGGAGGTATTAGGGAGATTCCAAGGGAGGTATTAGGGAGATTCCAAGGGAGGTATTAGGGAGATTCCAAGGGAGGTATTAGGGAGATTCCAAGGGAGGTATTAGGGAGATTCCAAGGGAGGTATTAGGGAGATTCCAAGGGAGGTATTAGGGAGATTCCAAGGGAGGTATTAGGGAGATTCCAAGGGAGGTATTAGGGAGATTCCAAGGGAGGTATTAGGGAGATTCCAAGGGAGGTATTAGGGAGATTCCAAGGGAGATTCCAAGGGAGGTATTAGGGAGATTTCCAAGGGAGGTATTAGGGAGATTCCAAGGGAGGTATTAGGGAGGGAGATTCCAAGGGAGGTATTAGGGAGATTCCAAGGGAGGTATTAGGGAGATTCCAAGGGAGGTATTAGGGAGATTCCAAGGGAGGTATTAGGGAGATTCCATGGGAGGTATTAGGGAGATTCCAAGGGAGGTATTAGGGAGATTCCAAGGGAGGTATTAGGGAGATTCCAAGGGAGGTATTAGGGAGATTCCAAGGGAGGTATTAGGGAGATTCCAAAGGAGATTCCAAGGGAGGTATTAGGGAGATTCCAAGGGAGGTATTAGGGAGATTCCAAGGGAGGTATTAGGGAGATTCCAAGGGAGGTATTAGGGAGATTCCAAGGGAGGTATTAGGGAGATTCCAAGGGAGGTATTAGGGAGATTCCAAGGGAGGTATTATTAGGGAGATATTAGGGAGATTCCAAGGGAGGTATTAGGGATATTTCTCCATAATTAAAGCAGAGGTTAAAACTCAAACAAAGGATGGGTCTCCTGTGACTTTATGTTCTCCATACTCCTCATGGGGAGAGGGGAGAAGATCTGCAGGGAGACCACAGGGAGATAGATTACTCCTCATTCCTCCATACTCCTCTTGGGGAGAGGGGAGAAGATCTGCAGGGAGACCACAGGGAGATAGATTACTCCTCATTCCTCCATACTCCTCTTGGGGAGAGGGGAGAAGATCTGCAGGGAGACCACAGGGAGATAGATTACTCCTCATTCCTCCATACTCCTCATGGGGAGAGGGGAGAAGATCTGCAGGGAGACCACAGGGAGATAGATTACTCCTCATTCCTCCATACTCCTCTTGGGGAGAGGGGAGAAGATCTGCAGGGAGACCACAGGGAGAAGATCTGCAGGGAGACCAAGGGGAGAAGATCTGCAGGGAGACCAAGGGGAGAACATCTGCAGGGAGACCAAGGGGAGAAGATCTGCAGGGAGACCAAGGGGAGAAGATCTGCAGGGAGACCAAGGGGAGAAGATCTGCAGGGAGACCAAGGGGAGAAGATCTGCAGGGAGACCAAGGGGAGAAGATCTGCAGGGAGACCAAGGGGAGAATATCTGCAGGGAGACCAAGGGGAGAATATCTGCAGGGAGACCAAGGGGAGAAGATCTGCAGGGAGACCAAGGGGAGAAGATCTGCAGGGAGACCAAGGGGAGAAGATCTGCAGGGAGACCAAGGGGAGAAGATCTGCAGGGAGACCAAGGGGAGAAGATCTGCAGGGAGACCAAGGGGAGAAGATCTGCAGGGAGACCAAGGGGAGAAGATCTGCAGGGAGACCAAGGGGAGAAGATCTGCAGGGAGACCAAGGGGAGAAGATCGGCAGGGAGACCAAGGGGAGAAGATCTGCAGGGAGACCAAGGGGAGAAAATCTGCAGGGAGACCACAGGGAGATTCAAGGGAGATAGATTAGTTTTTCAAGGAAGGGTTGAACTCACAGAAGGACATGGTTGTTGTTGTTGTCGTACTCTGGCTTAAAGACTCCAGGGATCATCCCAACAGCCAAAGCATTTGAACACTATGGTACAAATGCACCAGCTAGGGATGAGAACATTACGTGTGTGGCTGTTTTTGATGACCCGCCACGTGGTCAGCCACACTCCAACTTCGGAGGGTAAGGACATGGTCAACCCAGACGTTACTCCTGCTGTCCGTTCTCCCCAGGGAGAGGTCTGGGAGACTGGGGGGAGATAAATTAATCCTTGAGGGAGAGGTCTGGGAGACTGGGGGGAGATAAATTAATCCTTCTGGGAGACTGGGGGAGATAAATTAATCCTTCAGGGAGAGGTCTGGGAGACTGGGGGGAGATAAATTAATCCTTCAGGGAGAGGTCTGGGGGGAGATAAATTAATCCTTCTGGGAGACTGGGGGGAGATAAATTAATCCTTGAGGGAGAGGACTGGGGGAGATAAATTAATCCTTGAGGGAGAGGTCTGGGAGACTGGGGAGATAAATTAATCCTTCTGGGAGACTGGGGGGAGATAAATTAATCCTTGAGGGAGAGGTCTGGGAGACTGGGGAGATAAATTAATCCTTCTGGGAGACTGGGGGGAGATAAATTAATCCTTCAGGGAGAGGTCTGGGAGACTGGGGGGAGATAAATTAATCCTTCAGGGAGAGGTCTGGGGGGAGATAAATTAATCCTTCTGGGAGACTGGGGGGGGGGGGGGATAAATTAATCCTTGAGGGAGAGGACTGTGGGAGATAAATTAATCCTTGAGGGAGAGGTCTGGGAGACTGGGGAGATAAATTAATCCTTCTGGGAGACTGGGGGGAGATAAATTAATCCTTGAGGGAGAGGTCTGGGGGGAGATAAATTAATCCTTCTGGGAGACTGGGGGGGGGGGGAGATAAATTAATCCTTGAGGGAGAGGACTGTGGGAGATAAATTAATCCTTGAGGGAGAGGTCTGGGAGACTGGGGAGATAAATTAATCCTTCTGGGAGACTGGGGGGAGATAAATTAATCCTTGAGGGAGAGGTCTGGGAGACTGGGGAGATAAATTAATCCTTCTGGGAGACTGGGGGGAGATAAATTAATCCTTCAGGGAGAGGTCTGGGGGGGGGGAGATAAATTAATCCTTCAGGGAGAGTCTGGGGGAGATAAATTAATCCTTGAGGGAGAGGTCTGGGGGGAGATAAATTAATCCTTCTGGGAGACTGGGGGGAGATAAATTAATCCTTGAGGGAGAGGTCTGGGAGACTGGGGGAGATAAATTAATCCTTCAGGGAGAGGCGTTTGCCCAGTTTATTGCTGCTGTCCTTTCTCCCCAGGGAGAGGTCTGGGAGACTGGGGGGAGATAAATTAATCCTTGAGGGAGAGGTCTGGGGGAGATAAATTAATCTTTGAGGGAGAGGTCTGGGAGACTGGGGGGAGATACATTAATCTTTGAGGTAGGTCTGGGAGACTGGGGGAGATGAATTAATCTTTGAGGGAGAGGTCTGGGAGACTGGGGAGAGATAAATTAATCTTTGAGGGAGGTCTGGGAGACATAAATTAATCTTTGAGGGAGAGGCGTTTGCCCAGTTTATTGCTGCTGTCCTTTCTCCCCAGGGAGAGGTCTGGGAGACTGGGGGGAGATAAATTAATCTTTGAGGGAGAGGTCTGGGAGACTGGGGGGAGATAAAATTAATCTTTGAGGGAGAGGTCTGGGAGACTGGGGGAGATAAATTAATCCTTGAGGGAGAGGTCTGGGAGGAGATAAATTAATCTTTGAGGGAGAGGTGATTGCCCAGTTTATTGCTGCTGTCCGTTCTCCCCAGGGAGAGGTCTGGGAGACTGGGGGGAGATAAATTAATCTTTGAGGGAGAGGCGTTTGCCCAGTTTATTGCTGCTGTCCGTTCTCCTGAGGGAGAGGTCTGGGAGAGGCTGGGGAGATGAACTGGTCCTTGAGGGAGAGGTTGAACATGGAGTAGGCCTGGTCACCAGTCACCTCTCTCTCCACGGTGATGAAGGTTGGCAAGGTCACTGCGTCAGATTCCTTGGTGGTGAATGTCTCCAGCAACATCAGGCCTTTACACCTGAAAGAAAAAGATACAGACATCCATATATCCAACCTTCAATCCATCAAAAATTCAAGGTCACCGCGCCAGATTCCTTGGTGGTGAATGTCTCCAGCAACATCAGACCTCTACACCTTAGAAAAAAATATACAGACATCCATCTATCCAACCTTCAATCCATCAATCATTCATTCCATCAATCATTCCTTCAATCCATCAATCATTCCTTCAATCCATCAATCATTCCTTCAATCCATCAATCATTCCTTCAATCATTCCTTCAATCCATCAATCAATCCATCATTCATTTCATCAATCATTCAAGGTCACTTGACCTGATTCTTTAGTGGTGGATGTTTCCAACAGCATCAGACCTTTACCCTGACATAAATAGAGCTGAAAAGCTTGCAGGAAAGGCAGACTGAGACAAGTCCAACTGAAAGTAATGCTTGGCCCACACAAAACACTGTGTGTGACACACACACACAGAGCGAGACACAGAGAGACAAACAGGGAGACAGCCAAAGAGATATTGTGACTGACTTGTCAGGGCAGGGGGTCTGAGAGAGATAGAGAAACGGGGAGACAGCCAGAGATGTTGTGACTGACTTGTCAGGGCAGGGGGTCTGAGGGAGACAGAGATAGAGAAACAGGGAGACAGCCAGAGATGTTGTGACTGACTTGTCAGGGCAGGGGGTCTGAGAGAGACAGAGATAGAGAAACAGGGAGACAGCCAGAGATGTTGTGACTGACTTGTCAGGGCAGGGGGTCAGAGGGAGACAGCCAGAGATGTTGTGACTGACTTGTCAGGGCAGGGGGTCAGAGGGAGACAGGGGGAGATATAGTGACTGACTTGTCAGGGCAGGGGGTCAGAGGGAGACAGGGGGAGATATAGTGACTGACTTGTCAGGGCAGGGGGTCAGAGGGAGACAGGGGGAGATATATTGACTGACTTGTCAGGGCAGGGGGTCAGAGGGAGACAAGGGGAGATATAGTGACTGACTTGTCAGGGCAGGGGGTCTGGTAGATGTCCAGCTGGAAATACTGGTTGTGCCACAGGAAGCACCGTCTGACTTTGAACACCTTGTGGTGCTTCTCATCCTTCTGAGCCAACAGGATCTGTAAGAAAAACATAATAATAATAAATCATAACAATACTGATGATGGTATCCTACAATACTGGTTGTGCCACAGGAAGCACCGCCTGACTTTGTACACCTTGTGGTGCTTTTCATCATAACAATACTGATGATGGTATCCTACAATACTGATGATGGCATCCTACAACACTGGTGCCACAGGAGGCACCGCCTGACTTTGTACACCTTGTGGTGCTTCTCATCATAACAATACTGATGATGGTATCCTACAATACTGATGATGGCATCCTACAACACTGGTGCCACAGGAGGCACCGCCTGACTTTGTACACCTTGTGGTGCTTCTCATCATAACAATACTGATGATGGTATCCTACAATACTGATGATGGCATCCTACAACACTGGTGCCACAGGAGGCACCGCCTGACTTTGTACACCTTGTGGTGCTTCTCATCCCTCTGAGCCAACAGGATCTGTAAGAAAAACATACGAAAAACATAATAATAATAATCATAACAATACTGATGATGGCATCCTACAACACTGGTGCCACAGGAGGCATGGCCTTACTGTGTACACAGCGCGGTGCTTCATGATTCTCATCCCTCTGGGCTAAAAGGATCTGAAGGGAAAACAACAAAGAACACCAGAAATAAATATATAAATTGAAAAACAACTGGGCAAAAACTATCTGTGAAATACACAGCTATGTTGCAGGGTACAATGGTACCGTCCATACCAACAGCCAGGCTCTAACTATTACCCTCCAACTGTTATCCTCCAACTGTTATCCTCCAACTACTATCCTCCAACTGTTATCCTCCAACTGTTATCCTCCAACTGTTATCCTCCAACTGTTATCCTCCAACTGTTATCCTCCAACAATTATCCTCCAACTGTTATCCTCCAACAATTATCCTCCAACTGTTATCCTCCAACTGTTATCCTCCAACTATTATCCTCCAACTGTTATCCTGCAACTATTATCCTCCAACTGTTATCCTCCAACTGTTATCCTCCAACTGTTATCCTCCAACTGTTATCCTCCAACTGTTATCCTCCAACTATTATCCTCCAACTATTATCCTCCAACTATTATCCTCCAACTGTTATCCTCCAACTGTTATCCTCCAACTGTTATCCTCCAACTGTTTTCCTCCAACTATTATCCTCCAACTGTTATCCTCCAACTATTATCCTCCAACTGTTATCCTCCAACTGTTATCCTCCAACTGTTATCCTCCAACTGTTATCCTCCAACTATTATCCTCCAACTATTATCCTCCAACTATTATCTTCAGCCAAAAACACAACACAATACAATATAAAAGGCAACACAACACTGTCACCATCTCGCTTCAAAGTCAATCTACAAGAATGGCATACACAGTTTCACAGCCTAATGGTGGATTTTGATTAATCCTACTATCTATTTAATTTAATACTTACCAACACTCAAAACAACTGCATTAGCCTAAAACAACCTGGAACCTTACCCTAGCACATAGCTAAAACGAAAGTGGCCCCAAGGGACTGCACCCATACCGCAGGGAGTAGCGGGAGTGACTCCCCTTACTTCCGGGTATGACGCGCACCCTTGGGACACCGGATATGTCATTCGTGTAATTTTACAGCCCCGCATCAGGAGGGAGGCTGGGAGGGAACATTTTTTGTTTTGAGTGTTGGTAAGTATTAAATTAAATAGATAGTAGGATTAATCAAAATCCACCAATCTAATTTAATCATACTATACCAACACTCAAAACAACTGCAGATTACCACCGTGGTGGAGGGTGATGCGTGCCAACTGACACACCAACAACCCCAAAAGCATATCAGTAAAAGAGGGGAAACACTCCTAAGAGAATCCCCCGAAAGATGAACAACATCCCTGAAAATATGCAAATAAATACCCCCAAACAGTCATGTCAATGATATACCAAAGAACACAGAGAAAAAACAGAGGCACAAAAAAAACCACCGGAACTCACACTACAAGGAGACCGGGACCTGCGAAACGACCACCTTCTAGATGGAAAAGGAGTCGTCTTCGCCCTGAGCGGAGATATCCCTCAGGTAAAACTGAAGAAAGGTGTTCTGCGACTACCAGAACGCTGAGGCCATAACCTTCACAAGAGGGACACCCTTGACTACCGCCAGGGAAGAGCTGATGGCCCGCAACTCGTGGGCGCGAATGGGGTTATCAGGTAACCTAACCAGCGAGCGGGCATAGGCCAACTTAATGAGGTCGAGGAACCAACGGGACACAGTACCCTTAGCCACATCGCTGCAGTACTTGGGATTAAAGGAGACGAACAGGCGACGTTTAGCCCTTCTGAAGGACTTGGTACGAGCCAGATAAGAACGAAGAGCCCTAACGGGGCAGAGGAAGATATCACGATCATCAGGACCCAGAACGGAGCGAAGACTCGAAAAAGAGACTAAGGGAGAGGAAACATAACCAGACTGGTTCTTTGCACGGAACTCCGGGAGAAAAGAAAGGGAGACAGACGAGAAGTCCTCCTCGAACTGGACGTCCTTGGTGAGACCACTGAGAGCATGCAAACCACTGATGCGACGGGCAGTGGCGAAAGAAATGAGAAAAAAAAACTGTCTTGAGAGTCAGAAGCTTAAGAGACAACGACTCCAGGGGTTCAAATTTGACCCAGAGAAAAGCCAGAACCAAAAAGATGTCCCACTGAGGACACTGGACCGTTCTGGACGGGGCTTGGAGGCGCACAGCGTCCAGGAAGTGAGAAACTGGCAAAGCCGAGAGATTCCCCGTAAACTAGATCGTGCTAATCAAGACCGCCCTATAACCTGACAAGGTTTGAGAGGAAGAGTTCCTAGTTCTAAGCAAGTGAGAGAGGAACTCCACGAACTGAACCGTTGAGGGACGAAGCGGGTCAAACTTTCTCTCCTGACAAAACGCAAACCAGGTGGCCCAGCGAAGATCATACAGATCGTTTGTAGACTTACGCCGAGAGGCGACCAACAGATCCACGGTGCGCGTGGAAAACCCCTGAGAGCGAAGGCCTAGTCGGACAGCCGCCATGCGACCAGGTTTAGCCTTGAAGGGCAAGGGTGTCCGACCCCGCTTCTTGACTGAAGAAGAGTGGCGGGAGTGAGATTGAGCGGAAGAGGACCGTCTTGCGCCATGTCGAGGAGCTCTGGGAACCAATGGCTCGTGGGCCACATGGTGTGACGAGAATCAAGTCCGGGTGCTCCCGGAGGACTTCTTCAACACCCGGGGGATTAGTGCCATCAGAGGGGAGGAATACAACGGCATGCACTTCAGCAAGAAGTGCGAGACAGTGGTGGCGTACAGCTTAGCGGTACGGTAGCACCTAAGGCCATGGAACTCATACTGAAGAAGACAAACTCCGCATCGAGTCACCTAGAGCAGCCAAGGCCTGATACATTACGGACTATGAGTGGCCGGACCGGGCCACTACACACTGCTACGCCCTTTCGAACTGGAAAATATCGATCGAAGGGGCGAGTCTGGGTCAGAAAACAAACTGGACAAGACTAGTTCAGAATGTCGGGCAAGCAAAGGACCGATGGCGGGATAGAGACAGCTAGTACTAGGATGAGAATCCGCAAGAGCAGCAGATTCAGCCTCTGACCTAGCAAACTGAGAAACCACGGTACGAATGTGCGACTGCACTTCGTAACCAACTCTACATGCTAAGACCGACGAAAGGGACCCCCGTTGACTGGGTGAAAAACCAGCGGAGACAATTCGATCGGTAGGGAGGTAAAAATAAAAATAAAAAACTGCCTATGAAGTAGGAACAGACAGCAACAGCAACATAGTTGCTATCGCATGACGTCAAATCGAACCAGATGACGCGGAAAAGTCCCCACCGAAAAGGAAAACATGTAGACAAAAAGCGAAACAGTGTGCAAACGTGACGATGACACACCTCGACCTAAACCATAAAAAACGGTCGGAACGAGACGCCGAAGACCAAAAAGGGGGGGGGCCTGAAGGAAGGCAAAAATCACCCCGTCGAACAACTTTAGGTTGAAAGCTGTGCCGTTCGGTGATCTGACGGCTGAGAAGGGAAGATCATGCTAGCCGGACAGTTAAAGCCAGATCGGGACGGAACCAGACCGAAACAGGATGACTGGAACGGCCGAACGAGTCAACAGGTTGAACAACTCATGGTTGAAACCGTGAAAGAAGGAGTGCGCACTCTGACTTCTCTCTGCAAGGGCCTATGTATACCCAGGCCAGAGGAAGGAGCTCCGAAATCGACCCCATCAGACTAAGAAAACCGAGGGGACAGCGAAGTGTGACCGCCTTCGTTACTGAGAGGTCGGACACCACCTGTGTCCTCCGAGGCTGAGACTGTGAACAGAGTATCCAAGTGACGTCAGGATAACCGTGGAAAAAACCCATTTCAACGGTACTGACTTGGAAACGGTAGAGAACAGAAGAACAAAAAAACCTTTAAACGGCCTAAGAGATCGCCGGCCAATTAGAGTCAGAATGGGCCGAAAACGGTCGGAATTTTTTGATAAAACCGGTTGACAGGACCGGTTGAAAAAGTCGGGAATAGAAAACCCGGACTGGGATCGTTCACTCGCGCCCGCGCCCTTCAAGAGAAGGTCCTCCACTTCCTCTGGAGGATCTCCAACGGACAGGATCGCCGTTTCTTGGAAGGCTCGGCCTCCTGTTGCCACGAGAAGACTGGGAAGGGGGGCCTCAAGGCCTTGAACTGGGGAGGAGGCCTAGAGGAGTATCCCACACTCTTAGAGCGGGACGGGAAGTACCCCGGACGAAATGGTTGGGACGGGGCTGGTTCAACAGGGCCCGATAGATAGCCTTCTGGCCATCAGCTGACTTCCTCTTTGAAGAGGACTCGAGAACTGGGGGAACCGATTCTTCCCCGAACAAGCCCGACTCCGGAAGGGGAAGAGAGCGCAAAACGCTCCTTTTCCCTGGACGAAAGAGACCTGTTCTGCGCCAGAAAGAATCCCGGGCCAAGGCACAGGTTTGAACCTTCAAACCAGCCGTGACATCAGAGAGGCTCTGTAGCACATTGCCCAAAAGGGCTAGAGAGACTCCAACGGAAGCTTCATCCACCTGATCAAAGAACTGAAAAACCGCCGGTGAATCAGAGGCTGATTTGCCTAGAGACTCCGCCAAGGTTTGCACGAGAGAGGTGGCCATGCCACAAGCCCTGAGAGAACCAGACAGAGATTCCTCGAGAGACTTGAAGGCCGAAGGCTTGAACGTGACGGGAGGAACAGCAGCAGGACCCCAAGGACTCCACCTCCTCAGAAGAAGGTTTGGAGACGGAGGGGAAGGGCAGGTATTCCGTCGGTAGGGGGACGAAAGGTCTGAATCCAGGTACCAAAAAGGAACCGAACTGAGACGAGGCCGGCTGAGAACGCCCCAGATTAGCCTCAGCAATCTGTTTCAACGAAAGGACCTTGCCGGTCCTCAACGTGAACTCCGCTTTAACCACCAAATCCTCCGGGAAGGAGGGGGCTTGGAGAGTCAAGGAGCTCTTGGCCTGCAGAAGAGAGCCAACCGCGTGATCAGTGGCGGACTCCTGATGGGAGGAACGCACAGGTACCACGTAAGGGCACGATCGAGACAAAATCTTGAGAAGATTCTGAACCGAGGACTCAGTGAGAGAGTGAGGGACCTCCGACTGAGGGTCCAGTTCCATGTCTGACTCAAAGTCGGACTGAAACTCAGAGAATTCCCTGGAGGGGTCTGGCCGTTGAAGCTTCTGATAAGGGCGGCCCAAGAGTCAAACACCACCGGAGGCCATGCCTGGCAGAGGGCTCTGCCGGTAGGGAGTGAGAGGATCACTGAACACCGGCCGGAACCGGGAGAACGTGGCGTCCTCCGTGCGAGCGGGACATTCCCGGTTGACCCAAACCGGAGGAACGAACCGGAAATTCATCATCGGAATTTTCCGGTTCTAGGCGAACCCTTTCCCGGTATGTCCGCGTTGGCCAAGCAACCGGGAGACAACCGGATGATTACCGGGTAAACACCGGGAGAACCGGAGGAAACGGTCTCGCAACCGGGAAAGGCAAATAACCGGTTGCGGTGGGAAAGCCAAGAGGCTCCAACCGTGCCATCCCCCGGTATGTCCGCGTTGGCCAAGCAACCGGGAGACAACCGGGAGAAACCGGATGAATACCGGGTGAAACCGGGTAAGCACCGGGAGAACCGGAGGAAACCGTCTCACAACCGTGAGAAGCGAATTTCCGGTTGCGGTGGGACTGCCAAGAGGCCCCAACCGCGCCAGTGCCAGGATCACTGGAGAGCCATCCCCCGGGAGGGGGGCATGGACTCTTATCGGTATTGAAGGTGCCCCGCACCGACCGATTTGACTGTCCTGGTAACCTCTCCCTCGAACTGAGTGGAGGATTTGAGCCCGGACTCAGGAAAGGGAACAGGCCGTTCCCGATCCTGGAGGTACCTCCCAGGTACCACCGGATGATTGCCTGACAGACTGGCCAGTCTGGTGACAGAGGAGTCACCTCTGTCACTAGGCAAGCTCCCCGGAGGGGAGCCTCTCTGTTCCGTAAACATCAAGCCCACAGGACGGAAACCAGAGGTGGAAAGGGATTGCCTATCCCTGTTGAGGTCGACGCTGGCCTTAGCGGACAAGGGCCTCCTGGAGGCAAGCCTGTGAACAGAAGAAGGAGAGAGGGCTGCGCCAGTGACAGTCTCACGTTAGAAGAGACAACTGGCGGAACCCTCTCTGGCTAAGACCGAAATAGGAGGAAGATTCTGTCGATGCGAAAGGGAGAACCCTGAAACCCGAAGAGTCCAAGTGACGTAGTACAAAGCCTGCGAGTCCAACGGAAAAGGAGAAGGAGCAGAAACCTCCGAAGGGAGAGAAACTGGAATGGGCTCCGAAACCGGTTAGGCCGGTGTAACCGAAACGGACTGTGACTGGACGTTAGACGTAGGATTTGTGAGGGGATTAGACGAAAACTTCTTGAGAAGATTAAGAGAACCTGCCCAAAGGGTCCCTAGTGAGAGAAGAAGAGTCAACTGACTTGGAAAACAGAAAAACAACCGAAGAGAAACTGCTTTCCCCGAAGTGGAAACCGAGGGGTGCAAGAAGCCATAATGGCTGACGCCACCCCGAAAACGAACAACAGAGTGAACGAAATAATTTTTCAACTAAAACGAACACCAAGAAATGACAATGAAATAATATCGATAGGATGACTAACAGCCTTCCCAAGAAACTGAATCGAACAAAGCTAAACACGGAACGAACCCACCAGATAGACAAGAGTCAGAAAAGGCGGAGCAGGGTAGGCCCAGGTGTGATTGAAAGGCTGGAAAATTTAAGAATGACATATCCGGTGTCCCAAGGGTGCGCGTCATACCCGGAAGTAAGGGGAGTCACTCCCGCTACTCCCTGCGGTATGGGTGCAGTCCCTTGGGGCCACTTTCGTTTTAGCTATGTGCTAGGGTAAGGTTCCAGGTTGTTTTAGGCTAATGCAGTTGTTTTGAGTGTTGGTATAGTATGATTAAATTAGATTGTTTATTTTACAGGCACCTTGTAACACAACACAATACACCACAACACAATACACCACAACACAATACAACACAACACACCACAATACACCACAATACAACAACACACCACACACACAACACACCACAATACAATACAACACAACACACCACAACACAACAACACAATACAACAACACACCACAATACAACAATACACACCACAACACAACACAACACACCACAACAACACAACACAACACACCACAATACAACACCACAATACAACAATACAACATAACACACCACAACACAATACAACACACACACAACAACACAACACAACACACCACAATACAACACCACAATACAACAATACAATAACAACACAACACACCACAACAACACAACACAACAACACAACACAACAACACAACACAACAACACAACACAACACAATACAACACAACACACCAACACAATACAACAACACAATACAACAACACAACACACCACAACACAACACAACACCATCTTACGGAATAGTCTTTCTCCGACACAGGCATATGTAGCTCGGTAATTACTCTCATACTCAATTTCTGATGATCATACATTATAATATACAACACAGCACAACACAATACAATACAGCACAATACAACACAGCACAACACAACACCATCTCACGGAATAGTCTTTCTCCGACACTGGCATACAACACAACACAACACAACACCATCTCACAGAATAGTCTTTCTCCGACACAGGCACACAACACAACACAACACAATCTCACGGAAGTCTTTCTCCGACACAGGCACACAACATAACACAACACCATCTCACGGAATAGTCTCTGACACAGGCATACAACACAATACACCACAATACAACACAACACCATCTCACAGAATAGTCTTTCTCCGACACAGGCATACAACACAACACAACACCATCTCACGGAATAGTCTTTCTCCGACACAGGCACACAACACAACACAACACCATCTCACGGAATAGTCTCAGACACAAGTATACAACACAATACAACACAACACCATCTCACGGAATAGTCTTTCTCTGACACAGGCATACAACACAACACCATCTCACGGAATAGTCTTTCTCCGACACAGGCACACAACACAACACCATCTCACGGAATAGTCTTTCTCTGACACAGGCATACAACACACCATCTCACGGAATAGTCTTTCTCCGACACAGGCACACAACACAACACCATCTCACGGAATAGTCTTTCTCCGACACAGGCACACAACACAACACAACACAACACCATCTCACGGAATAGTCTTTCTCCGACACAGGCATGCGCAGCTCCACAACCTCGTGTTCAATTTCCGGCCGACGAATGGTGTGTGTGTAGGTCCAGTTACCTGAGACATAGATCTCCATCATCATCATCATCATCATCACATCTTCATCATCACCACCATCATCACAATAATAACTAGAGGGCTAATGCTAGCCTTTCAGAGCAAACATGACAGGATTCTCCCCTCTACTGTTTCTTCCCTCTCTTTTCCCTCCCACTTCTGGATGGTACTTCCAGCTCAGATCTATACGGCAGTGTTGCAACATTACTCTTTAATAACTCTTAATAACTTCCAGCTCAGATCTATACGGCAGTGTTGCAACATTACTCTTTAATAACTCTTAATAACTTCCAGCTCAGATCTATACGGCAGTGTTGCAACATTACTCTTTAATAACTCTTAATAACTTCCAGCTCAGATCTATACGGCAGTGTTGCAACATTACTCTTTAATAACTCTTAATAACTTCCAGCTCAGATTTATACGGCAGTGTTGCAACATTACTCTTTAATAACTCTTAATAACTTCCAGCTCAGATTTATACGGCAGTGTTGCAACATTACTCTTTAAAGACCCACCACGTCACGTGTCAAAATCACGGTTTTCACTTGTTTTCCCTCTTATAGCTGGTAAGAAATCTTCCTAGCATAAGAGGGAATGTGACACGTGACGTGGGGGGTCTTTAATAACTCTTAATGACTTCCAGCTCAGATTTATACGGTAGTGTTGCACATTACTCTTTTAATAACTCTTAATAACTTCCAGCTCAGATCTATACGGCAGTGTTGCAACATTACTCTTTAATAACTCTTAATAACTTCCAGCTCAGATCTATACGGCAGTGTTGCAACATTACTCTTTAATAACTCTTAATAACTTCCAGCTCAGATTTATGCGGCAGTGTTGCAACATTACTCTTTAATAACTCTTAATAACTTCCAGCTCAGATCTATACGGCAGTGTTGCAACATTACTCTTTAATAACTCTTAATAACTTCCAGCTCAGATTTATGCGGCAGTGTTGCAACATTACTCTTTAATAACTCTTAATAACTTCCAGCTCAGATCTATACGGCAGTGTTGCAACATTACTCTTTAATAACTCTTAATAACTTCCAGCTCAGATTTATGCGGCAGTGTTGCAACATTATTTTTTAATAACCACTAAAAATAAGAATGCATTTCATGCAGCTGTTTTTTGAGTTATTCAAGATTTGGGCATTTTCATCCTTTCGTCCGGTTGTACTTCCGGTTGGGTTTTATAATAATGGAAGTGTTGCAACATTGCTCCTTAATAAATACTGAAGATAGGAATGCATTATGTGCAGCCATTTTCCAGTTATTCAAGATTGAAATCTGGCCATTATCTCCCATATTTCAGCCAATTGGCCATTATCTCCCATATTTCAGCCAATTGGCCATTATCTCCCATAGTTCAGCCAATTGGCCATTATCTCCCATATTTCAGCCAATTGGCCATTATCTCCCATATTTCAGCCAATTGGCCATTATCTCCCATATTTCAGCCAATTGGCCATTATCTCCCATATTTCAGCCAATATCTCCCATATTTCAGCCAATTGGCCATTATCTCCCATATTTCAGCCAATTGGCCATTATCTCCCATATTTCAGCCAATTGGCCATTATCTCCCATATTTCAGCCAATTGGCCATTATCTCCCATATTTCAGCCAATTGGCCACTATCTCCCATATTTCAGCCAATTGGCCATTATCTCCCATATTTCAGCCAATTGGCCATTATCTCCCATATTTCAGCCAAACTTTGGCTAATCACTTTAAAGACCCACCAGATACATGTGAAAATCACGGGTTTCACGGGTTTCCCTCTCTCGCTGGTAAGAAATCTTATTTTGACCAGGTGTGACTCCTATACATATTCCCACATGCATGAAAACGAGACATCACTTTAAAGAGCAGCCTCGATCGTGTATGGGTGGAGACTATGTGGGTCACACCTACCCAACAAAACACCAAGAGACTGAATCCAGCCGGGTCAGTGTGTCTTTAATACTTATAATTTGCCGTTACAATGTTGTCCTTCAACTTTCCTGCAAATGTCAGCAAAATTGGGTAAAAAACAAGAAATCAGTGAATGAGACGCAACCCAATTTACATAAATTTGAATAACTTCCAAATTATGTATCACCATTAAACTTCATCATAACCATCATCATCATCATCATAACCACCATCATCATCATAACCATCATCATCATCATCATAACCACCATCATCATCACCATCATTACCATCATCATCATTGTCATCATTATCAATATCATCATCATTACCATCATCACCATCATCATCACCACCATCACCATCATTACCATCATCATCATTGTCGTCATTATCATCATCATTACCATCATCACCATCATCATCACCAAAAGACTTCACTGTCAATTTTTATGACACAAGGATTGACATTTTAGCCCGAGCCTATTCTTCCAAAAGAGAACGAATGAACGAGCGAACAAAATTGTATTCATACAGGGTAATGAGATAGCATAGATACTTTCTTACATTCAGCCCTGTGTCAAGAAGGGAAAAATCTGAACCAGAGAGAGAGAGAGAAAGGAAAGATAAAGAGACACAACAGAAGTGGGTGCGTTACCTTGTTGCCCGCGGCGACGTAGTCTGGCCTGCATTTTTCGGCTGGGAGTGACCAGATAGTCATGAATCACCGTGAACTCCTGGAAGTGGGGAAACTCCTGAAACCATCATAATATTATTGGCATTATTACAATTACTACCGGTACTTGAACCAATCCACATTGAAAGACATTAACTCCAGAACCAATCCACATTGAAAGACATTAACTCCAGAACCAATCCACACTGAAAGCCATTAACTCCAATGTTTTATCATTGGTTCACCACAGCTGGGGGCCACCAGTACAGTGAGGGGGAGAGACTGAAGCCATTTCCTCTAGTGACAGAACAGCATTGGTTCACCACAGCTGGGGGCCACCAGTACAGTGAGGGGGAGAGACTGAAGCCATTTCCTCCAGTGACAGAACAGCATTGGTTCACCACAGCTGGGGGCCACCAGTACAGTGAGGGGGAGAGACTGAAGCCATTTCCTCCAGTGACAGAACAGCATTGGTTCACCACAGCTGGGGGCCACCAGTACAGTGAGGGGGAGAGACTGAAGCCATTTCCTCTAGTGACAGAACAGCATTGGTTCACCACAGCTGGGGGCCACCAGTACAGTGAGGGGGAGAGACTGAAGCCATTTCCTCCAGTGACAGAACAGCATTGGCTCACCACAGCTGGGGGCCACCAGTACAGTGAGGGGGAGAGACTGAAGCCATTTCCTCCAGTGACAGAACAGCATTGGTTCACCACAGCTGGGGGCCACCAGTACAGTGAGGGGGAGAGACTGAAGCCATTTCCTCCAGTGACAGAACAGCATTGGTTCACCACAGCTGGGGGCCACCAGTACAGTGAGGGGGAGAGACTGAAGCCATTTCCTCCAGTGACAGAACAGCATTGGTTCACCACAGCTGGGGGCCACCAGTACAGTGAGGGGGAGAGACTGAAGCCATTTCCTCCAGTGACAGAACAGCATTGTCAAAGTCAGTTTTAGTAAATGTCAAAGTTTTAGGGGATGATTCTGTCAAAGTTTTAGGGGATGATTCTGACAAAGTTTTAGGAGATGATTCTGACAAAGATTTAGGGGATGATTCTGTCAGTTTTAGGGGATGATTCTGTCAGTTTTAGGGGATGATTCTGTCAGTTTTAGGGGATGATTCTGTCAGTTTTAGGGGATGATTCTGACAAAGTTTTAGATGATTCTGACAAAGATTTAGGGGATGACTGTCAGTTTTAGGGGATGATTCTGACAAAGTTTTAGGGGATGATTCTGTCATTTTTAGGGGATGATTCTGACAAAGTTTTACGGGATGATTCTGTCAGTTTTAGGGGATGATTCTGACAAAATTTTAGGGGATGATTCTGTCAGTTTTAGGGGATGATTCTGACAAAGTTTTAGGGGATGATTCTGACAAAGTTTTAGGGGATGATTCTGACAAAGTTTTAGGGGATGATTCTGTCAGTTTTAGGGGATGATTCTGACAAAGTTTTAGGGGATGATTCTGTCATTTTTAGGGGATGATTCTGACAAAGTTTTACGGGATGATTCTGACAGTTTTAGGGGATGATTCTGACAAAGTTTTAGGGGATGATTCTGTCAGTTTTAGGGGATGATTCTGACAAAGTTTTAGGGGATGATTCTGTCAGTTTTAGGGGATGATTCTGACAAAGTTTTAGGGGATGATTCTGACAAAGTTTTAGGGGATGATTCTGACAAAGTTTTAGGGGATGATTCTGACAAAGTTTTAGGGGATGATTCTGACAAAGTTTTAGGGGATGATTCTGACAAAGTTTTAGGGGATGATTCTGTCAGTTTTAGGGGATGATTCTGACAAAGTTTTACGGGATGATTCTGACAAAGTTTTACGGGATGATTCTGACAGTTTTACGGGATGATTCTGACAGTTTTAGGGGATGATTCTGACAAAGTTTTAGGGGATGATTCTGACAAAGTTTTAGGGGATGATTCTGACAAAGTTTTACGGGATGATTCTGTCAGTTTTAGGGGATGATTCTGACAAAGTTTTAGGGGATCAGTTTTACGGGATGATTCTAGGGGATGATTCTGACAAAGTTTTACGGGATGATTCTGACAGTTTTAGGGGATGATTCTGACAAAGTTTTACGGGATGATTCTGTCAGTTTTAGGGGATGATTCTGACAAAGTTTTAGGGGATGATTCTGTCAGTTTTACGGGATGATTCTGACAAAGTTTTACGGGATGATTCTGACAGTTTTAGGGGATGATTCTGACAAAGTTTTAGGGGATGATTCTGACAAAGTTTTAGGGGATGATTCTGACAAAGTTTTAGGGGATGATTCTGACAGTTTTAGGGGATGATTCTGACAGTTTTAGGGGATGATTCTGACAAAGTTTTACGGGATGATTCTGACAAAGTTTTACGGGATGATTCTGACAGTTTTAGGGGATGATTCTGACAAAGTTTTAGGGGATGATTCTGTCAAAGTTTTAGGGGATGATTCTGACAACGTTTTAGGGGATGATTCTGACAGTTTTAGGGGATGATTCTGACAAAGTTTTAGGGGATGATTCTGACAGCTTTAGGGGATGATTCTGACAAAGTTTTAGGGGATGATTCTGACAGCTTTAGGGGATGATTCTGGCAAAGTTTTAGGGGATGATTCTGACAAAGTTTTAGGGGATGATTCTGACAAAGTTTTAGGGGATGATTCTGTCAGTTTTAGGGGATGATTCTGACAGTTTTAGGGGATGATTCTAACAAATACTGTGTATTATCACACACAGAATCAGGGGGGATAAAGGTGTATTGTTTTATACACCATGTATTGCTGTACTAATACTGTGTATTATCACACACAGTATCAGGGGGGATAAAGGTGTGTATTGTTTTATATACTATGTATTGCTGTACTAATACTGTGTATTATCACACACAGTATCAGGGGGGATAAAGGTGTGTATTGTTTTATATACTATGTATTGCTGTACTAATACTGTGTATTATCACACACAGTATCAGGGGGGATAAAGGTGTGTATTGTTTTATATACTATGTATTGCTGTACTAATACTGTGTATTATCACACACAGTATCAGGGGGGATAAAGGTGTGTATTGTTTTATATACTATGTATTGCTGTACTAATACTGTGTATTATCACACACAGTATCAGGGGGGATAAAGGTGTGTATTGTTTTATATACTATGTATTGCTGTACTAATACTGTGTATTATCACACACAGTATCAGGGGGGATAAAGGTGTGTATTGTTTTATATACTATGTATTGCTGTACTAATACTGTGTATTATCACACACAGCATCAGGGGGGATAAAGGTGACCAGGTATTTCCTCTTGGTGCTGTGTATTGTTTTATACACCATGTATTGCTGTACTAATACTGTGCATTATCACTCACAGCATCAGGGGGGATAAAGGTGACCAGGTATTTCCTCTTGGTGCTGTGTATTGTTTTATACACCATGTATTGCTGTACTAATACTGTGTATTATCACTCACAGCATCAGGGGGGATGAAGGTGACCAGGTATTTCCTCTTGGTGCTGTGTATTGTTTTATACACCATGTATTGCTGTACTAATACTGTGTATTATCACTCACAGCATCAGGGGGGATGAAGGTGACCAGGTATTTCCTCTTGGTGCTGTTGGGAGCCAGGCGGTCTCCCAGCTCAATGCCGATCCTCTCACACACAATCTGGAAAAACATGCGCAGATTCGCAATCATTTGTGGCGTGCAACAATTTTGGACAGACCGACAAAGTGAGTTATAGGTTTGTGGCTTGTGCCACAAACAAAAACCCACCATATAAATAGAATTAATAAAACCATGCACATTCAAAGTATATAAAAAAACACATTAAAAGCAATATTTTAAAAAAGACACAAACTGCCCTAACTCTTGTCTTCATTGTCCAAAAACCATGCCAGTTTATTTCCTAAAATATCTTACAATTTATCTGTCACATGATATAAAATTGCTAGAGGCTAGTCAATTCAACAATTACTAGGGGCTAGTCAGTACAACAAGAATGAATGATCTGAATAAGCAAGTCGGAACTATGAAGAAAGAAAACCATCAACTGAAAACCCAGCTAGGCAATGTACTCAGCGACGTGAGAAAGATGAAACCCGCAGGGACACGTGACGCCAGCACCCAATACGAAAGTGTTATCCCAGACCCCTCTGAACACCATGACCAAGGGACACAGACGACCTTCTGCAGCGAGTCTCCAGCACAGAACGACCAGCCTGTTCCACCACCTTCTAACAGCGAATCAGTCAAGTCAGCTGACGACCCCAGCCAACAGACTGGTTTTCTTGATCTCGTGGCTGCTGGAGAAGAAGCTATCAAGAACTCGTCCCCCAACCCTGATCAGCAGACCACCGAAGGAGAGCAGCAGAACCAGGGTGACAAAGAAGACAACGTGGTTTTCGCGATCCGGGTCTCCAATCGCTTCAGCCCCCTTTCGGCACAGGAAGACGAATCAGCTGACCCGACCAGTGGCGACGCTCGGCCAGAATCCATCCCTAAGAAAGACACTGCAGACCACAGGGAAGAATACAAAAGGCCCACTCCTCGGGACATTCTAGCCACACGTTCCGTGCCTGAACAAACGTCCCTGTTACTCATTGGGGACTCAGTTATCAGAGACGTTGATGTTCGTAGATTATCCCCCCGTCAAGAACGTGTGTCAAAAATTCATGTAGGAGGTTTAACTGTTGCTGACCTCTTAGAATGGCTCCAAGGTCAAAGCGTGTCCCCCAGTGTTAAGGTTTTAGTCCTCCATGTTGGGATAAATGACTGTAAAGCCACGGGTGTGATCCACACAGACGGTTGGTGTGATCTGATACATCTGGCCTCCCAAGTTTTCCCCATGGCTAGGATCATTCTTAGCTCTATCCTACCCGCACGTGGCACACACCACCTCAACACCCTCATTGAACCATCCAACACTAACATGCAAAAGGCCAGTAGCATGCTCAATGCAGAGTGCATCAACAATCACACTGCATTCACAACCATTGGTGGCAAAACCAAACTATATATGTACAACAATCTGCTTCATCCAAGCGATGCAGGCACTGCAAAACTTGCACTGCATTTCAAACAGGCCATCTCCCCTCCCCAATCCCGTCACTCAGTCAGGCAGGATGAACAGATGGGCTCCACGTTTGCTGGTAACACTAATGCCCAACAAATCCGCTTTGTACACAGATACCAGTATCCACAATATGGCCAGTCCGGTAGTAACGCAACGTACAGTCAGCGGCTCAATGCCCCACCCAATCACTGCCCACCCATGGAATCCTTGAGGCATTACCCAACCCTTCCCAACAGAGGTAACAATGCACCTCAGCAACATTCAGGTGCCTCTGTACAAATGTCCAATGTCGCCCAACCCCCACCCGATCACTATCCACAAACGGAGACCATGAGTTACTACCCGTCCCTGCATAACAGAGGTAATAACTTACCTCAGCAAAGCACAGGTGCTTCTGAACAAATGTCCAATGTCCCCCACCCCCCACCCCCACCCGATCACTATCCACAAACGGAGACCATGAGTTACTACCCGTCCCTGCATAACAGAGGTAATAACTTACCTCAGCAAAGCACAGGTGCTTCTGAACAAATGTCCAATGTCCCCCACCCCCCACCCCCACCCGATCACTATCCACAAACGGAGACCATGAGTTACTACCCGTCCCTGCATAACAGAGGTAATAATTTACCTCAGCAAAGCACAGGTGCTTCTGAACAAATGTTCAATGTCCCCCACCCCCCACCCCCTCCCCCGCCCCCACTAAATGAATACTCGGCAATGGAGTCCTTGACTCATTACCCACCCGTTCATAACAGAGGTAATAACTGTTACCAGCAAACAACAGGTACCTCCGGTCAAATGCTCCAAGGCCCCCATCATCCCAGTTTTTCCCCAACTCTACACAGAGCCTTATGCCATCTGCCCAAAATGGTAGAATCCAAGGACAGACATTCCAGTATGACAATTCAACGCGCATGACAACGCCCAGCCATGTCTTATGACCAGTATCCTTTTAGCCTCATGTCTACCTATGTGAATGCACGTCAACTCGATCAACAACAATGTTCCTACTGAAAAGTTGCAAAAGCGTCTTTGTGCATTCATTAATGTGTATATGAACAATAATGTGTATGTGAGAGAGGGGGGAGGGGGAGTGGGAGAGTGAGTGAGGGGAGAGGTAGGTGGGGGAGTGCATGTTATTTTTGGATATTGTTAGTGTGAGTAAGTTCAGGTGCATGTATATTATAATACAAAATCACTCACTACTAAATGTAGACGATCTATTGTGAATGCTTATCAATTACGGCAAATAATATGTCTTTAACTACATAAGACTACTTAGCAGTGCGCGCAGGCGCGCGTGTGTGCGCTTATGCGTGCGTGTATGTGTGATCTATGTATTTTTTGTATGCGTTCGTGTGTGTGTGTGTGTGTTTGTGTGCGCGTGCGTGCGGGCGTGCATGTGTGCGGGCGTGCATGTGTGCGGGCGTGTGTGTGTGCGGTCGGTCGTGCGTGTGTGTTTTGCAACCGGCTGGACATGGTGATATAGTCGTTATTATAGATAGTATTTTTGTGTGTCTCACCTGATTCATGCGCTGTTGAGAAAATATTGGCTGGCTAGATATATAATTACATAAGTTTGTGCTGATTTTTGAGAAAGATTTTCTTCGGCATAGACGTTTATTTGATATTTTGCTGCTGGGTTTCCTGCAGATTTTACGTTCTTACTTTTCGAATCCAGTTCAATATTTTGTACACGTTTCAATTTTTAATTTTTTCCTCATTCATAAATATTCATTGCTCATTGTTTTCTTGTTCTCTCTTGGGAACGTTGTTACTTACTTAATTTGATTGACATTTGTCCTGGGTTTGTTAAAGGTGTATATGCATCTGAGTGATAGTCTAGGCTAGGTGAGCTTATCACCTTGTTCGTTTGAACACAGTTACTGTAATTGTGATTCACACTGAGTGTGGGCAGCGGGCATTGCTTTACATTTATGCTTGGTATAGACTAACTTGTCTACTTTATTGCTTGTTCACTTCTACATTGACCGTTTTCAATTGTCTTTGTGCATATATTAATTAATCATTGTTAGTATGTCTTCTACCCTAGATAAATGGCCCTCACAGGAGGGACTTCGTATTGGATACCTAAATATCAATAGTGCCAGAAACAAGACCGATGAAATCGCAACAATACTCCGTAACAATGGTAAACACTTTCATTTATTTTGTATAGCCGAGTCCTGGTTAACTGATGTAATTCCCGATTCTCACGTGTCTATGCCTTACTATAACATGATTCGATTAGACCCCAATGCACCGCGTTCAACAGGTTTACTTTTGTACTGCACTCGTTCCCTAACTCTCAAAAGAATAACTAATTTAGAAAATTATAATGTAGAGTCGATTTGGGTTGAAATAAGTCTGAAGCATTGTACACCCATTATGATAGGATTCCTTTACAGAAACCCCGCAGAAAAAGTTGACTGGTACGACAGATTCAATTCAATGATGGATGCAGCAATCTTAGAATCAAAGGAAATCATCCTACTAGGCGATTTTAATATTGATCTAACAATCCCTGGAAATAAATGGAATCAAATGTATACAATGTATGGCTTGGATCAAATAATTGATGTTCCAACACGCATTAATGAACATTCCAAAACTTTAATTGACCACATATATGTAAACTCTAAAGCGAATATAACAGAAATATGCTCTGTACAAACCTGTTGTAGTGACCATTCCTCCGTTTGTTTAACTTGGAAGAAAAAAGGCATAAAAATCCTGAAGTCCGGCCATAAAGAAATATTTTACAGGTGTTTTAGGCATTTTGATCACAATTCGTTTCTAGAAGATTTAGTTAACTCCGATTTAAATTATGTCTATCAGATTAGGGACCCCGAAGAAGCGACAGAGTTCTGGATTAATAGATTTCAAGAAATATACAACAGACACGCCCCATTAGTGAAAAAAAGAGTTAAGCACGTTCCCAAACCCCCTTGGATAGAAAACGACATAGACATAGAAGGATATAAAAGAGACAATTTACTAAACTCAAATGACAAACAAGCATTCCAAAAACAAAGGAACAAAGTAAACTCCATGAAACGAAAGGCAATAAAAAAATATTTTCAAAACTTGGTAACTTCATCTAAAGACTATAATACAATATGGAAAGCTATTAACCTTTTAACTAATAAAAATCCCAGTGATAACGCCCATAACCTTATTAAAGATCTGTTACCTGAGGACTTAAACTCACACTTTGCAAGTGTTGCCGAGAAGCTGATTGCCGATGACAAAACTGATGAAAATGACCTTCAACTTCTTAATGATTACTGTCGTTTAAAGAACATTTCCGTACCCTTTAACATACCTCCCATATCCGTAAATGAGACACTGAACAGTCTAATGAGCTTAAAACAATCAGGATCCAGGGATTTAGATGGAATCGATGGCAAAATTATAAAACTAACAGCACCTGCTATTGCTGACACACTTACATATATTTATAATCTGTGCATAGATAAGGGTCAGTTTCCTAAAAATTTCAAACTAGCTAAAGTTATACCTTTCTACAAATCAGGTGATCGTGCCAGTCCCTCTAACTATCGCCCTATTTCTGTATTATCACTTCTGTCCAAACCACTTGAAAAACACGTAAAATTCCATTTGTGTAAGCATTTAAACCAATATAACCTACTTCATGAAAACCAGTCAGGTTTTCGTGAAAATCACTCGTGTCACACGTCCCTCATTCAGCTTATTGATAGATGTCTTTCTAATATTAACAATAATGATTTTACTGGAATTCTTTTCATTGACTTTGCCAAGGCATTCGATGTTATTAATCATTCCCTGTTAGTAAGAAAACTCAAACTTTACAAAATGACCGATCAAGCCCTAATATTCCTTACCTCCTTTCTTAGCAATCGTCATCAGCTTGTCGAAGTCGGATCAAAAAGATCAGCACTACTCCCAATTAAGTTTGGTGTTCCTCAGGGCTCAGTATTAGGACCTCTCTTGTTTTCCCTATATATCAATGACTTGCCACTGCATTTACATTGCTCTTCTGAAATGTTTGCATTACACTCCTGTAATGGTAACCCCAATAATTTGGTCAGTGATCTCCAGAACAATGTCGATAAATTAATGACATGGACTAAAAAGAACCATATGGCATTAAATGCTACTAAAACAAAATGCATGTATGTCGCTACACGACAAAAAAGACAGAAAATGAGCTCTCCATTCCCACCTTTATACATTCAAGATCAAAAGATAGAAGAAGTGACATCACATAACGTCTTAGGCGTTACTGTCGATAATGATTTATTATGGTCTGATCATATTATTTTGTTATCTTGGCAAACGAATTTCAAAAAGGATATATCAGCTTGCAAAAATAAAAGTTTTTTAATCTCCACTCGCGAAAGTTGTTCTTCTATGCTCACATCTTATCTCTTATAAATTATGCATCTACTCTTTGGGACAGTACCAGTGAAACCAACATGAAACACATAAGTCGTTTGCATAAACGAGCTATAAAATTAGTTCTGTTAAAATCCAACACCTTCACGGCTAATGAATACAAAACATTAAATATTTTACCACTAAAAGACAGGCTACATTTTAACAAATGCCTTTGCATGTACAACATGGTGAATGGAGTCGCTCCTAAGAAAATTATTGACAGTTTTACCATCAACCCAAATCGACATACTCATTCACTCTCCTTTCCCAGACCCCGAAATAATTTATACAAGTCTAGTTTTGTTTACTCAGGGGGTACAGCATGGAATAATCTATCCTCTTCTTTAAAATTGTGTCCTTCAAGACAAGCTTTTAAAAAGGCACTTAAAAAAACTATGATTGAAGCCTTGTAAAATAACCAACGCTTCTTGTCAAAATAAAGGCCTTGTGGGTCGTATTTACATACTATATTCCATTTATCTGTGATGTTCCTTACTGGCACCCTGTAAACTAATCAATTATGTTTTTTAACATGAGGGCTTTGTGGGTCAATGCTATGTGTTTTATATGTGTTATTTTCCATTTGAAGGGGGGAGGGTGAATTCTAGTGACCTGTCTCATTTATGTTTTCGCTTTACACCTGAGTGATTTTTCGGGTTCTCTCCGCATTAATTTTGTAAGTTAGATTTTTTTTCACGTCCGCGATCTCTCTCTCTCTCTCTCTCTCTCTCTCTCTCTCTCTCTCTCTCATACACACTCTATCAGGCTCCTTTTTTTATTTTTCTCTTCTTTACGATGTCTCTATCAGCGTCTATGTCTCAATCCTTGTGTCTTGTCCCACCTCTTGCTCTCTCCCTTTCAAAGTATGATTGTATTTATATTTATGTTTTGTACATAATGCATTTACTAGTCATGATTTATGTATGTTTTGTTTTTGATATTTGTTCATTGTGCTTTGGTTCCGTACGCCAAGTTTCATTGTTGATCTTTACATTTTATTGATTCAGTATGTTTTTTCTTTTCATGACGACAGGATGAAAAAAAGCTTGTAGCTTACTCTTTTATCGTCATTAAATATAATTTTGACTTGACTTGACTTGACTTGACTAGGGGCTAGTCAGGGCAACAATTACTAGAGGCTAGTCAGTTCAACAATTACTAGCGGCTAGTCAGTGCAACAATTACTAGGGGCTAGTCAGGGCAACAATTACTCGAGGCTAGTCAGTTCAACAATTACTAGGTGCTAGTCAGTACAACAATTACTAGGGGCTAGTCAGGGCAACAATTACTAGGGGCTAGTCAGGGCAACAATTACTAGAGGCTAGTCAGTGTAACAATTACTAGGGGCTAGTCAGTTCAACAATTACTAGGGGCTAGTCAGGGCAACAATTACTAGAGGCTAGTCAGGGCAACAATTACTAGGGGCTAGTCAGTTCAACAATTACTAGATGCTAGTCAGGGCAACAATTACTAGAGGCTAGTCAGTGTAACAATTACTAGGGGCTAGTCAGTTCAACAATTACTAGGGGCTAGTCAGGGCAACAATTACTAGAGGCTAGTCAGTGCAACAATTACTAGGTGCTAGTCAGGGCAACAATTACTAGAGGCTAGTCAGTGCAACAATTACTAGGGGCTAGTCAGGGCAACAATTACTAGAGGCTAGTCAGTTCAACAATTACTAGAGGCTAGTCAGTTCAACAATTACTAGGGGCTAGTCAGTTCAACAATTACTAGGTGCTAGTCAGTGCAACAATTACTAGGGGCTAGTCAGTGCAACAATTACTAGGTGCTAGTCAGGGCAACAATTACTAGAGGCTAGTCAGTGCAACAATTACTAGGGGCTAGTCAGGGCAACAATTACTAGAGGCTAGTCAGTTCAACAATTACTAGGTGCTAGTCAGGGCAACAATTACTAGAGGCTAGTCAGTGCAACAATTACTAGGTGCTAGTCAGGGCAACAATTACTAGAGGCTAGTCAGTGCAACAATTACTAGGGGCTAGTCAGGGCAACAATTACTAGAGGCTAGTCAGGGCAACAATTACTAGGGGCTAGTCAGGGCAACAATTACTAGGGGCTAGTCAGGGCAACAATTACTAGAGGCTAGTCAGGGCAACAATTACTAGGGGCTAGTCAGGGCAACAATTACTAGGTGCTAGTCAGTTCAACAATTACTAGAGGCTAGTCAGGGCAACAATTACTAGAGGCTAGTCAGTTCAACAATTACTAGAGGCTAGTCAGGGCAACAATTACTAGGGGCTAGTCAGGGCAACAATTACTAGGGGCTAGTCAGGGCAACAATTACTAGGGGCTAGTCAGGGCAACAATTACTAGGGGCTAGTCAGTTCAACAATTACTAGGGGCTAGTCAGTTCAACAATTACTAGGGGCTAGTCAGTTCAACAATTACTAGGGGCTAGTCAGTTCAACAATTACTAGAGGCTAGTCAGGGCAACAATTACTAGGGGCTAGTCAGGGCAACAATTACTAGGGGCTAGTCTGGGCAACAATTACTAGGTGCTAGTCAGGGCAACAATTACTAGGGGCTAGTCAGTTCAACAATTACTAGGGGCTAGTCAGGGCAACAATTACTAGAGGCTAGTCAGGGCAACAATTACTAGGTGCTAGTCAGTTCAACAATTACTAGGGGCTAGTCAGTTCAACAATTACTAGGTGCTAGTCAGGGCAACAATTACTAGAGGCTAGTCAGTGCAACAATTACTAGGTGCTAGTCAGTTCAACAATTACTAGAGGCTAGTCAGTGCAACAATTACTAGGTGCTAGTCAGTTCAACAATTACTAGGTGCTAGTCAGTTCAACAATTACTAGGTGCTAGTCAGGGCAACAATTACTAGGGGCTAGTCAGGGCAACAATTACTAGAGGCTAGTCAGTGCAACAATTACTAGGTGCTAGTCAGTGCAACAATTACTAGGGGCTAGTCAGGGCAACAATTACTAGGGGCTAGTCAGTGCAACAATTACTAGGGGCTAGTCAGGGCAACAATTACTAGGGGCTAGTCAGGGCAACAATTACTAGGGGCTAGTCAGGGCAACAATTACTAGGTGCTAGTCAGTTCAACAATTACTAGGGGCTAGTCAGTTCAACAATTACTAGGGGCTAGTCAGTGCAACAATTACTAGGGGCTAGTCAGTTCAACAATTACTAGAGGCTAGTCAGTTCAACAATTACTAGAGGCTAGTCAGTTCAACAATTACTAGAGGCTAGTCAGGGCAACAATTACTAGGGGCTAGTCAGTGCAACAATTACTAGGGGCTAGTCAGGGCAACAATTACTAGGGGCTAGTCAGTTCAACAATTACTAGATGCTAGTCAGGGCAACAATTACTAGAGGCTAGTCAGGGCAACAATTACTAGGGGCTAGTCAGTGCAACAATTACTAGGGGCTAGTCAGGGCAACAATTACTAGGTGCTAGTCAGTGCAACAATTACTAGAGGCTAGTCAGTTCAACAATTACTAGAGGCTAGTCAGTGCAACAATTACTAGAGGCTAGTCAGTTCAACAATTACTAGGGGCTAGTCAGTGCAACAATTACTAGGGGCTAGTCAGTGCAACAATTACTAGGTGCTAGTCAGTGCAACAATTACTAGGGGCTAGTCAGTGCAACAATTACTAGAGGCTAGTCAGTGCAACAATTACTAGGTGCTAGTCAGTGCAACAATTACTAGGGGCTAGTCAGGGCAACAATTACTAGAGGTTAGTCAGTACAACAATTACTAGGGGCTAGTCAGGGCAACAATTACTAGAGGCTAGTCAGTACAACAATTACTAGAGGCTAGTCAGTGCAACAATTACTAGGGGCTAGTCAGTGCAAACCAATCACAATCTCCACCAATAAAGTTCAACAATTACAGAGAGAAGTCTGTGTCACAGAGGGTGACTACACAGCACCTCACACTACACAGAACCTAACACTACACAACACCTCACACTATACAGCACCTCACACTACACAACACCTCACACTACACAACACCTCACACTACACTACACAGCACCTCACACTACACAACACCTCACACTACACAACACCTCACACTACACAACACCACCTCACACTACACACACACCTCACACTACACACACTACACACACACCTCACACTACACAACACCTCACACTACACAACACCTCACACTACACACACCTCACACTACACACACCTCACCTCACACTACACAACACCTCACACACACACACCTCACACACACCTCACACTACACAACACCTCACACTACACAACACCTCACCTACACACACCTCACACTACACAACACCTCACACTACACTACACAGCACCTCACACTACACACAGCACCTCACACTACACAACACACACCTCACACTACACCTCACACACCTCACACTACACTACACACACCTCACACTACACACACCTCACACTACACAACACCTCACACTACACAACACCTCACACTACACAACACCTCACTACTACAACACCTCACACTACACAACACACACACACACCTCACACTACACAACACCTCACACTACACAACACCTCACACTACACTACACCTCACACTACACAACACTCACACTACACAACACCTCACACTACACAACACCTCACACTACACACACCTCACACTACACAACACCTCACACTCACACTACACAACACCTCACACTACACAACACACTCACACTACACAACACCTCACACTACACACACCTCACACTCACAACACCTCACACTACACAACACCTCACACTACACAACACCTCACACTACACAACACCTCACACTACACAACACCTCACACTACACTACACTCACACTACACACACCTACACTACACAACACCTCACACTACACAACACCTCACACTACACAACACCTCACACTACACAACACCTCACACTACACAACACCTCACACTACACACCTCACACTACACACCTACACACTACACTCACACTCACACACAACACCTCACACTACACAACACCTCACACTACACAACACACACTACACAACACACTACACAACACACACTACACAACACCTCACACTACACAACACCTCACACTACACAACACCTCACACTCACACTACACAACACCTACACACTACACAACACCTCACACTACACACACCTCACACTACACAACACCTCACACTACACACACCTCACACTACACAACACCTCACACTACACACACACCTCACACTCACACACAACACCTCACACTACACAACACCTCACACTACACAACACCTCACACTACACAACACCTCACACTACACAACACCTCACACTACACAACACCTCACACTACACAACACCTCACACACAACACACTACACACACCTCACACTACACAACACCTCACACTACACAACACCTCACACTACACAACACCTCACACTACACAACACACTACACACACCTCACACTACACAACACCTCACACTACACAACACCTCACACTACACTACACAACACCTCACACTACACAACACCTCACACTACACAACACCTCACACTACACAACACCTCACACTACACACACCTCACACACACCTCACACTACACAACACCTCACACTACACAACACCTCACACTACACAACACCTCACACTACAACACCTCACACTACACAACACCTCACACTACACAACACCTCACACTACAAACACCTCACACTACACAACACCTCACACTACACAACACCTCACACTACACACACCTCACACTACACAACCTCACACTACACAACACCTCACACTACACAACACCTCACACTACACAACACCTCACACTCACACACTACACAACACCTCACACTACACAACACCTCACACTACACAACACCTCACACTACACAACACCTCACACTACACACACCTCACACTACACACACTACACAACACCTCACACTACACAACACCTCACACTACACACCTCACACTACACAACACCTCACACTACACAACACCTCACACTACACAACACACACTACACACACTCACACTACACAACACCTCACACTACACAACACCTCACACTACACAACACCTCACACTACACAACACCTCACACTACACAACACCTCACACTACACAACACCTCACACTACACAACACCTCACACTACACAACACCTCACACTACACAACACACTCACACTACACAACACCTCACACTACACAACACCTCACACTACACAACACCTCACACTACACAACACCTCACACTACACAACACCTCACACTACACAACACCTCACTCACACTACACAACACCTCACACTACACAACACCTCACACTACACAACACCTCACACTACACAACACCTCACACTACACAACACCTCACACTACACAACACACACTACACAACACCTCACACTACACAACACCTCACACTACACAACACCTCACACTACACAACACCTCACACACACTACACAACACACTACACAACACCTCACACTACACAACACCTCACACTACACAACACCTCACACTACACAACACCTCACACTACACAACACCTCACACACTCACACACCTCACACTACACAACACCTCACACTACACAACACCTCACACTACACAACACCTCACACTACACAACACCTCACACTACACAACACCTCACACTACACAACACCTCACACTACACACACCTCACACTACACAACACCTCACACTACACAACACCTCACACTACACAACACCTCACACTACACAACACCTCACACTACACAACACCTCACACTACACCTCACATCACACACACCTCACACTACACACACTACACTACACAACACACACTACACAACACTCACACTACACAACACCTCACACTACACAACACCTCACACTACACAACACCTCACACTACACACCTCACACTACACAACACCTCACACTACACACACACCTCACACTACACTCACACACTCACACCTCACACTACACAACACCTCACACTACACAACACCTCACACTACACAACACCTCACACTACACAACACCTCACACTACACAACACCTCACACTACACAACACCTCACACTACACAACACCTCACACTACACAACACCTCACACACACTACACACACACACACACTACACAACACCTCACACTACACACACCACACACACACACAACACCTCACACACACCTCACACTACACAACACCTCACACTACACTACACACACCTCACACTACACAACACCTCACACTACACAACACCTCACACTACACAACACCTCACACTACACAACACCTCACACTACACAACACCTCACACTACACAACACCTCACACTACACAACACCTCACACTACACTACACCTCACACTACACAACACCTCACACTACACAACACCTCACACTACACAACACCTCACACTACACAACACCTCACACTACACACACCTCACACTACACTACACAACACCTCACACTACACTACACTACACAACACCTCACACTACACAACACCTCACACTACACAACACCTCACACTACACAACACCTCACACTACACAACACCTCACACTACACAACACCTCACACTACACAACACCTCACACTACACAACACCTCACACTACACAACACCTCACACTACAACACCTCACACTACACAACACCTCACACTACACAACACCTCACACTACACAACACCTCACACTACACAACACCTCACACTACACAACACCTCACACTACACAACACCTCACACTACACAACACCTCACACTACACAACACCTCACACTACACAACACCTCACACTACACAACACCTCACACTACACAACACCTCACACTACACAACACCTCACACTACACAACACCTCACACTACACAACACCTCACACTACACAACACCTCACACTACACAACACCTCACACTACACAACACCTCACACTACACAACACCTCACACTACACAACACCTCACACTACACAACACCTCACACTACACAACACCTCACACTACACAACACCTCACACTACACACACAACACCTCACACTACACAACACCTCACACTACACAACAACACCTCACACTACACAACACCTCACACTACACAACACACCTCACACTACACAACACCTCACACTACACAACACCTCACACTACACAACACCTCACACTACACACACACACTACACACACCTCACACTACACCTCACACTACACAACACCTCACACTACACTACACCTCACACTACACAACACCTCACACTACACAACACCTCACACTACACAACACCTCACACACACTACACACTACACCTCACCTCACACTACACAACACCTCACACTACACAACACCTCACACTCACACTACACAACACCTCACACTACACAACACCTCACACTACACAACACCTCACACTACACAACACCTCACACTACACAACACCTCACACTACACAACACCTCACACTACACAACACCTCACACTACACAACACCTCACACTACACAACACCTCACACTCACACTCACACTACACAACACCTCACACTACACAACACCTCACACTACACAACACCTCACACTACACAACACCTCACACTACACAACACCTCACACTACACAACACCTCACACTACACACTACACAACACCTCACACTACACAACACCTCACACTACACAACACCTCACACTACACAACACCTCACACTACACAACACCTCACACTACACAACACCTCACACTACACACACACCTCACACTACACACTACACAACACCTCACACTACACAACACACACTCACTCACTACACACACTACACCTCACCTCACACTACACAACACCTCACACTACACAACACCTCACACTACACACACCTCACACTACACAACACCTCACTACACAACACCTCACACTACACAACACCTCACACTACACAACACCTCACACTACACAACACCTCACACTACACAACACCTCACACTACACAACACCTCACACTACACAACACCTCACACTACACAACACCTCACACTACACAACACCTCACACTACACAACACCTCACACTACACACACACCTCACACTACACAACACCTCACACTACACAACACCTCACACTACACAACACACTACACAACACCTCACACTACACAACACCTCACACTACACAACACCTCACACTACACAACACCTCACACTACACAACACCTCACACTACACAACACCTCACACTACACAACACCTCACACTACACAACACCTCACACTACACAACACCTCACACTACACAACACCTCACACTACACAACACCTCACACTACACAACACCTCACACTACACAACACCTCACACTACACAACACCTCACACTACACAACACCTCACACTACACACACCTCACACTACACAACACCTCACACTACACAACACCTCACACTACAAAGCACCTCACACTACACAACACCTCACACTACACAACACCTCACACTACACAACACCTCACACTACACTACACCTCACACTACACAACACCTCACACTACACAACACCTCACACTACACAACACCTCACACTACACAACACCTCACACTACACAACACCTCACACTACACAACACCTCACACTACACAACACCTCACACTACACACAACACCTACACACACTACACAACACCTCTCACACTACACAACACCTCACACTACACAACACCTCACACTACACAACACCTCACACTACACAACACCTCACACTACACTACACACACTACACTCACACTACACAACACCTCACACTACACAACACCTCACACTACACAACACCTCACACACACTACACCTCACACTACACAACACCTCACACTACACAACACCTCACACTACACAACACCTCACACTACACAACACCTCACACTACACAACACCTCACACTACACTACACCTCACCTCACACTACACAACACCTCACACTACACAACACCTCACACTACACAACACCTCACACTACACAACACCTCACACTACACAACACCTCACACTACACAACACCTCACACTACACAACACCTCACACTACACTACACAACACCTCACACTACACAACACCTCACACTACACAACACCTCACACTACACAACACCTCACACTACACAACACCTCACACTACACACACACACTCACACTACACTACACAACACCTCACACTACACAACACCTCACACTACACAACACCTCACACTACACAACACCTCACACTACACAACACCTCACACTACACAACACCTCACACTACACACACCTCACACTACACAACACCTCACACTACACAACACCTCACACTACACAACACCTCACACTACACAACACCTCACACTACACAACACCTCACACTACACAACACCTCACACTACACAACACCTCACACTACACAACACCTCACACTACACAACACCTCACACTACAACACCTCACACTACACAACACCTCACACTACACAACACCTCACACTACACTCTCACACTACACAACACCTCACACACACAACACCACACTACACAACACCTCACACTACACAACACCTCACACTACACAACACCTCACACTACACAACACCTCACACTACACAACACCTCACACTACACAACACACTACACAACACCTACACTACACAACACACACTCACACTACACAACACCTCACACTACACAACACCTCACACTACACAACACCTCACACTACACAACACCTCACACTACACAACACCTCACACTACACACTACACTACACAACACCTCACACTCACACTACACAACACCTCACACTACACTACACCTCACACACACTACACAACACCTCACACTACACTACACAACACCTCACACTACACAACACCTCACACTACACAACACCTCACACTACACAACACCTCACACTACACAACACCTCACACTACACTACACTCACACTACACAACACCTCACACTACACAACACCTCACACTACACAACACCTCACACTACACAACACCTCACACTACACAACACCTCACACTACACACACCTCACACACACAACACCTCACACTACACAACACCTCACACTACACAACACCTCACACTACACAACACCTCACACTACACAACACCTCACACTACACAACACCTCACACTACACAACACCTCACACTACACAACACCTCACACTACACAACACCTCACACTACACAACACCTCACACTACACACACTACACAACACCTCACACTACACAACACACACTACACACACTCACACTACACACACTACACAACACCTCACACTACACAACACCTCACACTACACAACACCTCACACTACACAACACCTCACACTACACAACACCTCACACTACACAACACCTCACACTACACAACACCTCACACTACACACACCTCACACTCACACTACACAACACCTCACACTACACAACACCTCACACTACACTACACTCACACCTCACACTACACAACACCTCACACTACACAACACCTCACACTACACAACACCTCACACTACACAACACCTCACACTACACAACACCTCACACTACACAACACCTCACACTACACAACACCTCACACTACACAACACCTCACACTACACAACACCTCACACTACACAACACCTCACACTACACAACACCTCACACTACACAACACCTCACACTACACAACACCTCACACTACACAACACCTCACACTACACAACACCTCACACTACACAACACCTCACACTACACAACACCTCACACTACACAACACACCTCACACTACACAACACCTCACACTACACAACACCTCACACTACACAACACCTCACACTACACAACACCTCACACTACACAACACCTCACACTACACAACACCTCACACTACACAACACCTCACACACAACACCTCACACTACACAACACCTCACACTACACAACACCTCACACTACACAACACCTCACACTACACAACACCTCACACTACACAACACACTACACACACTACACTACACAACACCTCACACTACACAACACCTCACACTCAACACTACACAACACCTCACACTACACAACACCTCACACTACACAACACCTCACACTACACAACACCTCACACTACACACACACCTCACACTACACACACCTCACACTACACAGCACCTCACACTACACAACACCTCACACTACACACACCTCACACACACACACCTCACCTCACACTACACAACACCTCACACTACACAACACCTCACACTACACAACACCTCACACTACACAACACCTCACACTACACAACACCTCACACTACACACACACCTCACACTACACAACACCTCACACTACACAACACCTCACACTACACAACACCTCACCTACACACACCTCACACTACACAACACCTCACACTACACAACACCTCACACTACACAACACCTCACACTACACACACTCACACACAACACCTCACACTACACAACACCTCACACTACACAACACCTCACACTACACAACACCTCACACTACACTACACCTCACACTCACACTACACTACACAACACCTCACACACACTACACAACACCTCACACTACACAACACCTCACACTACACACACCTCACACTACACACACCTCACACTACACAACACCTCACACTACACAACACCTCACACTACACACACCTCACACTCACACTACACAACACCTCACACTACACAACACCTCACACTACACAACACCTCACACTACACAACACCTCACACTACACAACACCTCACACTACACAACACCTCACACTACACAACACCTCACACTACACACACACTACACACCTCACACTACACAACACCTCACACTACACAACACCTCACACTACACAACACCTCACACTACACAACACCTCACACTACACAACACCTCACACTACACAACACCTCACACTACACACACACCTCACACTACACAACACCTCACACTACACAACACCTCACACTACACAACACCTCACACTACACACACACACTCACACTACACAACACCTCACACTACACAACACCTCACACTACACAACACCTCACACTACACTACACCTCACACTACTACACCTCACACTACACAACACCTCACACAACACCTCACACTACACAACACCTCACACTACACAACACCTCACACTACACAACACCTCACACTACACAACACCTCACACTACACACACCTCACACTACACAACACCTCACACTACACAACACCTCACACTACACAACACCTCACACTACACAACACCTCACACTACACAACACCTCACACTACACAACACCTCACACTACACAACACCTCACACTACACAACACCTCACACTACACAACACCTCACACTACACAACACCTCACACTACACAACACCTCACACTACACAACACCTCACACTACACACCTCACACAACACCTCACACTACACAACACCTCACACTACACAACACCTCACACTACACAACACCTCACACTACACTACACCTCACACTACACAACACCTCACACTACACAACACCTCACACTACACAACACCTCACACTACACACACCTCACACACACAACACCTCACACTACACAACACAACACACTACACAACACCTCACACTACACAACACCTCACACTACACTACACAACACCTCACACTCACACACAACACCTCACACTACACAACACCTCACACTACACAACACCTCACACTACACAACACCTCACACTACACAACACCTCACACTACACAACACCTCACACTACACACACCTCACACTACACACACCTCACACTACACAACACCTCACACTACTACACAACACCTCACACTACACAACACCTCACACTACACTACACAACACCTCACACTACACTACACACACTCACACTCACACTACACACACCTCACACTACACAACACCTCACACTACACAACACCTCACACTACACAACACCTCACACTACACACACCTCACACTACCTCACACTACATCACTAACACTACACAGCACCTCACACTACACAACACATCACACTACACAGCACCTCACACTACACAACACATCACACTACACAGCACCTCACACTACACAACACCTCACACTACACAGCACATCACACTCACATACACCTCACACTACTACACAACACCTCACACTACACTACACACACTCACACTCACACTACACAGCACACACTCAGCACATCAACACAGAGATCATCACCTCACACTCACACACTACACATCACACTCACACAGATCACACCTCACACTACACAGCACCTCACACTACACAACACACACTACACTCACACTACACAACACATCACACTACACAGCACCTCACACTACACAGCACCTCACACTACACAACACATCACACTACACAGCACATCAACTCACAGAGATCATCACCTCACACTACACAGCACTTCACACTACACAGCACCTCACACTACACAACACCTCACACTACACAGCACATCAACTCACGGAGATCATCCTGGACATCTTTCCCTCAAAGCCTGTGGAGTTGTCCACCACGTCAAAGTAGGGGTGGCCCACCCACGCCTGGCAACACACCACAGTTTGTACACAGCATTAGCACACCAGTTTGTACACAGCATTAGCACACCACAGTTTGTACACAGCATTAGCACACCACAGTTTGTACACAGCATTAGCACACCACAGTTTGCACACAGCATTAGCACACCACAGTTTGTACACAGCATAGCACACCACAGTTTGTACACAGCATTAGCACACCACAGTTTGCACACAGCATTAGCACACCACAGTTTGTACACAGCATAGCACACACACAGTTTACACAGCATTAGCACACCACAGTTTGTACACAGCATTAGCACACCACAGTTTGTACACAGCATTAGCACACCACAGTTTGTACACAGCATTAGCACACCACAGTTTGTACACAGCATTAGCACACCACAGTTTGTACACAGCATTAGCACACCACAGTTTGTACACATTAGCACACCACAGTGTACACAGCATTAGCACACCACAGTTTGTACACAGCATTAGCACACCACAGTTTGTACACAGCATTAGCACACCAGTTTGTACACAGCATTAGCAGTTTGTACACAGCATTAGCACACCACAGTTTGTACACATCATTAGCACACCACAGTTTGTACACAGCATTAGCACACCACAGTTCATACACAGCATTAGCACACAACAGTTCATACAACAGTTTGTACACAGCATTAGCACACCACAGTTTGTACACAGCATTAGCACACAACAGTTCGTACACAGCATTAGCACACAGCATTAGCACACCACAGTTCCTACACAGCATCAGCACACCACAGTTCCTACACAGCATCAGCACACCACAGTTCATACACAGCATTAGCACACCACAGTTCATACACAGCATTAGCACACAGCATTAGCACACAACAGTTCATACACAGCATTAGCACACAACAGTTCATACACAGCATTAGCACAGCACAGTTCACACACAGCATTAGCACACCACAGTTCACACACAGCATCAGCACACCACAGTTCATACACAGCATTAGCACACCACAGTTCATACACAGCATTAGCACACCACAGTTCATACACAGCATTAGCACACAACAGTTCATACACAGCATCAGCACACCACAGTTCATACACAGCATTAGCACACAACAGTTCACACACAGCATCAGCACACAACAGTTCACACACAGCATTAGCACACAACAGTTTGTACACAGCATTAGCACACAACAGTTCATACACAGCATCAGCACACCACAGTTCACACACAGCATCAGCACACAACAGTTCACACACAGCATTAGCACACAACAGTTTGTACACAGCATTAGCACACAACAGTTCATACACAGCATTAGCACACCACAGTTCATACACAGCATCAGCACACCACAGTTCACACACAGCATCAGCACACCACAGTTCATACACAGCATTAGCACACCACAGTTCATACACAGCATCAGCACACCACAGTTCACACACAGCATCAGCACACCACAGTTCATACACAGCATTAGCACACCACAGTTCATACACAGCATCAGCACACCACAGTTCACACACAGCATCAGCACACCACAGTTCATACACAGCATTAGCACACAACAGTTCATACACAGCATTAGCACACCACAGTTCATACACAGCATTAGCACACCACAGTTCACACACAGCATCAGCACACCACAGTTCACACACAGCATTAGCACACCACAGTTCATACACAGCATCAGCACACAACAGTTCATACACAGCATTAGCACACCACAGTTCATACACAGCATCAGCACACCACAGTTCATACACAGCATCAGCACACCACAGTTCATACACAGCATCAGCACACTAAGCAGACACACCTGTTACACCTGGCAACACACAGTTCATACACAGCATAGCAGACACACCTGTTACACCTGGCAACACACAGTTCATACACAGCATTAGCAGACACACCTGTTACACCTGGCAACACACAGTTCATACACAGCATTAGCAGACACACCTGTTACACCTGGCAACACACAGTTCATACACAGCATAGCAGACACACCTGGCAACACACAGTTCATACACATCATTAGCAGACACACCTGTTACACCTGGCAACACACAGTTCATACACAGCATAGCAGACACACCTGGCAACACACAGTTCATACACATCATTAGCAGACACACCTGTTACACCTGGCAACACACAGTTCATACACAGCATAGCAGACACACCTGTTACACCTGGCAACACACAGTTCATACACAGCATAGCAGACACACCTGTTACACCTGGCAACACACAGTTCATACACATCATTAGCACACTTAGCACACACACTGCGTGTCATAATAAACTTTTCTATAAGATTAAAAAAAGCACAGATTTCTGAAGGAATCTGATTTCCAGCATACAACTGGTTTTTACAGGCATCATGGATGAGGTAAATATATGTCTAGTTTTCAGTTTTCTGGTCTCCTTGCTGCATTCAGCCGACACATTCCAATTTCAGAGGAGCTCAAAGGAGAAAATAATTTGTAATATTTTTTTTAAAAGGCAGGAGAATGGACCAACAAAGCAGGAAGATAGTAGATGACAGAAAGCGACACAGAGAGTGACAGATTCGAAGTTACAAGCACAGAACTTCCAGAAGGTGGGGGAACTATTTACATGGGTGCTCCTGGGACATTTTAAAAATCCTGCAAGCCTCGGCGGAGTGCAGGGACAGCGCCCCTCCTGGGGGTTCCGGGGGGCAATGCCCCCTGGAAGCTGAAGGGAAACAACAGTTTCCAATGTAATCGACAGACTCGTTGCACTTTCACTTCTGGTTCAACTTCATGACCTCTATAACCAGCAAAATGCATCTTCTCAAATTCTCATAATCCGGCGACGCGGGCTCCAGGCAATAAAAAATCCTGAACTTCAGAACATCCTGAAAGCAGGAGCATCCATGTATTTATACCAAAGACCCCATGGTATCCCCATGGGGAGAGACTGGTGGAGGGCAGAGTCATCCAGCTCCCCGAATGGAGGGATCCAACCACTGCCTGAAGTTTTTCCTTCTGATTTTTTTTCTCCATTCCTTTCAACTTTGATCCATATAACATGATGATGATGATCATATTGATGCTGATGCTGATGATGATAATGATGATGATGATGATAATCTCACATTAGCAGTGATATCGTCGATAGCTCTGGCAGCCTCCAAGCCTTCATGTCTGGTCTGGTGTCCCTGCAGTGTGTAGAAAGGCTCGGCGCCATTTGCCGCAGATACCATGTGTATAATCTGGTTGTAGCGGTTGTCCCTCAGATCAACGTCGTTCCAGTCATTGTTCGCCTTCATGATCTGCCAATCCTTGGCCGGCAAATCTGAAAATGATAACATAATATAACGCATGAAATATCCATAACATAATTTCACAGATATAATCCGGTTGTAGACTTGTCTTTCAGATCTAAATAATGGTGATGAGGAGATGACAACAAAGTTGAACAAGATAAAGGCAATGACAAAAATGATGATGATGGCAGTGATGATACATACAGTGACCGCGCTATGAAATTAAAAAAATAGTCCCATCAGTGACTACCCTTTAACGACCTGTGTCAGAATCAGTCCCATCAGTAACTACCCTTTAATGACCTGTGTCAGAATCAGTCCCATCAGTGACTACCCTTTAACCACCTGTGTCAGAATCAGTCCCATCAGTGACTACCCTTTAACGACCTGTGTCAGAATCAGTCCCATCAGTGACTACCCTTTAACGACCTGTGTCAGAATCAGTCCCATCAGTGACTACCCTTTAACGACCTGTGTCAGAATCAGTCCCATCAGTGACTACCCTTTAACGACCTGTGTCAGAATCAGTCCCATCAGTGACTACCCTTTAACCACCTGTGTCAGAATCAGTCCCATCAGTGACTACCCTTTAACCACCTGTGTCAGAATCAGTCCCATCAGTGACTACCCTTTAACGACCTGTGTCAGAATCAGTCCCATCAGTGACTACCCTTCAGAATCAGTCCCATCAGTGACTACCCTTTAACCACCTGTGTCAGAATCAGTCCCATCAGTGACTACCCTTTAACGACCTGTGTCAGAATCAGTCCCATCAGTGACTACCCTTTAACCGACCTGTGTCAGAATCAGTCCCATCAGTGACTACCCTTTAACGACCTGTGTCAGAATCAGTCCCATCAGTGACTACCCTTTAACGACCTGTGTCAGAATCAGTCCCATCAGTGACTACCCTTTAACGACCTGTGTCAGAATCAGTCCCATCAGTGACTACCCTTTAACCACCTGTGTCAGAATCAGTCCCATCAGTGACTACCCTTTAACGACCTGTGTCAGAATCAGTCCCATCAGTGACTACCCTTTAATGACCTGTGTCAGAATCAGTCCCATCAGTGACTACCCTTTAATGACCTGTGTCAGAATCAGTCCCATCAGTGACTACCCTTTAACCACCTGTGTCAGAATCAGTCCCATCAGTGACTACCCTTTAATGACCTGTGTCAGAATCAGTCCCATCAGTGACTACCCTTTAATGACCTGTGTCAGAATCAGTCCCATCAGTGACTACCCTTTAACGACCTGTGTCAGAATCAGTCCCATCAGTGACTACCCTTTAATGACCTGTGTCAGAATCAGTCCCATCAGTGACTACCCTTTAACGACCTGTGTCAGAATCAGTCCCATCAGTGACTACCCTTTAATGACCTGTGTCAGAATCAGTCCCATCAGTGACTACCCTTTAACGACCTGTGTCAGAATCAGTCCCATCAGTGACTACCCTTTAATGACCTGTGTCAGAATCAGTCCCATCAGTGACTACCCTTTAACGACCTGTGTCAGAATCAGTCCCATCAGTGACTACCCCCCCCCCCCCCCCCCCCCCCCAAAGACCTGTGTCAGAATCAGTCCCATCAGTGACTACCCTTTAACGACCTGTGTCAGAATCAGTCCCATCAGTGACTACCCTTTAATGACCTGTGTCAGAATCAGTCCCATCAGTGACTACCCTTTAACGACCTGTGTCAGAATCAGTCCCATCAGTGACTACCGACCTTTAACAGTGACCTGTGTCAGAATCAGTCCCATCAGTGACTACCCTTTAATGACCTGTGTCAGAATCAGTCCCATCAGTGACTACCCTTTAACGACCTGTGTCAGAATCAGTCCCATCAGTGACTACCCTTTAACGACCTGTGTCAGAATCAGTCCCATCAGTGACTACCCTTTAATGACCTGTGTCAGAATCAGTCCCATCAGTGACTACCCTTTAACGACCTGTGTCAGAATCAGTCCCATCAGTGACTCAGAATCACCTTTAAGTGACCTGTGTGTCAGAATCAGTCCCATCAGTGACCTGTGTCAGAATCACCCATCAGTGACTACCCTTTAATGACCTGTGTCAGAATCAGTCCCATCAGTGACTACCCTTTAATGACCTGTGTCAGAATCAGTCCCATCAGTGACTACCTGTAACCACCTGTGTCAGAATCAGTCCCATCAGTGACTACCCTTTAACGACCTGTGTCAGAATCAGTCCCATCAGTGACTACCCTTTAATGACCTGTGTCAGAATCAGTCCCATCAGTGACTACCCTTTAACGACCTGTGTCAGAATCAGTCCCATCAGTGACTACCCTTTAATGACCTGTGTCAGAATCAGTCCCATCAGTGACTACCCTTTAACGACCTGTGTCAGAATCAGTCCCATCAGTGACTACCCTTTAATGACCTGTGTCAGAATCAGTCCCATCAGTGACTACCCTTTAATGACCTGTGTCAGAATCAGTCCCATCAGTGACTACCCTTTAATGACCTGTGTCAGAATCAGTCCCATCAGTGACTACCCTTTAACGACCTGTGTCAGAATCAGTCCCATCAGTGACTACCCTTTAATGACCTGTGTCAGAATCAGTCCCATCAGTGACTACCCTTTAACGACCTGTGTCAGAATCAGTCCCATCAGTGACTACCCTTTAATGACCTGTGTCAGAATCAGTCCCATCAGTGACTACCCTTTAACGACCTGTGTCAGAATCAGTCCCATCAGTGACTACCCTTTAATGACCTGTGTCAGAATCAGTCCCATCAGTGACTACCCTTTAACGACCTGTGTCAGAATCAGTCCCATCAGTGACTACCCCCCCCCCCCCAAAGACCTGTGTCAGAATCAGTCCCATCAGTGACTACCCTTTAACGACCTGTGTCAGAATCAGTCCCATCAGTGACTACCCTTTAATGACCTGTGTCAGAATCAGTCCCATCAGTGACTACCCTTTAATGACCTGTGTCAGAATCAGTCCCATCAGTGACTACCCTTTAACGACCTGTGTCAGAATCAGTCCCATCAGTGACTACCCTTTAACGACCTGTGTCAGAATCAGTCCCATCAGTGACTACCCTTCAGAATCAGTCCCATCAGTGACTACCCTTTAAAGACCTGTGTCAGAATCAGTCCCATCAGTGACTACCCTTTAACGACCTGTGTCAGAATCAGTCCCAAGCCAACAAAAACCAGTGAAATCACCATGTGCTCATTTTGTTATTTGATATGATGTGCGCATTCACACGCGCTCTCGCACACACACACACAGACACACACACATGTAAAAAAAGCCAACCATTATTGCTTATTCAATGTTCCATCTGAAAATTATATTTTTGACTTAGATAGACACACACACACACACACACACACACACACATACACTCACTCTCACTCACTCACACTCACTCACTCACTCACTCACTCACTCACTCACTCACTCTCACTCCCTCCCCTCCCTCCCCCCTCCCCCTCCCCCTCCCCCTCCCTCTCTTTCTCTCTCTCTCTCTCTCTGTTCTGGATTGCAGAGTGACATTAATAATCTAGTTGACTGGGCAGAGCAAAATCATATGGCCTTACACCCCAAAAAGTCTAAATTCATGTTAATCACAAGACAAAAGAGGCAAAACTTTTTAAAAATCAATTAAGAACACCAACTATCTATGAAAAGCCTCTAGAAGAAGTTACTTCACACAAACTACTCGGCGTATACATTGACAACAACTTATCATGGTCAAAACACATGGACCTGTCCAAGAAAATTTCAAAAAAAGTATTTCAGCTCAATAGAATTAAACACTTTTTAGATCAACATACGCATAGACTTTTTTTCCATGCCTATATCCAACCTGATATTGATTATGCATCAATATGCTGGGATTCAGCTAGTAAAAACACACTCAAACATGTTGAAAGACTACATAAACGCTCTCTTAAACTCATATTCCTTAAATCGTCATCCTAGAAACCAATGACTATAAAGAACTTAACATTCTACCATTTAATTTGAAATGCCTACTAAACAAAGGTATCCTTATGTACAAGATCATAAATAAGTTAGCACCAAAATATCTTATAACTAAATTTAAAGTCCATACAATTTGAAGCAAAACCAAATTAACAATGCCCCGCCCCAGAACAGATGTATATAAATCATCCCTTACATTCTCTGGTGGTAAATTGTGGAACGACCTCCCTAATTATCTAAAAAATAAAACTAGCGTATCTTCCTTTCGAAAATCTTATCACAAGTTCCTAATGGACAATCTTGTTTATTAGTAATGCTAACTAATGAGTTTTACTTCAAACATTACCAATGCCATCAGCTTATGCCTAGATTCTTATAACTCTCTCTCTCTCTCTCTCTCTCTCTCTCTCTCTCTCTCTCTCTCTCTCTCTCTCCGTCCCTCTCTCATATTCCCATGTTATCTTATAATGTGGTTTTTGTGTGTGTGGTTTTTCTTCTTCTTTTTTCTTCCTTAAAAGTGGTTTTATTCTGAAAAATTGTCATTGTCTCAAAATTGTTTCCCTTTTTTCGTACTCAATCTAAACTACCAATTCAAGTTCACCATTGTTAAGTATTATCCATGTTTGCTTTAATTCCCATTTTTGATATCTTTTTCAATTATTTCATGTGCCAATTTTTGTTCCATTTTCTTGACTTGATTGTTTTATGTCAAATTTTCTTTGCTTGATGCATGGTATGAATGTGTGAGTAAGAGGGCAAGGTGTAAAGAAGCTATTGTAGCTTATCCTTTTTACCCTCAATAAAACATTCGTATTCGTATCCATACTCTCTCTCTCTCTCTTCTCTCTCTCTTCTCTCTCTCTCTCCGTCCATGACAAGCACAAAACAAATGTGTCCACTTGTTTAGTCTAGATCTATTTCTTACAGTCTTTCATGTCAGGGAAACGATCACAAGCAGCGCCAGCATTGAATTCGCCCAGCCCCTTTTCAATCTTGACCAAGTTTTGCACACTGAAGCCCCGCTCGGCTGGCACACTGCTTGCAGGAATGACCAAAGCGATCGTGGTAAGCGCAGCAAAGTAGTTCATCGAAAAACACGACACAGCGATGCCACTCAGTTCGACACGTGCACGGGGCTTGTTGATCATAGCGGCGACACAGACTAGGCCTCTTTCTGTCAGCGGCTTTCAGCTTCACGCTATGCTAAAAGTAGCCTAGGCCTGACTGCTTTCTGGGCTGCCGCTGAAGCCAGTGGACGGGAAGCATGCGTGCTACTGTAGTTCAGCTTCATGCTATGCTAAAAGTAGCCTAGGCCTGACTGCTTTCTGGGCTGCCGCTGAAGCCAGTGGACGGGAAGCATGCGTGCTACTGTAGTTCTATCGCTGACCAAAGAACCACAAGGGGTTCCTTTCTCCTTCTTTGGGGAAACCCGTAGCCAGGTGCGGCTAGTGGCTGAGATAACATTTGGGGGGGGGGGGGGGGGTCGGAAATATTTTACCAGTGCCGGTAGAACTTTACCGGTCCCAGGGACCGATAACTCCATTTTTTCCAGTATTCTGCTTTCACAATCAGTATTTTACCGATATATATCGGTAATTGCAATCACTGTACATATAGTTTTATACACTAAAGAATATAACAAAGGAGATACTAATAAAGCGGATGACTAAGATGAAGATGTCATGAGTAAAAGTAAAACATTGTCTCAATCCTGAAAGGACATGTTTTAATGTTCTCCGAATCTTCCCATTCCTCAAGTGGTGATGTGATGTCTCAACGTGTGTCTGTGCATACAGGATGGGTGGGGGTAGCATTAGAATGGCAGGTCTATCATCTTGTTTGAATCCAACATCAACGTGTGTCTGTGCATACAGGATGGGTGGGGGTAGCATTAGAATGGCAGGTCTATCATCTTGTTTGAATCTAACATCTTGTTTGGTGTTGGTGATGACATTAGCGTCCAATCGGTCAGAGACCCTCATGGACGGTGAACATTTTGGCAGAAATGTTTGATTTCATCAGACCATGGTCCTGGATGACAAGATGGTCCTGATGGACAAGATGGATGACAAGATGGTCCTGATGGACAAGATGGATGACAAGATGGTCCTGATGGACAAGATGGATGACAAGATGGATGACAAGATGGTCCTGATGGACAAGATGGATGACAAGATGGATGACAAGATGGATGACAAGATGGTCCTGGATGACAAGATGGATGACAAGATGGTCATGGATGACAAGATGGATGACAAGATGGTCCTGATGGACAAGATGGATGACAAGATGGTCCTGATGGACAAGATGGATGACAAGATGGTCAAGATGGATGACAAGATGGTCCTGGATGACAAGATGGATGACAAGATGGTCCTGGATGACAAGATGGATGACAAGATGGTCCTGGATGACAAGATGGATGACAAGATGGTCCTGATGGACAAGATG
>CM065700.1:50996926-51051926 GCA_017654935.2 Phymorhynchus buccinoides | reverse complement strand
ACAAACAAAGACAGAACAAACAGATCCCTAACTACTGGGGTCAAAGTAATTGGGGGTGAAGATGAGGGACTGGGGTAGGGACGTTTGTTGAAGGTTTCAGTGCTGGGTTGTGGCTGAGAGCTCAGCTGACGCCAGCTCCCCTCCAAGGTCTGCGATGTTGGTCCAGTTCAGGTAACCCTAACCCCACACAGCACAACTACAACCCCACACTGTACAACTACTACCCCACACTGTACAACTACAACCCCACACTGTACAACTACAACCCCTCACTGTACAACTACAACCCCACACAGTACAACTACAACCCCACACAGTACAACTACAACCCCACACTGTACAACTACAACCCCACACTGTACAACTACAACCCCACACTGTACAACTACAACCCCACACAGTACAACTACAACCCCACACAGTACAACTACAACCCCACACAGTACAACTACAACCCCACACAGTACAACTACAACCCCACACAGTACAACTACAACCCCACACTGTACAACTACAACCCCACACTGTACAACTACAACCCCACACTGTACAACTACAACCCCACACTGTACAACTACAACCCCACACAGTACAACTACAACCCCACACAGTACAACTACAACCCCACACTGTACAACTACAACCCCACACAGTACAACTACAACCCCACACAGTACAACTACAACCCCACACAGTACAACACCCCACACAGTACAACTACAACCCCACAACCCCACACTGTACAACTACAACCCCACACTGTACAACTACAACCCCACACTGTACAACTACAACCCCACACAACCCTACAACACACCCCACACTGTACAACTACACCCCACTGTACAACTACAACCCCACACAGTACAACTACAACCCCACACAGTACAACTACAACCCCACACAGTACAACTACACACACTGTACAACTACAACCCCACACTGTACAACTACAACACTGTACAACTACAACCCCACACTGTACAACTACAACCCACAGTACAACTACAACACAGTACAACTACAACCCCACACAGTACAACTACAACCCCACACAGTACAACTACAACCCCACACTGTACAACTACAACCCCACACTGTACAACTACAACCCCACACTGTACAACTACAACCCCACACAGTACAACTACAACCCCACACAGTACAACTACAACCCCACACTGTACAACTACAACCCCACACTGTACAACTACAACCCTACACACAGTACAACTACAACCCCACACACACAGTACAACTACAACCCCACACACAGTACAACTACAACCCCACACAGTACAACTACAACCCCACACAGTACAACTACAACCCCACACAGTACAACTACAACCCCACACAGTACAACCACAACCCCACACTGTACAACTACAACCCCACACAGTACAACTACAACCCCACACAGTACAACTACAAACCCTCACAGTACAACTACAACCCCACACAGTACAACTACAACACAGTACCTACAACCCCACACAGTACAACTACAACCCCACACAGTACAACTACAACCCCACACAGTACAACTACAACACTACACAACCCCACACAGTACAACTACAACCCCACACTGTACAACTACAACCCCACAGTACAACCCCACACTGTACAACTACAACCCCACACAGTACAACTACAACACAGTACAACTACAACAGTACCCAACACTGTACAACTACAACAGTACAACCCCACACTGTACAACTACAACCCCACACAGTACAACTACAACCCCACACAGTACAACTACAACCCCCAACACAACCCCTCACAGTACAACTACAACCCCACACACTGTACAACTACAACCCCCACAGTACAACTACAACCCCACACAGTACAACTACAACCCCACACAGTACAACTACAACCCCTCACAGTACAACTACAACCCCACACAGTACAACTACAACACAGTACAACTACAACCCCACACTGTACAACTACAACCCCAGTACAACTACAACCCCACACTGTACAACTACAACCCCACACTGTACAACTACAACCCCACACAGTACAACTACAACCCCACACAGTACAACTACAACCCCACACAGTACAACTACAACCCCTCACAGTACAACTACAACCCCACACAGTACAACTACAACCCCACACTGTACAACTACAACCCCACACAGTACAACTACAACCCCACACTGTACAACTACAACCCCACACAGTACAACTACAACCCCACACAGTACAACTACAACCCCACTGTACAACTACACACAGTACAACCCCACACTGTACAACTACAACCCCACACAGTACAACTACAACCCCACACAGTACAACTACAACCCCACACAGTACAACTACAACCCCACACAGTACAACTACAACCCCACACAGTACAACTACAACCCCACACAGTACAACTACAACCCCACACAGTACAACTACAACCCCACACTGTACAACTACAACCCCACACAGTACAACTACAACCCCTCACAGTACAACTACAACCCCACACAGTACAACTACAACACAGTACAACTACAACCCCACACAGTACAACTACAACCCCACACTGTACAACTACAACCCCACACAGTACAACTACAACACAGTACAACTACAACCCCACACAGTACAACTACAACCCCACACAGTACAACTACAACCCCACACAGTACAACTACAACACCAACTACAACCCCACACAGTACAACTACAACCCCACACAGTACAACTACAACCCCTCACAACCCCACACTGTACAACTACAACCCCACACAGTACAACTACAACCCCACACAGTACAACTACAACCCCACACAGTACAACTACAAACCCCACACCAACCACCCCACACTGTACAACTACAACCCCACACAGTACAACTACAACCCCACACAGTACAACAACTACAACCCCACACTGTACAACTACAACCCCACACAGTACAACTACAACCCCACACAGTACAACTACAACCCCCCACACAGTACAACTACAACCCCACACAGTACAACTACAACCCCACACAGTACAACTACAACCCCACACTGTACAACTACAACCCCACACTGTACAACTACAACCCCACACAGTACAACTACAACCCCACACAGTACAACTACAACACCTACAACACAACACACTGTACAACTACAACCCCACACAACTACAACTACAACCCCACACTGTACAACTACAACCCCACACAGTACAACTACAACCCCACACAGTACAACTACAACCCCACACTGTACAACTACAACCCCACACAGTACAACTACAACCCCACACAGTACAACTACAACCCCACACTGTACAACTACAACTACAACCCCACACAGTACAACTACAACCCCACACAGTACAACTACAACCCCACACAGTACAACTACAACCCCACACTGTACAACTACAAACCCACACAGTACAACTACACCACACTGTACAACTACAACCCCACACAGTACAACTACAACCCCACACTGTACAACTACAACCCCACACAGTACAACTACAACCCCACACAGTACAACTACAACCCCACACTGTACAACTACAACCCCACACTGTACAACTACAACCCCACACTGTACAACTACAACCCCTCACAGTACAACTACAACCCCAACACACTGTACAACTACACCCCACACAGTACCCTCACAGTACAACTACAACCCCACACAGTACAACTACAACCCCACACAGTACAACTACAACCCCACACAGTACAACTACAACCCCACACAGTACAACTACAACCCCACACAGTACAACTACAACCCCCCCAACTACAACCCCACAGTACAACTACAACCCCACACAGTACAACTACAACCCCACACAGTACAACTACAACCCCACACAGTACAACTACAACCCCACACAGTACAACTACAACCCCACACAGTACAACTACAACCCCACACTGTACAACTACAACCCCACACAGTACAACTACAACCCCACACAGTACAACTACAACCCCACACAGTACAACTACAACCCCACACAGTACAACTACAACCCCACACACTGTACAACAACTACAACCCCACACAGTACAACTACAACAGTACAACCCCACACAGTACAACTACAACAACTACAACCCCACACAGTACAACTACAACCCCACACTGTACAACTACAACAGTACAAACCCCACACAGTACAACTACAACCCCCCACACAACCCCACACTGTACAACTACAACCCCACACAGTACAACTACAACCCCACACAGTACAACTACAACTACCCACACAGTACAACTACAACCCACACAGTACAACTACAACCCCACACAGTACAACTACAACCCACACAGTACAACTACAACCACACACTGTACAACTACAACCCCACACAGTACAACTACAACCCCAACCCCACACTGTACAACTACAACCCCACACAGTACAACTACAACACAGTACAACTACAACCCCACACTGTACAACTACAACTACAACCCCACACAGTACAACTACAACCCCACACAGTACAACTACAACTGTACAACCACACAGTACAACTACAACCCACACAGTACAACTACAACCCCACACAGTACAACTACAACCCCACACTGTACAACTACAACCCCACACAGTACAACTACAACCCCACACTGTACAACTACAACCCCACACAGTACAACTACAACCCCACACAGTACAACTACACCCCACACTGTACAACTACAACCCCACAGTACAACTGTACAACTACAACCCCACACTGTACAACTACAACAACCCACACACAACTACAACCCCACAGTACAACTACAACCCCACACAGTACAACTACAACCCCACACAGTACAACTACAAACCCCACACTGTACAACTACAACCCCACACTGTACCTACACACAGTACAACTACAACCCCACACAGTACAACTACCACACTGTACAACTACAACCCCACACAGTACAACTACAACCCCACACAGTACAACTACAACAACCCCACACAGTACAACTACAACCCCACACAGTACAACTACAACCCCACACAGTACAACTACAACCCCACACAGTACAACTACAACCCCACACAGTACAACTACAACCCCACACTGTACAACTACAACCCCACACAGTACAACTACAACCCCACACACTGTACAACTACAACCCCACACAGTACAACTACAACCCCACACAGTACAACTACAACCCCACCTGTACAACTACAACCCCACACTGTACAACTACAACCCCACACTGTACAACTACAACCCCACACACTGTACAACTACAACCCCACACAGTACAACTACAACCCCACACAGTACAACTACAACCTGTACCACACAGTACAACTACAACCCCACACAGTACAACTACAACCCCACACAGTACAACTACAACCCCACACTGTACAACTACAACCCCACACAGTACAACTACAACCCCACACAGTACAACCAACCCCACACTGTACAACTACAACCCCACACAGTACAACTACAACCCCACACTGTACAACTACAACCCCACACAGTACAACTACAACCCCACACAGTACAACTACAACCCCACACTGTACAACTACAACAGTACAACTACAACCCCACAGTACAACTACAACCCCACACTGTACAACTACAACCCCACACAGTACAACTACAACCCCACACAGTACAACTACAACCCCACACAGTACAACTACAAACACAGTACAACCACACTGTACAACTACAACCCCACACACAACTACAACCCCACACTACAACAACCCCACACAGTACAACTACAACACACCAACACACAGTACAACTACAACCCCACACCCTGTACACACTGTACAACTACAACCCCACACAGTACAACTACAACACAGTACCTACAACCCCACACTGTACAACTACAACCCCACACTGTACAACTACAACCCCACACTGTACAACTACAACCCCACACAGTACAACTACAACCCCACACAGTACAACTACAACCCCACACAGTACAACTACAACCCCACACTGTACAACTACAACCCCACACAGTACAACTACAACCCCAACCCCACACTGTACAACTACAACAACCCCACACAGTACAACTACAAACCACACACAACTGTACAACTACAAACCACACAGTACAACTACAACCCCTACACAGTACAACTACAACCCCACACAGTACAACTACAACCCCACACAGTACAACTACAACCCCACACAGTACAACTACAACCCCACACAGTACAACTACAACCCCACACTGTACAACTACAACCCCACACTGTACAACTACAACCCCACACAGTACAACTACAACCCCACACTGTACAACTACAACAGTACCAACCCCACACAGTACAACTACAACCCCACACAGTACAACTACAACCCCACACAGTACAACTACAACCCCACACAGTACCCAACCCCACAGTACAACTACAACCCCACACTGTACAACTACAACCCTACAACCCCACACACACTGTACAACTACAACCCCACACAGTACAACTACAACCCCACAGTACAACTACAACCCCACACTGTACAACTACAAACCCCAGTACACTACAACCCCACACAGTACAACTACAACCCCACACAGTACAACTACAAACCCACACAGTACAACTACAACCCCACACAGTACACCCCACACTGTACAACCCCACAGTACAACTACCCACACTGTACAACTACAACCCCCACAGTACAACTGTACAACTACAACCCCACACAGTACAACTACAACCCCACACAGTACAACTACAACCCCACACAGTACAACTACACTGTACAACTACAACCCCACACAGTACAACTACAACCCCACACAGTACAACTACAACCCCACACAGTACAACTACAACCCCACACAGTACAACTACAACCCCACACAGTACAACTACAACCCCACACAGTACAACTACAACCCCACACAGTACAACAAACCCACACAGTACAACTACAACCCCACACAGTACAACTACAACACTGTACCCAACCCCACACTGTACAACTACAACCCCACACAGTACAACTACAACCCCACACAGTACAACTACAACCCCACACAGTACAACTACAACCCCACACAGTACAACTACAACCCCACACTGTACAACTACAACTACAACAACCCCACACAGTACAACTACAACCCCACAGTACAACTACACCCCACACTGTACAACTACAACCCCACACACTGTACAACTACAACAACAGTACAACCCACTGTACAACTACAACCCCACACAGTACACTGTACAACTACAACTACAACCCCACACAGTACAACTACAACACACTGTACAACTACAACCCCACACAGTACAACTACAACCCCACAACACTGTACAACTACAACCCCACACAGCCGCCGTGGTGTAGTGGTTAGCGTCGCGGACTACTGGCTGGGAGGTCTTGGGTTCGAATCCCATCAGAGGCGAGGTTTTTTTTCGGTCCTGGACCGACTCCTACCCAGAGTGAGTGGCTATGGGCTCAATGGGAAGACTGAAACCACACAGTCGAGTTTCATCCGCTTAACGGATGCGATTCTGAGAGTGTTGCTCTAATTGCAAGACCAACACTGCAGGTGTCTGTAGTTCTCGGGCCTGGTTAACGCCGGGATATCATTATGAAAGGAAGCGTAGAGTACAGCCCTGCCATGCAGTCTCAGACCGATACGGAACTCCATAGTATCATCATCATCGTTATCATCGGCCTCATTTTCCATCAATCATAAAATTAAAAACAATGTCTCAAATTCTGTGGCTTTGCATGCCCTGCTCTCATGGTGACCTCAGTTTCGGTTTCCAATCCAGTCTATGCCTTGGTGCGTTCGGGTCAAAGTCATTGGGATCAGTGTGTTCTGGGGAGCTGTCGGTGGACGGTCGTGGTGGCGCCCTCGGAGGAGGACCTCACTCACGCTGGCTCCGCGACTAAGAGAATAGTGTCGTCAGTAGGGGGCTTAGTAGGTGGTGTCCTGAACAGGCTCCACTGAACTCCACCGAAGTGACTCAGCAGAAATGCAGTGTCTCCTCGGTTGGTTGCCTCCTGACGGCCTAACATAAATTCTCTCCCCTTGGACTGCTGGTCTCGGTTTCTGCGACTTGAACAAACCCGGGTGTAGCTGCGAATTGGGATTCGGAACGAGCGGCGTGGGAGCAACGCCACTGTACAGCCCAGAAGATGGGATAGCAAAAAAAAAAAAAAAAAAAAAAACTACAACCCCACACTGTACAACTACAACCCCTCACAGTACAACTACAACCCCACACAGTACAACTACAACCCCACACTGTACAACTACAACCCCTCAACCCCACACTGTACAACCACAACCCCACACTGTACAACTACAACCCCACACAGTACAACTACAACCCCACACAGTACAACTACAACCCCACACTGTACAACTACAACCCCTCACAGTACAACTACAACCCCACACTGTACAACTACAACCCCACACAGTACAACTACAACCCCACACTGTACAACTACAAACCCTCACAGTACAACTACAACACCACACCGTACAACTACAACCCCACACTGTACAACTACAACCCCACACTGTACAACTACAACCCCATACTGTACAACTACAACCCCTCACTGTACAACTACAACCCCACACAATACAACTACAACCCCACACTGTACAACTACAACCCCACACTGAACAACTACAACCCCACACTGTACAACTACAACCTCTCACAGTACAACTACAACCCCTCACAGTACAACTACAACCCCTCACAGTACAACTACAACCCCACACAGTACAACTACAACCCCACACTGTACAACTACAACCCCACACAGTACAACTACAACCCCACACAGTACAACTACAACCCCACACAGTACAACTACAACCCCACACAGTACAACTACAACCCCAACCCCACAGTACAACTACAACCCCTCACAGTACAACTACAACCCCACACAGTACAACTACAACCCCACACAGTACAACTACAACCCCACACAGTACAACTACAACCCCACACTGTACAACTACAACCCACAGTACAACCCCACACTGTACAACTACAACCCCACACAGTACAACTACAACCCCACACAGTACAACTACAACCCCACACAGTACAACTACAACCCCACACTGTACAACTACAACCCCACACAGTACAACTACAACCCCACACAGTACAACTACAACCCCACACAGTACAACTACAACCCCACACTGTACAACTACAAACCCACACAGTACAACTACAACCCCACACAGTACAACTACAACCCCACACAGTACAACTACAACCCCACACTGTACAACTACAACCCCACACAACTACAACTACAACCCCACACTGTACAACTACAACCCCACACTGTACAACTACAACCCCACACTGTACAACTACAACCCCACACAGTACAACTACAACCCCACAACCCCACACTGTACAACTACAACCCCACACAGTACAACTACAACCACACAACCCCACACTGTACAACTACAACCCCACACTGTACAACTACAACCCCACACTGTACAACTACAACCCCTCACAGTACAACTACAACCCCACAACCCCACACTGTACAACTACAACCCCTCACAGTACAACTACAACCCCTCACAGTACAACTACAACCCCACAACCCCACACTGTACAACTACAACCCCACACAATACAACTACAACCCCACACTGTACAACTACAACCCCACACAGTACAACTACAACCCCACACAGTACAAAGTCTACAACAGACTTGCCTACCCCCAATTTCTTTTTTAGATACTCCACGAAATAAAATTCCGTACTTTTTCTAAAAATTCCGTATTTTGCAAGGAACATTACAGAACATTAAACCGCTATGCGAAATGACGAAAAACACTCGATTTTGACCGATCTTAGAAGACCTTAAGTTAAAATGTTTGCCGTATTAATTTTCCATTTACCGTACTGCAGTACTGGGGCTCAAAATCGTGTACAATATACGGGAAAATCGTATGGGTAGGCAGGTCTGCTACAACCCCACACAGTATGTACACCTACAACCCCACACAGTACACCTACAACCCCACACAGTACACCTACAACCCCACACAGTACACCTACAACCCCACACAGTACACCTACAACCCCACACAGTACACCTACAACCCCACACAGTACACCTACAACCCCACACAGTACACCTACAACCCCACACAGTGCAAGTCAGTCTCACCTTCCACCCCAGGTTTTCAAAGAAGGTGCTGAGGCGAGCCTGACCCGTGGTCTTTCCCCCACAAGGACCTGAACAGAATAAATGAGCGTAAATTGACATATCTGCATATCCCACTCCCAAGTGAACAACGATCACTACATCACACCACACATGGTCTTTCACCTGCAAAAACCTGAACAGCAAACAAAGCATAGATCTGAAAGTCACATAACAGAGTGAAAAAGGAGAGAGACAGGCAGACAGCATCTGAAAGTCACATAACAGAGTGAACAGGAGAGAGACAGGCAGACAGCATCTGAAAGTCACATAACAGAGTGAACAGGAGAGAGACAGGCAGACAGTATCTGAAAGTCACATCACAGAGTGAACAGGAGAGAGACAGGCAGACAGCATCTGAAAGTCACATAACAGAGTGAACAGGAGAGAGACAGGCAGACAGCATCTGAAAGTCACATAACAGAGTGAACAGGAGAGAGACAGGCAGACAGCATCTGAAAGTCACATAACAGAGTGAACAGGAGAGAGACAGGCAGACAGCATCTGAAAGTCACATCACAGAGTGAAAAAGGAGAGAGACAGGCAGACAGCATCTGAAAGTCACACCACAGAGTGAAAAGGAGAGAGACAGGCAGACAGCATCTGAAAGTCACATAACAGAGTGAACAGGAGAGAGACAGGCAGACAGCATCTGAAAGTCACATCACAGAGTGAAAAAGGAGAGAGACAGGCAGACAGCATCTGAAAGTCACACCACAGAGTGAAAAGGAGAGAGACAGGCAGACAGCATCTGAAAGTCACACCACAGAGTGGAAAAGGAAAGAGACAGACAGACAGACAGCATCTGAAAGTCACACCACAGAGTGAAAAGGAGAGAGACAGGCAGACAGCATCTGAAAGTCACATCACAGAGTGAAAAGGAGAGAGACAGACAGACAGCATCTGAAAGTCACACCACAGAGTGAAAAGGAGAGAGACAGGCAGACAGCATCTGAAAGTCACATCACAGAGTGAAAAGGAGAGAGACAGACAGACAGCATCTGAAAGTCACATCACAGAGTGAAAAGGAGAGAGACAGGCAGACAGCATCTGAAAGTCACACCACAGAGTGAAAAGGAGAGAGACAGGCAGACAGCATCTGAAAGTCACATCACAGAGTGAAAAGGAGAGAGACAGGCAGACAGCATCTGAAAGTCACACCACAGAGTGAAAAGGAGAGAGACAGGCAGACAGCATCTGAAAGTCACACCACAGAGTGAAAAGGAGAGAGACAGGCAGACAGCATCTGAAAGTCACATCACAGAGTGAAAAGGAGAGAGACAGACAGACAGCATCTGAAAGTCACATCACAGAGTGAAAAAGAGAGAGACAGACAGACAGCATCTGAAAGTCACATCACAGAGTGAAAAGGAGAGAAACAGACAGACAGCATCTGAAAGTCACATCACAGCTCAGTGAAAAAGGAGAGAGACAGACAGCATCTGAAAGTCACATCACAGAGTGAAAAGGAGAGAGACAGACAGACAGCATCTGAAAGTCACATCACAGAGTGAAAAAGAGAGAGACAGACAGACAGCATCTGAAAGTCACATCACAGAGTGAAAAGGAGAGAAACAGACAGACAGCATCTGAAAGTCACATCACAGCTCAGTGAAAAAGAGAGAGACAGGCAGACAGCATCTGAAAGTCACATCACAGAGTGAAAAGGAGAGAGACAGACAGACAGCATCTGAAAGTCACATCACAGAGTGAAAAGGAGAGAGACAGACAGACAGCATCTGAAAGTCACATCACAGAGTGAAAAGGAGAGAGAGACAGACAGCATCTGAAAGTCACATCACAGCTCAGTGAAAAAGGAGAGAGACAGACAGCATCTGAAAGTCACATCACAGAGTGAAAAGGAGAGAGGCAGACAGACATCATCTGAAAGTCACATCACAAAGTGAAAAGGAGAGAGACAGGCAGACAGCATCTGAAAGTCACATCACAAAGTGAAAAGGAGAGAGACAGGCAGACAGCATCTGAAAGTCACATCACAGCTCAGTGAAAAAGGAGAGAGACAGGCAGACAGCATCTGAAAGTCACATCACAGCTCAGTGAAAAAGGAGAGAGACAGGCAGACAGCATCTGAAAGTCACATCACAGAGTGAAAAGGAGAGAGACAGACAGCATCTGAAAGTCACACCACAGAGTGAAAAGGAGAGAGACAGACAGACAGCATCTGAAAGTCACATCACAGCTCAGTGAAAAAGGAGAGAGACAGGCAGACAGCATCTGAAAGTCACATCACAGCTCAGTGAAAAAGGAGAGAGACAGGCAGACAGCATCTGAAAGTCACATCACAGCTCAGTGAAAAAGGAGAGAGACAGGCAGACAGCATCTGAAAGTCACATCACAGAGTGAAAAGGAGAGAGACAGACAGCATCTGAAAGTCACACCACAGAGTGAAAAGGAGAGACAGACAGACAGCATCTGAAAGTCACATCACAGTGTGAACAGGAGAGAGACAGGCAGACAGCATCTGAAAGTCACATCACAGAGTGAAAAAGGAGAGAGACAGACAGACAGCATCTGAAAGTCACATCACAGAGTGAAAAGGAGAGAGAGAGACAGACAGCATCTGAAAGTCACATCACAGAGTGAAAAGGAGAGAGACAGGCAGACAGCATCTGAAAGTCACATCACAGAGTGAAAAAGGAGAGAGACAGACAGACAGCATCTGAAAGTCACATCACAGAGTGAAAAAGGAGAGAGACAGACAGCATCTGAAAGTCACATCACAGAGTGAAAAGGAGAGAGACAGACAGACAGCATCTGAAAGTCACATCACAGAGTGAAAAAGGAGAGAGACAGACAGCATCTGAAAGTCACATCACAGAGTGAAAAAGGAGAGAGACAGACAGACATCATCTGAAAGTCACATCACAGAGTGAAAAGGAGAGAGACAGACAGACATCATCTGAAAGTCACATCACAGAGTGAAAAGGAGAGAGACAGACAGACATCATCTGAAAGTCACATCACAGAGTGAAAAGGAGAGAGACAGACAGACATCATCTGAAAGTCACATCACAGAGTGAAAAGGAGAGAGACAGACAGACAGCATCTGAAAGTCACATCACAGAGTGAAAAGGAGAGAGACAGACAGACATCATCTGAAAGTCACATCACAGAGTGAAAAGGAGAGAGACAGACAGACATCATCTGAAAGTCACATCACAGAGTGAAAAAGGAGAGAGACAGACAGACATCATCTGAAAGTCACATCACAGAGTGAAAAGGAGAGAGACAGACAGACATCATCTGAAAGTCACATCACAGAGTGAAAAGGAGAGAGACAGACAGACATCATCTGAAAGTCACATCACAGAGTGAAAAGGAGAGAGACAGACAGACAGCATCTGAAAGTCACATCAATCAAATCATTTATTGTCCTTTTAAAACAGTGCATAAAAGGAAATTTTGCTGCTGTCACCAGACAAACAACAAACAAGTACAGTAAAAAGATGATCATGACACAAAACATTATATTACATTAAATTAGTCATTATAAACATTATGTTAATTATGTACATTATAAACATTATATTAATTATTAAGACTAAATGATCAGACTAAAATTAAAGCATGACTTGGAGACATCACAAGGCCAGCATGCACGCGCGCACACACACACACACACACACACACACACACACACACACACACACACGTGCGCACGCTGAGATAGAAGTATAGTCCACAATACTTTAAGATAAAATAAATGAATAAATTTTTATACCATCACAGTAAACAAAGTAACATGAATAAAAAGCAGTCATAAAAGTGTAAAAAGAAGATATCACACTATTAAACCATAAGACAATGCTGACAACATGAGTAAAATGTGTAAAAATTTAAACAAACACAGAAGACACAGACAGACAGACAGACAGACAGACAGACACACACACACACACACACACACACACACACACACACACACACACACACACACACACACACAGTGACACACACGCACATCTTACTTCTAAGATACAAAAAAATGTTTGACTAAAAAGTAGCGACCAATACCAATAACATTACAGTAAAAATAAGGAAAAGCTGTATTAAAGGTGTATAAAAATATCACATGCATGATTCATAGAAACAATGCTGACACGATAAGTAAAATGAATAAGTGTAAATATATAAAAAAAATTAAACAAACACAGAAGAGACGGACAGACAAACAATCTCTCTCTCTCTCTCTCTCTCTCTCTCTCTCTCTCTCTCTCTCTCTCTCTCTCCCTCCCTCCCTCCCTCCCTCCCTCCCTCCCTCCCTCCCTCCCTCCCTCCCTCCCTCCCTCCCTCCCTCCCTCCCTCCCTCCCTCCCTCCCTCCCTCCCTCCCTCCCTCCCTCCCTCCCTCCCTCCCTCCCTCCCTCCCTCCCTCCCTCCCTCCCTCCCTCCCTCCCTCTCTCTCTCTCTCTCTCTCTCTCTCTCTCTCTCTCTCTCTCTCTCTCTCTCACACACACACACACACAGACATACACACATACGCACGCAGGCACACACACGCATCACACACACACACCACACACACACGCATCTCACACGCACACATGCACGCACACGCGCACGCGGGTTTCATAAATAGTTGAAGAACATGCAATAAAATAAATATATATAAAGAACGGAAGTAAAACAATGGAAAAGTCACATCAGCATCAGTCACATCAGCATCTGAAAGTCACACAAACAAATTTTTTGTCTATTAATTATAATTAGTCATGTAATTGGTATGTCGATGGCAGTATGATTTTATTTGATGTTGCAGTATTGTATTCAAACTTGATTGAGAATGTGAATGTGGTCTATGTTTCTTCTTAGAATGTCCATATTGTAACTATTTTACACTTGCATAATGTGTGTGTATGTGTGCGTGCGTGCGTTCATGTGTGTGTGTATTTGTGCATGTATGTGTGTGTGTGCCTGCATGCATACAGGCGTGCGTACGTGCGTGTGTATGCATCATGTGTGCGCACATGTACGCGCGCGCGCGCGCGTGTGTGTGTGTGTGTGTGTGTGTGTGTGTGTGTGTGTGTGTGTGTCACATCACAGAGTGAAAAAGGAGAGAGACAGGCAGACAGCATATGAAAGTCACAAACTCACATCACACTCACAGCTCAGTGAAAAAGGAGAGAGACAGGCAGACATATTAAAGAGAATGAGATAAATAGTCAGATAAGATAGTCACACAAAAAGAGAAGAGAGGGAGACCAAAAGAGAGAGATGGAAGGACAGAAACTGAAAGAGAGAGAGAGAGAGAGAGAGAGAGAGAGAGAGAGAGAGAGAGAGAGAGAGAGAGAGAGAGAGAGAGAGAGAGAGAGAGAGAGAGAGAGAGAGAGAGAGAGAGAGAGAGAGAGAGAGAGAGAGAGAGAGAGAGAGAGAGAGAGAGAGAGAGAGAGACTCGGACTCAGAGAGAGAGAGTAGGATAGAGACAGTAAGAGAGAGAGAGAAAGTGAGACAGAGACAGACACTGAGACAGGCAGCTAGACAGTTCTTCTTCTTCTTCTTCTTCTTTTCCCTATAGCAACCGCAGTCACTGCTGACTATTATGTCACTGTATTTGGGAGGATCTACGGGAATGCGCAAGACAACTATCAAGAAGAAGGAAGTGGGCAGGAGAAAAAGAAGAAATATAGAAAGCTTGGCCCAGCCAACCAGGTCCCGCTAATCGGTCCCTAACATGATGCCGCGCCAAGCGAGAGAATGACCCAGCCAGCCAGGGCCCCGTGATGCCGCGTCATTGGGAAGAATAAAATTTAAAAAATGAACTATAAATAAATTAAAATGAACTAAAGAAAATAAAGAAAAAGAGAGAACGGAGTGTAGTTACTGTGATTTGGAGACCCAGGACACAAAAGTGCCCAAGGTCCTCGCCTCAACAGCCTGTTCTGGGAGGTTGTTCCATGCCTTAGCATAGCATAGCATAGCATAAATGGCACTATAGGCTATTTTGTTTAGCCTTTTGCCCTCTAAATATGTTTTTTGATTTTTATTTGGTTTGGCTTCATTCACTGATGACTACTAAGGCATCTGTGTTTTATTCCTTTAAATCTGTATATTAACTGAATACATTTTGTTTTGGAAAAACTTGTCTATGATATTTTTGAATGAATTTAATGACTTTGCATTAACTGCTTCATCGGGAAGGTTATTCCATGCATTTATTACTCTATTAGTAAAAATGTTTTGTGCTAGTCTGGTGTTAGTATCTTTTTTGTACAGCTTAAAGTTATGGCCACGGGTTCTATCACCCTCACAAAGAGTTAGTAGGCTGTTAGTAGTGGAATAATCGTATAAATGGTGACATATTTTATAAACTTCAATCATATCACCCCTGAGCCTTCTATACTCTAGGCTAGGTATCCGCAGATAAATAAGTCTTTCCTCATAGGTCATATCATTTGTACCAACAATCTTTTTTGTAAACCTCCTCTGAACTCCCTCTAGCATATCAATGTGTTTTCTCAAATGTGGATACCATACAGGATTTCCATACTCTAACATAGGTCTCACCAAAGCCTTAAATAAAGGAATCATTATAACTTTTGATTTGTTAGTAATAATGCTAACAAGCAGACCAGACATCCTGTTGGCTTTTAATACAATATTATTTATGTGAGGTTCGAAAGTCAAGCCCGGGTCCACAAACACCCCAAGATCTTTCTCAACATCTGTAGGTTCCAGCACCCGTTTATCTTCATTATTTTTCATATAATATGTATGCTTGGGATTATTTTTACCGAGGTGCATAACCTTACACTTTTGACTATTAAATTTCATGAGCCAAGTATCAGCCCATGTAACTAAGTTATCAATGCACATTTGAACTCTTTTTCTTGATTCATCATTGTTTTCTACATTATTGTATGCCTTAGTGTCATCAGCAAAGATCTTCATATTACAGTCTACACAAGTTGGTAAATCATTTATAAAGTACAGGAATAAAGTGGGACCCATGACACTACCCTGTGGGACCCCACTAGTGACATCTACCTTTTTAGAACTAAATCCATTTATAGTTACATATTGTGTGCGCTCGCTCAAAAAAATCCCTGATCCACCCCAACAGTCTTCCGCCCACTCCATAACCCGCCAGCTTCAAAATAAGTCTGGAATGTGAAACAGTATCGAACGCCTTCTGAAAATCTAGGTAAACGGCGTCCACTGGCCTACCTTCCTCCAGGGAGCCTATCCAGTCTCCCAAGGTGACTAACAGCTGTGTGACACAAGATCGTCCCCGGGTAAAACCAAATTGGTCTTTAGATAAAATATCATTCTCAATTAAATGATCACACAGTGCGTCACGGATAAAACCTTCAAAAAGTTTACAAACGATGGAGGTAAGGCTCACTGGGCGGTAGTTCCCAGGACTACTCTTATCGCCCTTTTTAAATATTGGTGTAACTTGAGCTACTTTCCAGCTAGTAGGTAATTTGCCTACTAGTACAGATTTATTAAATAAAAATGTTAGAGGCCACGCCAACTGGCTAGACAACTCCCTGAGGACTCTAGGATGTATTTCGTCAGGTCCAGGTGATTTATTTATTTTTAAGGACTGTAGTGCTTTCAGCATTTGCTCCTGACCAATTGTGACTGAGTTAATCACTGAATTATAACTTGCTTTAAAATTTGGCAAACTATTTGCTGGGTCTGTTATAAAAACACTACCAAAAAACTCATTTAAGACTATTGCCTTATCCATATCTGTTTCAGTATAAGTCCCATCTTTTTGCCTTAATTTTGAAATTTGTTCTCTAGGTTTAGTCTTGTCAGATACATATTTAAAAAATACTTTAGGATTATTTTTGGCTTCCTGAGCCAAAAGAGATTCTCTTTCCTTTACATGCTTTCTGGTAGCTTGTCTAACCTGGTTTCGGGCCCTGGCATAGAAGTCCCAATTTTCCTTGGTCGGGTATTTTTTATAGGTTTTGAACGCTTTCCTTTTCTTTCTTATCTTATCAAGGATAGATGCTGGAAGAGGGTCCTTTCTGCGGGTACCCATTTGGGATACCTTAATTTTTGGCATAAATTTGTCACAAGCTTCCACAATTATCCGACTCACAATCTCCCAACACTCATCCACAGTACATTCGTCCTTTAAAGTGCTGGACCAGTTGACAGATCCCACAAACTCTCTCATGCTGTCATATTTTCCCTTATTGACTAAATATTTAGTAGTAGCAGTAGTAAATCTTTTTTTTTTTACAAAATGTAAGTTAAAACATAAAACTGAATGATGGCTCTTTCCCAAAGGTGGTAAGTAGTCAATATCTGACACAAGGTTATCTTGGTTTGTTAAAATAAGGTCCAGTATATTAGGCTGCTGTAAGACTCTGTGGTGTGATGGTACGTGGCAGGAAACTTGCTTGCCTGTATTGGGTACGGCAGTAGGTCTGGGCCAGCTGCTTGGGGTGTGCTCGACGTTGGCGCTGTGGTGCTGGGACCAGTTTCTCTCTTACAGTTTTCATAGTGACCAGATTGTTTTGTATTTTGTAGAGCACATTCAGTTAAACAGACATTCACAGACGGTGTAACCAATTTTTGACACATTTGATAGACATCTTGTCTCTGTACTGTCCTTCCCACAATTGGTCCTAGACGACAATTACAATGAATCAGAGAACAATGTCCGCAATCGGCGCAATGGCGCCAGTTTACACTAATTACAGTTGAGTTGCCCTCCATTTCTTTTCAGTTTTCAATGGCTCAATAAATATTGCAATGATCAGAATAATGTATTGAATAAACAAGCACACACATTGTAAGGCCTTCAGTAGCTCTGTCTTACCTCCAGTGAGCACGACTCTGTAGAATTTGTATTTGTCGCTGCTCGTACCATTTTCACTCATCTTGCCAGATTCGCCAAGAAGATACCCTTTGGCTTTAGGCTCGCTGGAAAAAAAACTCGGTCAAGCAAAAATTATCCAAAACCCTTCCCTGGTGAAGTCTGTCTATTGTGTGAGCGTTCGCGACCTTCTATGACCAAATCTGCAGCAGCTGTCCGTCTGTTGCTGCACCTACACGGACACTGCAATGTCAACACTACGAAAGGTGAAAACTATTGTGCATGTGCTAAATTCAATGAATGTAACCCACTGTAAAATCTGAGAGTTAACTCCCCATTACTTCTTTTTTTTTAAATCAAGGTTGCTGCGGTGGCTATGCAAACAGAAGCCCTGCAAGAGTGGTTCCAAAGCAATAGTAGTAGGCCTAGTAGTAACTACTACTATATAGTCTGTGGTAGTAGTAGGTCAGGTCAGGTCAAGTAAGACGACTAGGCCTCGCGGCCTCTCAAGCGTCTTTTCTCTTTGTTGTTGTTGTTTGTTTGTTTGTTTTTTGTTTTGTGTTTAAATTCAGTTGGCATAGCTGTGACGGTTTTTGTAGACTATCAGTCATACTGGTATTTTAATTTTCTAAGGTTTGGGTCTTTGTCCAGGAGGTTTTTGAATTTGTTAGTATCAGGTGCAAGTTTTGTCTGAGCAGGAAGTGCGTTCCAATAGTTAGTCACTCTGTTACTGAAAAAGTGTCTCCTGATGTGAGTTCTACTGTACTGTGTTAGCATTTTTAATTCATGATTTCTAGTCTTTGAAAAAAATTGAACAAGCTTTTGTTAGCACTGTCAGGACCGTTAAGAATTTTATAAACATTGATTAGGTCACCACGAAGTCTTCTATATTTCAAGGATGGTAAATCAAGTTTGCGTAGCCTTTCACTATGATCAAAATTTGTAAGAAATTTCATTAACTGAATTGAGTAGCCCTCCTCTGTACACGAAACTGATTGCCGTTTTAGATATGGATTCCAAATTTGGTTCCCATACTTCAGATGTGGTCTAACCAAACTATTATATAGGTTAATGAACACATTATTATTTAGTCCTGTATACGTTCTCCTGATTAACCCTAACATTCTGTTAGTTTGTTTACAGCTGTTGTAATATGTCTATCGAATTTCAATTCAGGATCAAATATAACTCCCAAGTCCTTTTCTTCTACACAAGTGTCTAATATATGTTTATCTGTTCCATGAGCTATTTCATATTCTCTTAGTGGATTATTTAACCCCAAATGCATTAATTTACACTTATTAGCATTAAAATATAGTTTCCACTGATTTTTCTGGCCAGTCAATAAGTTTGTTTATATCATTCTGCAACACATCTGATTTATTAGAAGAATTATAAATTTTAGCATCATCAGCGAACACTTTGCATACGTCTTGTACATTGATGATGTATTGATGCTGTTATGTTATTTCTGGATATTTTATTTTCTTGAATGTTTTGTATTATTATAGTTATTTATGCAAACACTTTATTTTTTGTATTATATTTTAAATGCATTAATTTACACTTATTAGCATCAAAATATAGTTTCCACTGATTTTTCTGACCAGTCAATAAGTTTGTTTATATCATTCTGCAACACATCTGATTTATTAGAAGAATTATAAATTTTAGTATCATCAGCGAACACTTTGCATACGTCTTGTACATTGATGATGTATTGATGCTGTTATGTTATTTCTGGATATTTTATTTTCTTGAATGTTTTGTATTATTATAGTTATTTATGCAAACACTTTATTTTTTGTATCATATTTTCTGGATATTTTATTTTCTTGAATGTTTTGTATTATTATAGTTATTTATGCAAACACTTTATTTTCTGATTAAACAAAATTTTATTCGTTCGTTTGTTCGTTTTCTCTCTCTCTCTCTCTCTCTCTCTCTCTCTCTCTCTCTCTCTCTCTCTCTCTCTCTCTCTCTCTCTCTCTCTCCCAGGGAGGTCCCACCCTGAGACCTAAGACGTCCCCACCCTGAGACCTAAGACGTTCCCACCCTGAGACCTGAAATCTTCCCACCCTGAGACCTGAGACGTTCCCACCCTGAGACCTGAAATCTTCCCACCCTGAGACCTGAAATCTTCCCACCCTGAGGCCAAGGCGGCGACAGACTATGTGGCTGCCTCATGTGACTCGACCAGGTCGTGACGTTTCACCTCATTTGCATACCATCTAACTCGATCAGTCTGACTCAGTCGGGCCCAGTCAGGTGACAGGGCCGAATAGAGCGGGTTCTAAATTTCACTGATCGAGTCTGATCGAGTCAGATGGCTTGTGACGTCTTCTGTGCGGAAACAAAATTTGATTACGTCACGACGTGATTGCGTCATATGAGGCAGTCACATAGTCTGTCGCTGGCTTCACACACACACACACACACACACACTGTGTTGCAACCCAATACTGGCAATAGCCTGACTCCAATCCCAGGAAATATCTCTGCAACCTGTGTCATGAATGTCTGAAGAAGAATCATCCGTAGTAGTTCTTGAAACCGCGGTTACTACAGGAGAAAACGGCCCTTGTTCTACGAAAACGTGGGAATTAAGTTACGAAAACGGGTGAACCGTTCAACAAGTATGTACAGATTAAAGAATAGTATGATCAGACTCAGAAGAGTTTACTTAACACTTCCTGAGGTAGGGACATCAAAAAATTTCAGTCTTTCATTGTTTATTTAGTATTTTAAAATATGGTATAAATGCAGACGAAAACGCAGCTCCGGTGTCATAATGAATAAGTAGTCCTATGAAATATTTACCTCTGCGCATGCGCATTAGAAGTAGTCCTAGCGTAGCCAATCAGAATCGTTTGTTTGTCCGCCATTGTGAATTTTACGGATTATGGACTTGTACATCGATTTATCGGCAAATATGTAGATTTACACCCTCCTGCTCTATTTTTTGGTTCTTTCCGTGGTTAGGGATAGGGTTAGGGTTAGATGGGTACAGTTCTCATGCGAGAGGTAGATATTTAATGACAGGTACTTATTTATCATAACACCGGCAACAAAAGAGAGGCCCGCAGTTAATGCTTCTTCAACAAATCTAGTTGTAAAAAATAAACTTAGTGCACGCATATCTTCAATTACGACGAATTCTGCTTCTTGTACTTTTAACTTTGTAAAATCAACATGTTACTATTATTTTATTACACATCGTTTTTATTTTAACCAATCATTGTTCGAATGCAAGAACGAAAGTAAGACAGCGTTAATCCACAATGGTGCTTCGCGTTCAGAGCAAAGTGCGTATCATCACTTTTCCGAATGAATTCATTATGTGACGCAGTTTTGATTCCAATCGATTATAGATGTGAGTAAGTGTATTACGATTGTGCTTGTGTATAATGTAGAATGGGTGCATTGATAGAGTAGGCAATGACTTCAACGGATTGAACTGGAAAAAAAGGTTTAGATCTAGATAATCATCTGATAATGCACGCTCTTCTAGGCTTCTTATATGCCCACCTGACAATTCTGCCCCCTTTTTGGGGCTTACTGAAAACCTAGATCTATCCTGGCCCTACCAGATTAATTATAGGATGTACTCAGGCAGAGAGAGTAGTGAGTGTAAAAACCAAGTGTGTGCGGGAGTGGGGTGGGGGTGGGGCAGAGTGAGTGAGTGTGTCCGTGTACATGCGTGTGTGCGTGCATGTGTGTGTCTTTGTTGTTGCTTTTTGTGTGCGTATGTATGTCAGTGGCGTAGGAACGTTTTCAAGCCAGGGGGGGCAGGATTGCCAACAAACCAGGTGGGGGGGGGGGGGGGGGGGGGCGCAAGTGCGAATGGATGGATAGGTTAATTTACATGACTTAGTAAATCCTACAAAAATACTTTATTATTGTTATTTGTAAACATAATCATAATCAATGCTATGAATGAAATAAAACATGATGTGAATTGAAAGAAGACAACAAAAAAGCATAAAAATACAACCATGTTTGGGGCAGATCAGCCAGTCATGGAAGAGGGGAGCGGAGGGGGTAGCTCCAAGTGGTCAAGGGGGATTGCCTCCCAGAAGCTGATGATAATTTGAATGTAAAAGATGCAATCAAGGCTTCCCGTGAGAGAATAACTGTAGCATGGAACTACAATTTGTCTTCCTCTTTTTCTTTCCATTTTTTTGTCTGAGGGGGTGGAACCCCTGTAACCCCCCTCAAATCCATCTTTGATGCAGTACCAAGTCCATGACAGCAATGTGTAGTGAATGGGCTGAGACTATTAACTCTTTCGTTTCCTTGTGTCCTGTCTGGTTTAAATGTTTTATTTTCCAAATCAACATGAACAACAACTATGACATAACTGAAGCAACAACAAGCAGAGCTTATGGCGTGCTCAGTTCAAAACGAATTACACAGTATAAACATTGGCGGAATTTTACCAGGAAATACAAGCAATACATTTTTGAAAAGAAAGTCACAACAAACCAAACGAACAATGGACATAGCAATAGACAAAAGAAGCAAAATCGACAAAAAAATGATGAGAGAGAGGGAGAGAGAGAGAGATAGAGGGAGAGAGAGAGAGGGAGAGAGAGAGAGAGAGAGAGAGAGAGAGTTCCACCTCACACCACTCTGCAGACCAGAACTCCAACCCCACGTCGCAATAAAACGAAATAGGACATGATGATGACATTAGGATTACATGAAATGACGCCAAGATGAAAACAGAGATACACCAAAACTAACTGAGTTAAAATATTAGGTGAGAACATTAACTGGTAAGGATGCAAGAGCTGGAAAGGAAGCAGGGGTTTGAATTTTATAGCCTTTTACTTAGCTCTATAAACTGCTGCACGGTTTTGAATATTTGTTCGTTTTCTGACACTGATAAACTTTGATCGCCAAAGAGTAGGGTGTAGGTGTTAGTGATGCATGGGTTAAGTGTTGAGATCGTGTTTATTCTTTCAGCAGCATAATGTCTACACTGCATCAGATAATGTTCAGCATCTTCTGTATTGTGGCCACATGCACATTTGGGGTTATTTAATAAGTGTCTGTTGTACAAGTCACCGTTAATATTGCTCATTCCTAAACGTAGTCTACAATGGTTAACTTGATTCTGTCTGGATCCTACATAATAGTAAGGGGGGACTGTGACATCTGTAAGAGATAAATAACGTTTGAACTGACTAATAGAATCGAGTGTTTTAATAGTATCTGGAAGATTATTCCATAAGTTTGTAGTGCTAGGGAGAAAGGAATTTTTATGTAGTTCGGTTTTGGATCGTGGTACTCTTCTATCTAATGGTCGGCGTCTATGGTAGGGGTTTTCCTCGGATACTAAGGAAGGGAGAAGATCTTGTAAATATTGAGGGCATTTGCCATTGACTATTTTGTGAAACTGAATTAATTTGTGTCTTCTTCGTCTTTCTTTTAGTGAGCAAAAGCCTGATTCTTTATACAGTTTCGCATGACTAGTTCCCCTTACTCCTCCTGTAATGATACGGAGCGCTTCCAAATGTAAAGTTTCTAGTGAATTTGCTTGTGTGTCTGTACAGTTGTCCCATAAAATATCTGCATAGTCAAAATTTGGTAGAACAAAAGATTTATACATAGTTTCTAGAGCTTTACGGCTTAGTCTATATTTGTAGTTTCTGAGACAAGCAATCAACATGTTTACTTTATTAGCTAAAGTTCGAATATGCTCATCCCATCTACAGTTATCCTGAAAAACTACTCCCAAATGTTTGTGAGATGTTGATGGTTCTAAAGTCTGCTGTCCAAAAGTTAGAGGTGTGAGTTGATTGTGTTCACGAGTAGTGTTGAGCAGTTTTGTTTTCTTTTCATTGAATTTGATTTTCCATAGTTTGGCCCATTGTGCAATTTTACGAAGATCTGAATTGAGGGGTTCTACTCTGACAATTGGGTCATTAAGAGCAAGAGATAAACTGGTGTCATCAGCAAACAGTTTGATGATTGATTCAATGTCAGTGATGATGTCATTAATATACACTAAAAATAACAGGGGGCCTAGGACAGAACCCTGGGGAACACCTGCCGGTATTTTTTTTTAATTCAGACTTTTCACCTTTAATGACTACAGATTGTTGTCGGTTGTGAAGATAATCGCGAAAAAATTTAAGTAACTTCCCTCTAATACCCGCAGCCTCCAGCTTGTACAGAAGTCCTTTGTGCCAGACGTGATCAAATGCTTTAGATATGTCAAAATAAATAGTTTGTGTTGCTAAGCTGCAATCAAATGAAGAACAGAGGTGATTGTATGTAGCTAAGAGCTGGTTCACTGTAGAATCACCTGGTGTAAAACCTGATTGGGATGGGGTAATTATGTTGTATGTCTTAAAAAATGTGTACACATGCTTGTGCACACACCTTTCGAGTACTTTGCCTAGACAGCTAAGAAGTGAAATTGGGCGATAATTGTTACATAGTTCTTTAGGTCCTTTTTTGTAGATAGGGGAAATGTGTGCGATTTTCCATAAGGATGGGAATTTACTTTCATTTAGGCATCGATTGAATAACTGAGTAAGAGGATTGACTATAACATAAAGCGCATGCATCAGAAGCTTGTTGTGTATGAGATCTGGGCCAGTAGCTTTAGTTTTGTCTAAATGTTTAATAACAGATACAACGTCTTCCTCAGTAAGTACTAATTCATTGGTTTCATGATTGGCAAATGGTATTTGTGGCAATTCATCATCATCATTGTCTAAAGTGGCTTGTTCAATGAAAAAGTTATTCAATACATTTGCTTTATCTTTGTTAGAATAGTATAGGGTATCATTTGAGAGTAAGGGGGGTATCTCTTCACTGTTAATGCCTTTTTTGTTAAAAAAGGATTTTACTAGCTTCCACCAGTCCTTGTGACCAAAATTGTGGGGATCTGATGCCTTTTCATCAATATCAGTATAGAACTCGGACTGCCGTTCTCTCTCTTTAGTTGTGACATAGTTACGAAATTTTCTAAAGTTTTGCCAATCTTCAGGATCGTTTGTTTGTTTTGCTATAGCATGGATGCACTTACGTTCCTCTATCAATAAGCGAATATCATCAGTTAACCGAGGTACATCATTTGGGTAAACAGTTATAATTTTAGTAGGCATGCACTGTTTAGCTAGGGTCATGAATGTCTCTGTGAAAAGTTCAGTAGTATCGTCAATAGTTTCCATACTTAAAATATGTTCCTAATTGACGAGATGTAATAATCTACAAAATTCTTCTATATTCAGTTTGTTATAATTGAAGATAGTTCTCTTGAAGCTAGTATTGTTTTTAACTGCATGTTTCAAGTGTAGGCACGGAATACTGTGATCGCTGAAGGCTGCGGGCAAGACCTGGGTTGATTCAATAAGTTCGGGTGATTGGGTAATAATCAGATCTAAGCAAGTAGAACTTGTGTCAGTGATTCGGGTTGGCTCTTTTACTAACTGGTGAAGACTATACAACTGCAAAATGCCTGTTAGGTGAGGAGAAGGGTTGTTGAGGAAGTCTGAATTAAAATCACCCAACACAATAAATGGCAATGATGTACTATTTACTTTTCTTAGATTATCACTTATGAGGTCCCAATAGCGAACCAGCGCATTGGGGGGACGGTAAAAAGAACCAATCAAGATGCTCTTTTGATTTAATTTCGTTTCTATCCATACGGCTTCTAATTCTGCAACTTGGAGGTCAGGGCGAGGTTTGCAGTACAAAGAATTACGGACATAAATGGCGACTCCTCCATGATGGTCAAGGGGTCGATCGCGCCTGACAGGGGGATGGAAATTGGGTATACATATCAGATCATTGGATATGGAGTCAGAAAGCCATGTTTCAGATAATGTAATAATGTCATATTCTTTTGATTCTGCCTCCAAAAGAGTCATTTTGTTTCTCAGGCTTTGGACATTGCTGTGGACAATGCATAGATTGGTTTTATTAGTGGGCCCCGGGTTACGTTCTACATCGTTAGCTAAAATAAGTAATTGTTCGGATACAGCAGCAAAGAACCGTTGGGAGTGTGAGATCAGGAGATTATCATTACCAGTTTTGTTGTGAACGGAATATTGATTTAGGTATGCAGTCAAAGAATGTTGATCAGTGTCCTGTCTGTTTTTTGTTTTGTTTTTGGTGGGGGGGATTGCCGTTATACATTTTTTTTTTTGGGGGGGGGGGGGCAGAGAGATACGTCTGCCCCCCTCCTCGAAGCCGGGGGGCAGCTGACCCCCCCTGACCCCCCCCCCCCCCCCGTTCCTACGCCAGTGTATGTGTGTGAAAGAAATGAAATGATAAAAATGAATTTGATTGACATTAGCAAACAATGCTCCAATGCCAAGGAAGCACAAGCCATGAACTAAAGAAGATAAGCCTATAATTGTGTGTGTGTGTGTGTGTGTGAGAGAGAGAGAGAGAGGGGGGGGGAGAGAGAGAGAGGGAGAGAGAGATAATGTGTGTGTGTATGTGTTAATGTGTGTGTGCGAGAGAGAGAGCGAAAGAGAGAGAGAGAGGGAGAGAGCCAGAGACAGACAGAGATTGTGTCTGTATTGATGTGTGTGCGCGCTCACGTGAATGTGTGTGTGTGTGTGTGTGTGTGTGTGTGAGAGAGAGAGAGAGAGAGAGAGAGAGAGAGAGAGAGAGAGAGAGAGAGAGAGAGAGAGATTGTGTGGTGTGATGTGGGGGGGGGGGTGGGGGTGGATGTACTCGTAAACGTTGACGTCGTGAACGAGGTTGTGATGAGGGAGGGTGTACTTTTTCATTTTTTATGTATGTTGTGTGAGTGCTGTGTTTATGTGCTTTTTATTTAATAAAATAAAATGATGTGGTTGATTATAGTCCTGTATTGTTTTTACCCCATCGCATAAACCAATTTCTTTCTTTACTGAAGCAAAATGTTGTTGTCGTTGTCATACCCTGGCTAAAAGATTTCAGGGATCATCCCAACAAATGCAAATGCACCAGCTAGGAATGAGAATACTATGAGTGTGACCACTGTTGATTACCCCGACACGTTTGCAGCCACACTCCAACTTCGGAGGATTTGGAAGACTGACGATGTTATGCTAGGAGTTTGTCATAGCTAAAGACAATCCCGCATAATTATGAAGAGCATAACAACATTTTGATGTAGCTTTGGTGTTCTAGCCTATGTCGATTGGGCTGACACAGCCTTAAAGGCGATCTGAAGCAAATAAAATGAAGCATTGATTGATCGATTTAGAGGGAAGGAAATATTTATGAGGTATTTTTTTGCATATTAAGAACTTTGTTATAGCTATATACTGACAGTGAAGTATATGATATATCAGCCTAGAACCACTTTAAACAGTTAGCCTTTTCCCACTTACTTAAAAAAAAGGGTTATGCTTAGTTTTCCTCATTAGTCCCTTGCTAGAATTTTCGTTTAATTATAACTGTCCATGATCAAAATGCCTTTGCCACTGAAGGGATTAAAGAATGATGATGAAAATGTCCCTATAGTCATCCCGCTTATTGTAAAATATTAAATGTAAATTTCACTTAGGGTTTAAGCAAAATCCTTTGGCACACATGTACCTTAGACCCTCCCCTAACATAAAATGATGGGAAACACCTTCGCAGCTGGTGGTTTCTGTGAGAAACAGGCCCCTTTGTGACGTCACTATATACTGCTATAATACCGCTATTACCACTTGCGAATCCAACTACAATTTAGCTTTTATTGGTTATCTAATGTACAATTATGACTTGCTACATGCAATTTTATGTGCCTGTCATAAAACCCAGATCAAGCTCTAAGCTCTAAGCTCATTACAATCACGAGTCATACAATGGGCTAGTCTGCTCATGTAGACTGAGCCAAAATCACCGTTGCCAGCAAGGGTGCAAATATTTCTTTCCACAGTAAATCCTAAGCATCTTATGGACTACATTGCATTGATATGTGACAGAAAAAAATAATAGTTTGTGCTCTAATTCTACATGACGTAGCGTGCTTTAAAATGGCAATGAGGGCCTGCACATTTGTCTGTGCATCTTGAATGAATAATACTTTGTTACAACTGCCATAGCCTCAGTCAACTGATCGAAATGACAACTAGCATATCTTGTTCTGTTTCTTAAGTTCTTCTATAATGCTCTTTATTTTGATTAATAGGTGCATAATATAAAATATCCAATGCCCAATAAGCCAGCATTTTGTGTTTGTCACTTCTTTTACTTATACTTATGTAGTCTTGTTATTTGTAATTAAACAATGGGATAATACAAATGGCAAATTTCAAATTAGGTGTAAGCCATGTCCTTTGGCACATATGTACCTTAGACCCTCCCCTGACATAAAATGATGGGAAACACCTTCGCAGCTGGTGGTTTCTGTGAGAAACAGACCCCTTAGTGACGTCACTATAATGCTGCTATAATACCGCTATTACCACTTGCGAATCCAACTACAATTTAGCTTTTATTGGTTATCTAATGTACAATTATATCTTGCTACATGCAATGTTATGTGCCTGTCATAAACACCAGACCAAGCTCTAAGCTCATTACAATCACGAGTCACACAATGGGCTAGTCTGCTCATGTAGAGCCAAAATCACCATTCCCAGCAAGGGTGCAAATATTTTTTTCCAGCACAGTAAATCCTAAGCATCTTATGGACTACATTGCATTGACATGTGACAAAAAAAATATAGCTTGTGCTCTAATTCTACATGAAGTAGCGTGCTTTAAAATTGTGATGAGGGCCTGCACATTTGTCTGTGCATCTTGAATGAATAAAACTGTATTAAAACTGCCATAGCCTCAGTCAACTGATCGACATGACAACTATCATATCTTGTTCTGTTTCTTAAGTTCTTTTATTAATGCTCTTTATGTTTTATTAATAGGTGCATATTCAATGCGGAATAAGCCAACATTTTGTGTTTTTCACTTCTTTTACTTATACTTATACAGTCTTGTTATTTGTAATAAAAAAAGAAGGAAAGAAAGAAGAAAGACAATTCGACTTTAGAAAGGTACAAATGAAATTTGAATATTGATGCAACGTTGACTCAACATGCAGTCAGCTTGATGCAGTTCAGTCATCTGTGTTTTCTTTAGAACTCGTTTACCGTCAGGGAGAACGTTTGCATGATTTCCAGCATATTTTTCATGCAAACTTTACCAATTCCCAAACCTTTTACCTACCAAAATATCAATGTGCAATTATAAATCTACACTTGCACACAGAGAGAGAGAGAGAGAGAGAGAGAGAGAGAGAGAGAGAGAGAGAGAGAGAGAGAGAGAGAGAGAGAGAGAGAGAGAGAGAGAGAGAGGGGGGGGGGGGAGAGCGAAACAGAGGCAGACAGACACACAAAGAGCGAGCGAGAGAGAGAGGGGGGGGGGGCGAACAAAAAAACAGACAGAGAGAGAGAGACAGAGAGAGAGAGAGACAGAGAAAGAGACATAGAGAACACTGAACATTAAACTATTTTCAAGGGTGAAGATTAGGTGAAGCCTATTTTTACAAAGTGTGTGTGTGTGTGTGTGTGTGAGTGAGAGAGAGACAGAGACAGAGACAGAGACAGACACAGATGGTGAGAGACAGAGACTTACAGAGAACCAATAGTCTAATGTAAAGAACAGAAATCCACCAATATCGTTCCACCATTATTGCAAAACCTGTTTAATAGGCTAATGGACATGCAGTGAGAGGGGTTCACCCTTGGGGTTAGATAGTGAAGGACCAGAGACTATCTTTCAAACATACACGTTGTATGAACATGTTTCATTCGATCAGCTTAAGTTTCGCTTTGCATGCATAACTAATGGCAAACAAGTAGCATTATACCCATCTCCTTCCGTTTTACACCGTCAGACACCATTGAATCTAATCTCACTGAGGCTTGATGCACGACTGTAGCGAATACATATTTCAGAAGGAAACAAAGGGCAGGATAATGATGTAGACGAGAAAAAATATTTACTTGGTGAGTGATTCTGTTAGGGAGGCTCTTCCTTATGCACTTTGAAAGGGAGTTGCATGGAATAGGCACCATGTTATGAACATAAACATTTGATGTCAGGCATGCCAGTAGTTCCAATTTATTCTTCATGCTACATCAGGTCAAGCATATCAAGACGTCTTCCTTGCAGGCATCACCACAAGTTCAACTGTGAAGTGCTTTAAGATAGGGCCTTTTGCAATAAGGATAGCTTGTGTTATTGTATCCATTCATGGCAGTGTATTATAGACACGCCCATCCATTCTTCTTCAAACCTGTTTGTTAACAAAGCTTGAAATGCAGCTCAAAATATATTTTTAGCCATAGTGTGCCACAGACGTAATTGTAAATGAAAGCAGACACTTTGAATCTTAAAAACATCAAGTACTAGAAATATCATAGTTTGATTGTTTGAAGATTGTAAAAAGCATAAGAAAAATGACAAATGTCTTGGGTATGTCAAACAATATTATCAAACAAGTTATATATCCAAGCATAATACGATTTATGATTTTCAGAAATTATGATAACTTCCTAATATCACATTTTCCTCACTATAACATGGATTAGGAAGGCAATGCTGCACATGGCTGCTACTCATAATGTTCAATATGTGTCCTTAAGCCAAGGGTCCGGAGAAATAATTAGGCTAATCTATAAACTAATATGCGATTTTGAGAGTAAGATGTATATTTCCTTTCAGCAAGTTACTAAGAATTCAGAGATTAAAAAATAAAATGTTATGTAGACAATTCAGTATTGTAAAATATGAACTAAAAGAACCAAGTATGTAGGCTAGTTCTCTCTGGCATTTAGAGATTACTTGAAGTTAAAAAAAGTGGTTGGTGTGGAAGTAAGAAAAGAGACAGTGGTCAGCAGACATGTTCTGTTTTCTTGTGATGAGAAACAATGCACCGGTTATGACTAAGGATGTCGTCAAAGAGAAAAGACTATTTTTTTGGTTACTTGTACTACATGAGAAATGAAAACTGAACAGTAGTACATTTGTCAATCTGTTTGGACTTTAAATGACCACTGTATCTCTGTGTCTTCCATGTAGCTTGTAGTGTGTTTCCCACGCATTTTCCACTCAATACATGTAAACGACATATGTGCAAAGATAAATTATTTAATCCCTTCAGATGAGATTGCTTGACTTAACCTGGCTGAAAATCAGTCATAATGTTTAACTAGAGGGCTTATGTTTGCCTTTGAGAACAAACATGACAGGATTCTCCCCTCCACCAGCCTTTCCCTCCCCACTTCTGGCTCTGAATGATACCAGAAGTGTTGCATCATTAATCTTTAATAATCACACAAAATAGGAATGCATTTTGTGCAGCCGTTTTCGAGTTGTTTAAGATTAAAAATTGGTTTTATAATGACAATTTAGCATAAGTATAGCATCCTTTAATGTTCGTGCAAATTTCAGCGAGATTCCATGAAAAAAAAATCATACATGGAAATAAATTAAAGTAACGCAACCCAATTTACATAAACTGGAAAACTTCCAAACTATTTAACATAAAATTATCATCAACAAACTCCTTTCAGACCTGGGCCAGAGTAAGGGCTACAAAATCCAATAGTTAGTTTTGTGACGTCACTTCTGGTTTTGGCTAGTCTGTTAACCAAATAAAAGCTGTCTGACCATATCTGGGGCACTTCCGGTTCATACTTTCGGTTCAGTAATCTACCGTAAATGTTGTAAAGCAACTTTAGAGCAAAGTCTGAAAATATGAACGAAATCTGTTTAGCCGTTTTTGAGTTAATGAAGATTGAATGTGTGCCGGTTTTGCAGTTTTTTTGCCATATTTTGCAGAATGTTTGGCAAAATAATTTAATATTACTAATTTGGCAATCACTTAATGCCCCGCAACTGTCCTGAAAATCTCAGCCAAATCGAACCAAAAAAAGGGGCAGAAAAAGGAGGGGGAAAAACCCTTACAAATGCAATAGTGTTCTACCTAAAGGGTAGAATCCTAATAAAACTGAAGAAAACTGTGCACATTCAGTAAACTTTGTAACAAAATAAATTCAGACACCTACAGTTTTGACATAAGCCAGCAACCATACATTTTTTATAAGGCACAAAATGCAGTACTTGTGCGTCATTATAGGCGCGTGCAATGACGTCGCTGGGGAGGAGTGAAGCAGCTATGGTAAGAAACCATAAAAGCGTCAAAAGTAATTAGATCTGAAATCTGCCGGACTTTAAATGACCACTGCATCTACCCTCCGTCGTGTAGATGGTGTTTCCCACGCTGTCCTTGCTCAGGACAATGTATGCAACATGTGTGTAAAGGGAAATCGCATAAACCCGTGTGAAAATTTACATTTGTTAAACAGAATGGCTACTACATCAGAAATTGACAAACACACCTTGAGGAAACATCATGCTAAATTGCATGCTTGTTACATGAAAATGCTAAACACTGGGTGTTTTAAAACAAATCAAATTTAATTGTCTGCCATCAGAATGCCCTTGGCATTGAAAGGGTTAAAGGCTGAACTGCAATTGTCCATACATCATAAATTGATAAACACACCATAACAAATTACCATGCCAAATTGCATGCTTATTGCATGAAAATTCACAACACTAGAATGCTTTTTATTGATAACTATATGCTATGATAATGCGTTTGGCACTGAAAGGGTTAAAGACTTAATTGAAAAATGTCCCTTTGTCAGAAATTGATAAACCATAAGAAGCCATCATGCCAATTTTTATGCTTAGTGCATGACAATTCACAACACTAGAATTTTTTTAATTAAAAGTTGTGAGATCAAAATATCCGTGGCACCGAAAGGGTTAAAGGCTGAATTAAAGTCAGAATTTGATAAACACACCATAATAAACTATCATGCCACATTTCATGCTTAATGCATTAAAATTCACAGCTCTAGAATTGTTTTTAATTAAAATGTCCACAATAAAAAAAATACCTGTGGCACCGAAAGGGTTAAAGGCTGAATTGCAAATGTCCCTACCTCAGGAATTGATAGACACATCATAAGCAACCATCATGCCAAATTTTACACTTGTACATAAAAAATGAACAATTCTGACAATTCCTCCTGATCTACTACTAGTACTAGTCGGAAAACCCAAACGGCCCTACTGTCAATAAAAAAACGAACCCGCTGTTTATTATACCCCTGCTTTCCTAGGTAGGGGGTAGGGGTATTCTGGAATCACTTTGTCCGTCTGTCTGTTTGTCTCTATGTCATTTTCAAGTTCATGTGTCAAAGGTCAAAGGCTTCCTGCTTTTCTAACTACTGTCGCACTTTTTTTTACCCGGCCAGGGGATGGGTCTTGGGACGAGTCTGTCTGCCTACTGTTTGTCGTTTTAAAAAAACTGCATGACGGATTAAGCAAAGCGGTTCATACTTTCTTGGATCTTTGATTTGCAAGCTTGAAATACAGTCGAACCCGTTTATAAGAAACCCGCTTATAAGAAAACCTGCTTATAAGAAAGCAATTTTGTTTCCCCGCCGAACTCCTTCTTTCTTATGTATTATCAAAACTCGGATATAAGAAAACCGCTTATAAGAAAACCCGGTTATAAGGAAGCAAATTCGTTCTCCCATCCGCGATGTAAACTCGGATATAAGAAAATGATTTCCATACAAAGGAATTGGTTTGCAGTTCTTTCTTATAAGCGATTTGATTTTCTTATAAGCGATTTTTTTAAAATTAGGGCATGAACTGAATTGATGTTCCAAAAAGTGCAGTGTTCCAACAAAACAAACAAAAGAGGAAAATTTACATCAGAGCAGCTACGTCACAGACACTCTAACCTTAATATAGAAATATACAGCCGAATCCGCTTATAAGAAACTCGCTTATAAGAAAACTTGCTTATAATGAAGCAACAAAATTTCCCTGCTGAACTTCTTCTTTCTTATCTATGATCAAAACTCAGATATAAGAAACTCGCTTATAAGAAAACTCGATTATTTAGCAAGCAAATTCCTTCTCCCATCTGCAATGGAAACTTGGACATAAGAAAAGTATGTCATACAAGAGAGTTGGTTTGCAGTTCATTTTTTTTATAAGCGAGCTCTATTTTCTTATAAGCAAATTACCATTGAAAACATTTTCTTAAAGACCCACCAGATCGCGTGTCAAAATCACGGGTTCCACATGTTTTCCCTCTTATAGCTGGTACAAAATCTTGTTTTGACCAGGTTTGACTCCCATACAAATGCCCCCAAATTGAAAACGAAACATTTAAAGAGCAGCCTCAATTTGAAGTTGGAGGAATTTGTATGTGGGTCACAGCTACCCAGAAAAAAACAAGAGACTTAATCGTGTTGGGTCAGTGTGTCTTTCAAAGTGAGTTGGACCTGAACTGAAAGGATGTTCCGAGAAAATTGAAGTCATTCCAAAAAGGGAAAGTTTACCTCATACATGTACCAGTCAGTTGCGTCACAGTCTAAACAGTACAGGCACTTGATTGCAAGACTAATTGAGTTGTTTTTGTTCCTTTATTCCATACTTTCCTTCAGTATTCTGTGCAAAATAAATGTTGAGCAGAAGAAAAAAAAATATATGAGTGCCTGTACTTTTGTGTTGGTGGTAGAGAGACTGTCCAGCCTTTTATTTTCAGCAGCAATGGCAGAAAGGAAAAGGAAATCCATTTCTTTAAGAAGATAAATACAAATAACTGAATATGTGGATGAAAATCCACATAAACAAAAGCAAACGATTGATAAAAAGCTGCATGGGTGGACAGTAAATGGTAATAGTTCAGTACAAGATACAGTACTCCCCGTTTATAGTAAACTCGGTTATAAGAAATTTCGGTTACAGTAAAGGAAAGCACTGGTTCCCGGCCAAAGGTCTATTGTTTTATTACTAAATAGACCTCGGATAGTAGCAACTCGGTTATAATTTAAAAAAACTGCTATAGTAAAGTTACTTTTGGTTCCCCACAGGACTGGCTCCTCGGTTACAATAAAAAAATAAAAAAATAAAAAGTCCTCTTCGTGACCTTTGTAAATACGTCACCAATGTATGCGTCACAGTCTCACCACTCCCTCCACCCAACCATAATAACAACTGGGTTATAATTAAAATTTAAAAAAACTCCTATAGTAAAGTCATTTGTGGTTCCTCTTCCTTACAATAAAAAAAATTGTCCTCTTCCTGACCTTTGTAAATACGTCATCAATGTATACGTCACAGTCTCACTACTCCCTCTACCCACCTTCATCAACGAAATTGAAAGGCACTAAAAAACATGTTTCTTTCCCCTCATTACTTAGTGGGGGAAAAAAATGAATCCGAAAAAAAATATATATACAGCCGAATCCGCTTATAAGAAACTCACTTATAGGAAAACTCGCTTACAATGAAGCAAAAAAAATGTCCCTGCCAAACTTCTTCTTTCTTATCTATGATCGAAATTGGGATATAAGAAACTCGCTTATAAGAAAACTCGGTTATAAGCAAGCAATTTTTTTCTCCCATCCGCAATGGAAACTTGGTGGGAAAGAGGGCAATTCTTAACGTTTTGATAGTCGCTTGTATCGACCCAAAATCACGGGTTCCACCTGTTTTCCTTCTTATAGTTGGTACAAAATCTTGTTTTGACCAGGTTTGACTCCCATACAAATGCCCCCAAATTGAAAACGAAACATTTTAAAGTGCAGCCTTAATTTGAAATTGGGGGAATTTGCATGTGGGTCACAGCTACCCAGAAAAAAAAAGAGGAAAGTTTACATCAAACCAGTTGTGTCACAGACATTCTAAACAGTACAGGCACTTGATTACAAGACTAATTGAGTTGTTTTTGTTCCTTTATTCCATACTTTCCTTCAGTATTCTGTGCAAAATAAGTGTTGAGCAGAAGAAAATAATATGAGTACTTTTGTGTTGGTGGTAGAGAGACTGTCCATCCTTACATTTTCAGCAGCAATGGCAGAGAGGAAAAGGCAATTCATTTCTTTAAGAAGATAAATACAAATAATGTGGACGAACATCCACATAAACAAAAGCAAACGATCGATGAAAAGCTGCATGGGTGGACAGTAAATGGTAATAATTCAGTACAAGAAAGGTGAAGGGGTACGCATTTGATAACAGTAAAAAGACAAAAAAAGGCTTCTTAGGTAAGTTGTTGTAGGCACCTTTAAATCTTCTTCTTAGTAGACTATTTTGATTTTATGATGCAAGACATGCATCAAATTAGGAAAAAGGATTTTCTCTTCCTTTTGTTTTTCTGTCTTTCTTTTCTTTTCTTTTTCTTTTCTCTTTTCCCCCATTCAATTTGTTTATAAGGGAAAAAACTTCAAAATGTTTTCTTATATCTGAGTTTCAAATATAAGAAAACTTGGATATGGTATTAAGCAAAACATCATCTCCCTTCGATTTTCTTATAACCGAGTTTTGCTGTATTTTGATTTGATGATGGGTTTATATTTAGTATTTTACGTTAGCTTTGACTTTGAAAAACGTCATCGGATAAGATAAAAAATTCCATCAAAACTTTACTATATCCGAGCATCGTTTATAAGAAAAACCTGTTATAGTAAAGGAAAAGCCTTGCTCCCCTGCACTTTACTATAAGCGGGGTGTACTGTAGGTGAATGGGTACGTATTTGATAACAGTAAAAAGAAGAAAAAAAAGCTTGTTAGTTTGAGTGGTTGTAGGCACCTTCAAATCTTCTTCTTAGTAGATGATTTTGATTTTATGATGTAAGAAATGCATCAAATTAGGAAAAAGGATTTTCTCTTCGTTTTGTTTTTCTGTCCTTCTTTTCTTTTCTCTTTTCCCTTTTCCCTTTTCCCCATTCATTTTGGTTATAAGGAAAAAAACTTCAAACTGTTTTCTTATGTCCGAGTTTCGGATATAAGAAAACTTGGATATGGTAATAAGCAAAAAAATGATCTCCCTTCGATTTTCTTATAACCGAGTTTTGCTGTATTTTGATTTTATGATGTAAAACATGAGTCATAGGTCGCAAATTTCTTTATTGTCCATTGGCATTGTACAAACGCAAATACAAAAATTGTCTTCCACTGTGTAAAATGAGTTATACATCCAAATTAGAATATTGATTAAAAACAAGAAACAGAAATTTACATTTAAACAAATATGTTACTCCTACACCACACCCACTCATTCATCTGCTCTCAGCTATCCTGCTCGCTCATCATGCAACTCACCACGTCTGCCTTCATTTTTGTTTTTCATTTTCTGCCCTGTCTTTCTTTTTTTCCTCCTTTGCTTTGCATTTTTTCCTTTTATTCATGCACCAAATTAGGTAAAAGCATTTTCTCTTTGTTTTACGTTTCTGTTTGTCTTTTATTTAATTTGTTCTCCTTTTCTCTTTTATTTTTCCCTTTTTTCCCATTCAAATCGGTTATAAGAAAATAAATTCAAAAAGTTTTCTTATATCCGATTATCGGATTTGTTTTGAAAGGTGCATAACAGAGAATAACGCATCTGCGCTCATGAATTGACAAAACCGCTTGCAATGATGAAGTGTGTGCTGTCTACTACAGTGTGTGTGTGTGTGTGTGTGTGTGTGTGTGTGTGTGTTTTCACAACATTTAGGCACCTATTTTTCTCAAAGTGACAAAACCTAAGTCTGTGCAGAGCTTACAGTTGCTTTCATAACATCCCGTGCGGAGCACGGGTTTTGCTATATTCAATAATGTACATCTAGCCAGTTCTTCTTCGGACAGGTTCCTGTCAATTATGAACGCAGATGCTTCATGCTGCCGTGCGGAGCACGGGTTTATCTAGTACAAGGATAATTGTCTTGCGGACACGTTACACACATAGGCTACACAAGGAACTCAGCAAATTCTTAAATAACAACAAATAAATGCATGCATTAAAGTCTTTGTTTACAAAAGTGTACCCAACTCCTCATCCATTCTCTCTCTTCTAAAAATATCCCGAGTTACGTCCCCCACACCCCTCCCCCTGAGTTGAAACATTATAGACCCTACCAGAACAACCCTATCCCCTATATCCATTTCCCCCAATCTTTTCTCTCCCCCCCCCTCTCCCAACGCCCCTCCTCCCTCCAAACTCCCAGCCCTTCTTTCCCACACATATACTCTGCTATGTACAATAAGATGATCTAAAAGGTATTAAATTATAGGTGCTGGGAATGGTGCCTTCATCCAGGGATCGTTGGTACAGTTTGGCAAACACAGGGGCCAGAGAGTCGCTGCACTCCTTCAGAGTCCTGCCAGAGACGTCATCCGGGCCAGCAGCACTGCGGGTCTCCACTCTCAGGAAGACGCTCCTCACCTCTTCCTCGGTGATGTCCAGAGGGCGTGAAGGATGACTGAGGACCTCCTCCGTGGCCTTCTCCTGCTCTCGAGCGAAGTCCATGCTTGTCAAACCGGCCGTATAAAGAGATAAGTTCTTCAGCAAGCTTGACCTCGTCAGTGGTCTGGAGTTGGGCTTTCTTGGCCTTGTACCAGGTCATCTTCTCCAGGCCTCTCCAGCACTGCCTGGCGTTGATGCTCTGGAACTCCTCTTCTACCTTGTCCCTGTAGCGCCGTTTGTCTGTGGTGATCTGGGCATCGATGGCTTGCTGGACCTCCCTCACAGCGCTGTCGTCACCTTCTCCGAAGGCGTTCCTCTTCTTCCCCAGCAGACCCTTCAGCTGGTGAGACACCCGCAAGTAATGTAACATTCCGATGGGCCAAATGAAGCCAGATTAACATTGGATAATTGAAATTTGTAACTTAGTCAGAAAGAGATAATAAAAAGAAACAAAAATAAAATTATTCACAAAGTTTTCACAGTAACCCTCTTAATTACCGCCCCTTGCCACCCAGTTGCGGACAGTCACAGTGGATCGCGTCATCAGCGAGGTCACACCCCGCCTCATCCTGTGGAGCCACTGCGTGGAGCGGGTCACCACTAGGCCTGACACCCTTGGATTTTTCTTGGTCCTTTTTGGTTTCCTACAAAACCAAACTAAAAAGCCTGAGGCAAGAAACACAACAGACGAAATCCCGGCGCCCTTGGCCAGGCCAGAATAATACACACTGGTGGTGCTATCGTAGCCAAACTCCAATGTAGCGAAGCAGCGCATAGTTAGTGGTGTGGTGGATCTCTTTCAAGGCGGGACGATCGGCTGCTGAAACAAACGCACCAGTTTGTTATCAGCTAACTGTCCTTGGTTCACAACATTGTAATCAGGAGTATGTTTCTGTTTTTGTCTCTCACTGTCTGTCTATCAGCCATAAAAACTAGAGCATTCAAACGCTAGATCAACCAGCCACGCGGAGCATTTTCTTGACCTTGACCAATGACCTTCATTTTTAAATTGGCCTAGACATCCTAGCTACCTATCCACATGCAGAATTTGACAGTGTAAGAGCCGAGCAGTGAAGACAAATGAAGGGAAGTAACTAAATGCTTTTGGTCTGTTTCAAAGCAAGAGTTGTTTTCCTTTGACCAGAGTCTTGCAACAGTAAGAAGCAGCGTGCGGCACATTATGCTCCAGTGACCTTGACCTTTGTCCAATGGCCTTCATGTTTGAACTTGGCCAATATATCCTAACTTCCTATCCACATGCAAAATTTAAGCTTCCTAGGTCTCTGCGTTCAATTGTTATCACGTTAGGATAGACCTTTTGATATATTGTTTTAAGTATATAAAATAAATAAAAAATATTTTAAAATGTGGTCCTAAAACGTTAGTAAAGTTGCTCAGGTAATGCCAGGCTTTATATGCGATGATAACCTTGTAGCAGAAATGTTATATACAAGCAGTGATCCTACCAGCCCCCTGTATATTTATAGCAATCGCATCTAAAGGAAAACGCACTATGCTTTCTCTCCTCCCCCATTTCTTTTGTTTCCAATATCATCATGTTTTACAAATAATAATAATAATAATAATAATAGTGAATCATTTATATAGCGCATTCCTCCACCAATGTGGAGCTCTATGTGCTTAACAACAACAAAAATTAAGAAGCAACAAATTCAACAACAACACGAAATAATCGCTCACGCACATGCAAATAGGCATACACATACACACCCCACCCACACATACACGCACGTACCGGCACATACACACACACACACACACACACACACACACACACACACACACACACACACACACCGTTACCATCACCACCACTCACCCCACCCAAAAAACACAATACAAAATACAATCAGTTGAACAAAGCATCAACACACACACACACACACACTCTCTCTCTCTCTCTCTCTCTCTCTCTCTCTCTCTCTCTCTCTCTCTCTCTCTCTCTCGCAACAAAGCTGACGTGCACATTGCAGTCAACACACAGTGAAACTAGTATGGGGGGAGGGGAGTGTGTGTGTGAGAATAGAGTCCAGAAGTAATGTGGCCTAAAGGTTGTGATGTAGCTTGAACAGGTGGGTCTTGAGAGCTGATTTGAAACATTGCAAGGACTGGATATGGCGGATTTCGCGTGGTAAGGAGTTCCAAACTGATGGGGCCGAAAAGGAAAAGGAGCGCTCACCAAACATTTTTGTTCGTGTACTAGGAACACAGAGAATTTTGGAATCTGAAGATGACCGCAATTGCCTTGATGGAGTATAGACAGAAAGCATGTCAGAAATGTAGCTAGGGGCATTTCCAGAGAAATAAGAATGACATAGAGTGGAAATTTTGTAGTCAATACGTGCTTTGATGGAAAGCCAATGAAGGGATATCAGGAGTGGTTGAACATGATGATACTTAGAGACCTTGAGGACAAGTCTGGCAGCAGAGTTCTGGACTTTTTGAAGCTTGTCAATGAGGTGTTGGGGGCAGCCATACAAGAGTGAATTACAATAATCTAGTTTAGAGAGAACAAAAGCGCAGACTAGTATTTTAGTAGTATCTATAGACAGGAGATGGCGAATCGTACCAATGCGACGCAGCTCACAGTATGCTGACCGACAGATAGTTTGAACTTGTGAGTCAACACTCATATCTTGAGAGATGTGGAAGCCAAGATTTCTAGCAGAAGGAGAAAAAGGTATTTGAGTGTCACAGACAGAGATGGAATCAGGCTTTGGGTACGGAAGTTTTCTAGATGGAGAGTGGATGAACAAGGCCTCCGTTTTGTCGTCATTCAGCTTCAGTTTGTTTTGTAGCATCCATGATTTGATGTTGCGAATGCAGAATTCAAGTGAAGATATAGAAGGAAGAATGGTAGATGGGGATACAGGCTTGTGGAGTTGTGTATCATCAGCAAAAGACTGAGAATCAACTGAATGAGAAGTGATCAACTCGGACAGGGGTTTAGTGTACATGATGAAGAGGACTGGTCCAAGTACTGAGCCTTGAGGAACCCCACATGTGAGGCCAACCATTGCAGAAGATGAGTCATTGATGGAGACAGACTGAGTTCGACCAGAAAGGTAAGACGAGAACCATGACAGAGCAGTGCTTGATATTCCATAGGTGATTTGAAGCCTCTTAAGGAGTATATGGTGGTCAATAGTATCAAAAGCAGCTGAAAGATCCAAAAGAGTTAATATAGATGCGTCACCAGAGTCAAGAGCTAAGAGAATGTCATTAGTTACTTTCAACAGTGCCGTTTCAGTGCTGTGAAATGGCCTGTACGCTGATTGTGAACAACTGATGAGTTGATGTTCATTGAGATAGCCTAGGAGTTGATGAAGAACTAATTTCTCGATGATTTTTGATATGAAAGAGAGGTTGGATATAGGCCTATAGTTCTTGAGAGTGTTTAGGTCAAGGGATGATTTCTTTAGAGTTGGTTTGACGATGGCAGTTTTGAACACAGATGGAAAGGAGCCAGATGTCAGAGAGTTGTTGACAATATGGGTGAGAGTAGGGAGTAGTTCATCAAGATACTCTATGAAAAGTGGCGTCGGTATAGGGTCAAGAGGACAGGAAGTGGGTTTAGCTTTTAGAATGATCTTCTTCAATTCAAAGGCAGTAACTGGCTGAAATTCCAAGAACGTGGATGTTGTTCCTATTTGGTCTAACAGGGTGGTAGGTCTAGGTGTGGAAGAAGCCTGATCAAGTTCGTTTCTGATCAGCTGGATTTTCTGAACAAAGTAGTCGTTAAAGACATCAGGAAGGTCACTGACAGGGTGGGTGGTAGGGAGAGGGGTGCTTTTTTCACGCCCCAGTAGTTTGCTGCAGATAGAAAACAGCCGACTAGAGGTCACTGCATTGTTTATTTGGTCAGTGTAAAAGGAGGATCTTGCTGTCAACACTATGTTCGCTATTTTTCGTTTCGCAGCGTTGAAGATTTGTTTTGTAACGGTAAGGGGGGTCTTAAGCCATGCTCTTTCAGCTACACGCTTTTCTGACTTCGCCGAGTTCAGTTCAGTTCAGTTATGTGCCTGTTCCAGGTCGAGAGGACGTAAAACATAATTAGCCTATGATGTTTTGTTTTTGCTCTGATCTAATTGTTTTCCTATACTTTGATTATTAAATTTTTCAACTAAACCCCTACCCTCACCGCCTTCCTTTGACACGGGCAGATGGCCTCATCATTAAAATGCTTTGAGTTGAGTTGAGCGTGTGTGTGCGCACGCGTGTGTGTGTGAATATTCTGACAAATAAATATGTGTCTGCATAGGTTAAGCTACTGATGCAAGTACTGTTGGGTTTTTTAAACGGTTAGTAAAAACCGGTTAAAAGAGAGGAAAACGATTAAAAACCGGTTTGGATGTTTGAACCGGTTCTCAACTCTAGTAACTAGCGAACCAGTGTACAGAATCGCTTCAAATTTTGTGTGGTGATGTATTATGGTGCATGGAGGGTCCCATAGAAACTTCGTAACTGTGGTGACCTTGACCTTGGACGTTGACATTGAAAACCGGTCAAAAGTAGTTGTAACTAAAGGGTAGTAATTAAGGGATTAATGGCTGGACTGGTTTGCACTGGTTGCCTCTCTTGCTTCATAAATCTGAGAGAAAGAAGGGTAGAGGCGAAAGAGAGAGAGAGAGTGAGAATGTGTTTGTGCGGTGTGTGCGCGTGCGAAGTGTAGCGAGCAGGACTGCTAGTACAGTACAAGGTACTCTACGCCCAGGTTGACAACACGAATAGAACACACGAGAGAGGAAACAAATGCAGTCAGAGCCAGAGGCGCGCAGGACTGCTAGCATAGAATATAAAGTACAAGGTACTCTACGCCCAAGTTGACAACACGAATAGAACACACGAGAGAGGAAACAAATGCAGTCAGAGCCAGAGGCGCGCAGGACTGCTATTATAGAATATAAAGTACAAGGTACTCTACGCCCAGGTTGACAACACGAATAGAACACACGAGAGAGGAAACAAATGCAGTCAGAGCCAGAGGCGCGCAGGACTGCTATTATAGAATATAAAGTACAAGGTACTCTACGCCCAGGTTGACAACACGAATAGAACACACGAGAGAGGAAACAAATGCAGTCAGAGCCGGAGGCGCGCAGGACTGCTAGTATCTTATATATATTTTCGAAATCTGTCTGTGTGTGTGTCTGTCTGTCTGTCTGTCTGTGTGTCTGTCTGTCTGTCTGTGTGTCCCTTATGCACGGCCACAGTTCTCAACCAATCGACACCAAATTTGGCATCAAGCATCCTTGGCACCCTCCGAAGGTCATGCCATCTTACTTTTCGGAAACCTCCGCCAAGGGGTCGTGGGGAGGGGGGGGACCGAAAATCGTTATGGGGCCATAACTTCCACACCGCAGGTCCTAGAGTCTTGAAACTTGGCATGGATGTACTTTCGCTTATGGCCGTTCTGATGATGGCGTACCAATGAAGGTCAAGGTCAAGGTCAGGGAGATCGGTATGCCTTGAAAGTGGTAGGGGTCTAATGATTGGGTTTTACTGTCCCACGCATATCTCCCGAACTGCTTTACCGAATCGTTTCCAGTTTTGTGTGGTGGCGTGTCACCATCAGAGAAGGTATCGCGCATAAATTATTGCCATCATGACCTTCACCTTGGCATATGACCTTGAAAACCGAAAATCTTTAAGGGGCTATAACGTCCACACCGTTGGTCTTAGGGACTTCAAACTTGGCATGTAGGTCCTTTGGCTTATGGTTGTTCTGATGATTGCATACAGATCAAGGTCAAGGTCATGGAGATCGGTAGGCCTTGAAAGTGGTAGGGGTCAAAAATTTATATTTTCAGCCACAAAAGTAAAAATATAATATTTTGCGGACCCGGCGAAACCGGTACTCAGCGGTACCGGTACTTGGCGTTACCTGTACAAGGCGTTACCAGTACTAGGTGTTACCGGTACGGGGCGTTGCGCTAGTAGAATATAAAGTACAAGGTACTCTACGCACAGGTTGACAACACGAATAGAACACACGAAAGAGGAAACATACCCACAGTCAGAGCCAGAGGCGCGACACCCATTTTTTGTTTTACCATTTGCATGCGAATTTTGTGTGGCTGTGACGCATGTAGTCAGAGATAGAGAGATACAACAGTGACCCCAGAAAATCTCCCAACTGAACAATTCTTTCTCATGGGTTTGACCAATAAGTTAATTTTGAAGAAAAGAAAAGTAAACAAAAAGAGGAAATGCAGCATCCTATAAACTTACGGATCCCCAAATTCAATGGAATTTTTAAATTAATGCAAAAGTGTTCTTTTTCTTTGGTGATAATAAACTTCTGACACGTAGCAAGTGTTCGCAGTAAGTCAACAGATACGAACATTCAAAAATAAGCGACTTGAATGAAATTGTGCTTAACATCCTCCGGTCTGGAACAGACACATATGGGACATTAGTAGACATAAAGATGGTGGGAACGATCCTGGAGGCAATGCCCGGAGGCAGTGCAACACCAGGAAAGTCCCGAACTTTTAACAATACATAATGTGTAATTGCAGAAATCGTACAAAAGGAGAACAAAATATACATTTCTAAGAACTACATGGAGTTGATATTTTTCAACAACCCTTCCCATTAGCAAAGTAGGGAGATACAAGTCCCCCCCAAAAAAAAAATAAAAAAAATTACCTACACCACTACCACTATCATCAGCATTACACACCTTAAAGCATATTGTTAGCTTTGTTTTTAGATGCAAATATCCACAAATAAACCAGTCTTGAGTGGAAGCTGTTGAACTCACCTGCCGAGTGGATTGCAGAGAATGATGTTCTTCGTCGGAAGAAAATGGTGGAAATGACTAGAAACTGGTAGAAATGACTAGAAACATGACAGAGAATTAAAGTTAGGAGATTGGGGACGTCTGCACGCTCTGTTGCACAACCAGGATCTTTCTTGTATTTCATAATTACCTTGCTTGTAATCATGAATAGACTTGCTTATGTAGCCTTGTGCCCCCGTCTCTGTATGTCCCCGTCTCTAGTGTCCCTGTCTATGCATCCCCATTTTTCTGTGTCCCCGTCTCTACACCTGTCCATAAGGTCCCCGTCTCTATGTGTTCGTATCTGTATGTGTTCCAATCTTACATCTGTCCGTTTCTTTGTTTATCATAACCCTCACCTTATCTCTGTACCCTATCCCTAACCACACACAAACCTTAACCCCTAACTGTATCCCTAACCCTAACCCTAATCCGAGGGGGCACACAGAGATAGGGACATAGTGGAAAACAGAGACGGGGGCACACAGAGATAGGGACATAATAGGCAAACATAGAGACGGGGGCACACAGAGATAGGGACATAATAGGCAAACATAGAGACGGGGGCACACAGAGATAGGGACATAATAGGCAAACATAGAGACGGGGGCACACAGAGATAGGGACATAATAGGCAAACATAGAGACGGGGGCACACAGAGATAGGGACATAATAGGCAAACATAGAGACGGGGGCACACAGAGATAGGGACATAATAGGCAAACATAGAGACGGGGGCACACAGAGATAGGGACATAATAGGCAAACATAGAGACGGGGGCACACAGAGATAGGGACATAATAGGCAAACATAGAGACGAGGGAAACACAGAGATAGGGACATAATAGGCAAACATAGAGACGGGGGCACACAGAGATAGGGACATAATAGGAAAACATAGAGACGAGGGAAACACAGAGATAGGGACATAATAGGCAAACATAGAGACGGGGGCACACAGAGATAGGGACATAATAGGAAAACATAGAGACGAGGGAAACACAGAGATAGGGACATAATAGGCAAACATAGAGACGGGGGCACACAGAGATAGGGACATAATAGGAAAACATAGAGACGAGGGAAACACAGAGATAGGGACATAATAGGCAAACATAGAGACGGGGGCACACAGAGATAGGGACATAATAGGAAAACATAGAGACGAGGGAAACACAGAGATAGGGACATAATAGGCAAACATAGAGACGAGGAAAACACAGAGATAGGGACATAATAGGAAAACATAGAGACGGAGGCACACAGAGATAGGGACATAATAGGAAAACATAGAGACGAGGGAAACACAGAGATAGGGACATAATAGGCAAACATAGAGACGGGGGCACACAGAGATAGGGACATAATAGGCAAACATAGAGACGGGGGCACACAGAGATAGGGACATAATAGGAAAACATAGAGACGAGGGAAACACAGAGATAGGGACATAATAGGCAAACATAGAGACGGGGGCACACAGAGATAGGGACATAATAGGCAAACATAGAGACGGGGGCACACAGAGATAGGGACATAATAGGAAAACATAGAGACGGGGGCACACAGAGATAGGGACATAATAGGAAAACATAGAGACGAGGGAAACACAGAGATAGGGACATAATAGGCAAACATAGAGACGGGGGCACACAGAGATAGGGACATAATAGGCAAACATAGAGACGGGGGCACACAGAGATAGGGACATAATAGGCAAACATAGAGACGAGGGAAACACAGAGATAGGGACATAATAGGAAAACATAGAGACGGGGGCACACAGAGATAGGGACATAATAGGAAAACATAGAGACGGGGGCACACAGAGATAGGGACATAATAGGCAAACATAGAGACGATGGAAACACAGAGATAGGGACATAATAGGAAAACATAGAGACGGGGGCACACAGAGATAGGGACATAATAGGCAAACATAGAGACGGGGGCACACAGAGATAGGGACATAATAGGCAAACATAGAGACGGGGGCACACAGAGATAGGGACATAATAGGCAAACATAGAGACGGGGGCACACAGAGATAGGGACATAATAGGCAAACATAGAGACGGGGGCACACAGAGATAGGGACATAATAGGCAAACATAGAGACGGGGGCACACAGAGATAGGGACATAATAGGCAAACATAGAGACGGGGGCACACAGACATAGGGACATAATAGGCAAACATAGAGACGAGGGAAACACAGAGATAGGGACATAATAGGCAAACATAGAGACGGGGGCACACAGAGATAGGGACATAATAGGAAAACATAGAGACGAGGGAAACACAGAGATAGGGACATAATAGGAAAACATAGAGACGGGGCACACAGAGATAGGGACATAATAGGCAAACATAGAGACGGGGGCACGCAGAGATAGGGACATAATAGGCAAACATAGAGACGAGGAAAACACAGAGATAGGGACATAATAGGCCAACATAGAGACGGAGGCACACAGAGATAGGGACATAATAGGAAAACATAGAGACGAGGGAAACACAGAGATAGGGACATAATAGGCAAACATAGAGACGGGGGCACACAGAGATAGGGACATAATAGGCAAACATAGAGACGGGGGCACACAGAGATAGGGACATAATAGGAAAACATAGAGACGAGGGCACACAGAGATAGGGACATAATAGGCAAACATAGAGACGGGGGCACACAGAGATAGGGACATAATAGGCAAACATAGAGACGGGGGCACACAGAGATAGGGACATAATAGGCAAACATAGAGACGGGGGCACACAGAGATAGGGACATAATAGGAAAACATAGAGACGAGGGCACACAGAGATAGGGACATAATAGGCAAACATAGAGACGGGGGCACACAGAGATAGGGACATAATAGGCAAACATAGAGACGGGGGCACACAGAGATAGGGACATAATAGGAAAACATAGAGACGAGGGCACACAGAGATAGGGACATAATAGGCAAACATAGAGACGGGGGCACACAGAGATAGGGACATAATAGGCAAACATAGAGACGGGGGCACACAGAGATAGGGACATAATAGGAAAACATAGAGACGGGGGCACACAGAGATAGGGACATAATAGGAAAACATAGAGACGAGGGAAACACAGAGATAGGGACATAATAGGCAAACATAGAGACGGGGGCACACAGAGATAGGGACATAATAGGCAAACATAGAGACGGGGGCACACAGAGATAGGGACATAATAGGCAAACATAGAGACGAGGGAAACACAGAGATAGGGACATAATAGGAAAACATAGAGACGGGGGCACACAGAGATAGGGACATAATAGGCAAACATAGAGACGATGGAAACACAGAGATAGGGACATAATAGGAAAACATAGAGACGGGGGCACACAGAGATAGGGACATAATAGGCAAACATAGAGACGGGGGCACACAGAGATAGGGACATAATAGGCAAACATAGAGACGGGGGCACACAGAGATAGGGACATAATAGGCAAACATAGAGACGGGGGCACACAGAGATAGGGACATAATAGGCAAACATAGAGACGGGGGCACACAGAGATAGGGACATAATAGGAAAACATAGAGACGAGGAAAACACAGAGATAGGGACATAATAGGCAAACATAGAGACGGGGGCACACAGAGATAGGGACATAATAGGCAAACATAGAGACGAGGGCACACAGAGATAGGGACATAATAGGCAAACATAGAGACGGGGGCACGCAGAGATAGGGACATAATAGGCAAACATAGAGACGGGGGCACACAGAGATAGGGACATAATAGGCAAACATAGAGACGAGGGCACACAGAGATAGGGACATAATAGGCAAACATAGAGACGGGGGCACACAGAGATAGGGACATAATAGGCAAACATAGAGACGAGGGAAACACAGAGATAGGGACATAATAGGCAAACATAGAGACGAGGGAAACACAGAGATAGGGACATAATAGGCAAACATAGAGACGAGGGAAACACAGAGATAGGGACATAATAGGCAAACATAGAGACGAGGGAAACACAGAGATAGGGACATAATAGGCAAACATAGAGACGAGGGAAACACAGAGATAGGGACATAATAGGAAAACATAGAGACGAGGAAAACACAGAGATAGGGACATAATAGGAAAACATAGAGACGGGGGCACACAGAGATAGGGACATAATAGGAAAACATAGAGACGGGGGCACACAGAGATAGGGACATAATAGGAAAACATAGAGACGGGGGCACACAGAGATAGGGACATAATAGGCAAACATAGAGACGGGGGCACACAGAGATAGGGACATAATAGGCAAACATAGAGACGGGGGCACACAGAGATAGGGACATAATAGGCAAACATAGAGACGGGGGCACACAGAGATAGGGACATAATAGGAAAACATAGAGACGGGGGCACACAGAGATAGGGACATAATAGGCAAACATAGAGACGGGGGCACACAGAGATAGGGACATAATAGGCAAACATAGAGACGGGGGCACACAGAGATAGGGACATAATAGGCAAACATAGAGACGAGGGCACACAGAGATAGGGACATAATAGGCAAACATAGAGACGGGGGCACACAGAGATAGGGACATAATAGGCAAACATAGAGACGGGGGCACACAGAGATAGGGACATAATAGGCAAACATAGAGACGGGGGCACACAGAGATAGGGACATAATAGGCAAACATAGAGACGAGGGAAACACAGAGATAGGGACATAATAGGCAAACATAGAGACGAGGGAAACACAGAGATAGGGACATAATAGGCAAGCATAGAGACGAGGGAAACACAGAGATAGGGACATAATAGGCAAACATAGAGACGAGGGAAACACAGAGATAGGCACATAATAGGCAAACATAGAGACGAGGGAAATAATAATAATAATAATAATAACAGTACATTTATATAGCGCTTTACCTCAGATGAGCCCAAAGCGCTTTACAATCAATTATTCATCAACAGATAACAAAAAACAAGATTCAAGAGTGACACCAACCACCAACAGCGCATATGCAAAGCAACTCTCTCTCTCATTTTAACACACACGCACGCACGCACGCACACACACACACACACACACACACACACACACACACACACACACACACACACACACACACACACACACACACGCGCACGCACACGCACACACACACACACACACACACACACATAAACACACAATTATTGACGCCAACTCATTCATACCCCATTCGGTAAGCCACAGCAACTGAGCCGCATGGACTGACCACATACACCAACACACATACACAAACACCCTCACACACAACGTACGCACGCAGACAGACACACAGACACGCACACAAACACACACACACACACATGCGTGCACACACAACCCACAAACCCAAAATACACACAAGCACACATTCATGCTCACACACACACACACACACACACACACACACACACACACACACACACACAACACACACACACACACACACACACACACACACACACACACACACACACACACACACACACACACACACACACACACACACACACGCACACGCACGCACACGCACCACAAAACACAGCACAAACCTCTTAAATCAATCTTCCCTCACGTGCACTTCTTAGGGACTTCAAACTTGGCATGTAGGTCCTTTGGCTTATGGTTGTTCTGATGATTGCATACCAATCAAGGTCAAGGTCAAGGTCATGGAGATCGGTAGGCCTTGAAAGTGGTAGGGGTAAAAAAATTGTATTTTCAGCCACAAAAGTAAAAATATATTTTGTGGACCTGGCGAAACCGGTACTCAGCGGTACCGGTACTTGGCGTTACCTGTGCAAGGCGTTACCGGTACTAGGCGTTACCGGTACGGGGCGTTGCGCTAGTGTAATAATATAACTCGTTGCTTGCACAAGAAATGACTAGACCCAGGCCCATGGTGGCCCTGTAGTGCTTCCTGTGCACGCCTGTCACACCACTACCCGGGTGCTGGTTGTGTTCAGCCACTCTTCCATTGCCACCCTAATCTCCGCAGCAATCACATGTGCGTGCGTGCGTACGTGAGTTCGCGTGCGCGCACGCGCGTGTGTGTGTTTATTTTTGAGTTCATGTCAACTTGCCCTCTCCAGTGTTGCCTTACACGGAATGATCAGTTTAGCAACACTGGAAACGAGGGCTAGTTGTATGTCGACAACAAAATAAACAGAAAAACTGTGCCAAGGTCCTCAGCTAAAACTACTAGACCAATCATCATGAAAATTGGCACAGTTGCAGGGGCGGGTCAGTGGGCCAAGAGGGGGTGGTTCCAATGGCTCGGCTGGGGGTCTGGAGTAAAGGTGGGGGAAAAAACCGGTTTGAACCGAAAAACCGGTGCTAATCTTTCGCGGTTCGAAAAACCAGTTTGAGTTGCTGTGAATCGGTTTTGTAACTGCAAACTGAAAGTAAGTTTTTCTTAGAATAACGCGTTCTTTTCGAAAAACAACACTGATTCACAGCGCAGATTGGGTGTTTGTAAACAAGAATAGCTGTTTCTAGTTTGTGGTGGTGTACGTATGGCTTTGACTTTGACTGAGTGTTGAGTTGAGTGAGTTTCTTGTGTGTGTGTGTGTGTGTGTGTGTGTGTGTGTGTGTGTGTGTGTGTGTGTGTGTGTGTGTATGTGCGTGCGTGCGTGCGTGTGTGTGTGAATATTCTAGCAAATAAATATGTGTTTGCATCTAGGTAAAACTAGTGTGGCGAGTAGGCCTACTGGTTAAAAAAACCGGTTCGATAAAACCGTTTCAAAGAGGGAAAATCGGTTTAAAACCGGTTCGGAATTTTGAAACGGTTCTCAACTCTAGTCTGGAGGGCTGTGATGGAATGTGTCACGCGCGCCCCACTTTCTCCTCTACACCCCCCCCCCCCCCCCCCCCCCCCCTTACTATTTCACCCCGCCACACTTTTCTCGTATCGGCCCGTCTAAGCCTGAGAAGAAAGATAAATTAGGACAAACTAATTGCTTTTAAATTTCTGATTGTTGATAATGGTACATTGACACATCTAAAATGCACTCCGACAGTTTTAACACACAAAAATTGGGGGGATTTAACAAAATTACGCCGTAAATTAACCTGTCATTATGACTTCTCTCAAGCGCCTATTGTTTGACAATGTGGTGTGGCGGTGTATTTTTACCTCTATGAGATAAGTAGTCCTAGCCGGAAGTAGTCCTAGTGTAACCAATCAGAATCGTTTGTTTGTCCGCGATTGTGAATTTTACGAAACTAAGTGCATGGATTTGTACATCGATTTCTCGGCAAATATGTAGATTTACACCCTCCTGCTCTATTTCTTGGTTCTTTCCGTGGTTAGGGATAGGGTTAGGGTTAGGGTTAGATGGGTACAGTTCGCATGCGAGAGGTAGATATTTAATGACAGTTACTTATTTATCATAACAGGGGCGTCGCCTCTGTCGCTCAACACTGACAATGATTCTTTCCACTATAACGTCAGATCTAAAATAAATATCCATTAAACTGTTTTTAATATATATTGTGATAACTATAATAACAACACAATTTAAAATAATTATACAAAAATACTTACTGGTTGAATTAATTAGATATGTTTTAGTTCACAAGCAACGCTTGCAGCCTTGCGTCACAGTAGGCTAGGAATTAAACATAGGTGCCTGATGGCGTACGCTTTTTATGTACTATCTCAGTTTTAAAGTGAATTTGCCAGTGTTTGCCATTTAAAATTTAACACGTTTTAATCGCTAACATATATTAACATTGTGTCAAGTCAAAGTCAAAGTCAAAGTCAAATATACTTTATTATCACGTTAGGTGAAATTATAGTGTGGTCTCGTACAAGCACAATACAATTAAAGAAACCCATTTGCATGCATGAAAAATGGAAACAAAACTAAGGAAAAATGAATGACAAATCATGTTCCGCAACAAACAAAAACAAAACAAAAATTGAGCACAGGGTCGATACAAGCGACTATCAAAACATCAAGAACTGCCCTCTTTCCCACCATTTCTATTATCGCATTCATTTGTTCACCCCCACCCTACCCCCAAACCCCCACCCTCTCCAAGTCACCCCGAGCTTTCACATATTTTGGGTTGTGACGAGGTAATGGGTTAAAAGGCTAAGTCTCTAGGGACGACTTTTAGTGTGTTAAATTTTCAAGTAGAAAATTTGCCTTTAGCCCACTTCTCTAGGGTATGGGAGGTGAGCAACTTTCCCGGCCCCTTTTCATCTAATAATTTTATATTTGTGCCCGGGTTCTGGCTCGTATGATTGTAAGAAATACAAGTGGTTGATTTGCTCTTAATTGCAGACAGAGAGAAGTAGGGTTTTACATGAAATTACAAGACTCCCACTCTCATCAGTCTGACCAAAGGGTTCAGAATTATTTGACACTTGTATTTTATTTACTCACAAAATCGGCATAAGATTATGCAACAATAATAATAAAGCAGCTCAATGGCGCCAAAACAAAATATGAATAAAAAACAATGAAATCCGATAGGATTTACAAGACTTTTGTCTTTCTAGAAGGTTAGCCCCAAACGAGAAGGGTCACTTAGTGTCCTGGTTTCCAGTTAGTGTTCTTTGGCACTGTCGTATTGACCTAGCTCATGGCTGTGCTGAAGTTCCTCTGTAGGGATCGGCGAGTGCTGGGTTGGCTGGGCTTGCTCGTCAGGTGAGAGTAGCTCCCAGTCATTCCGGTTACGGCGTCGTGGGATGGCACGGTTCAGGCGTGGTCTCCTCGCGGGTTCTGGGTGCGGGGCGTCTTGGCGGCGTTCCCGTCTTGGTGCTTGTGAGTCAGGGATGGAGCTTCCTGACCACGATGCCCTGCTGATAATCACAGGAGAAGGTGGATGTAGGTCTCT
>CM065700.1:50881926-50991926 GCA_017654935.2 Phymorhynchus buccinoides | reverse complement strand
ATCGTAGATTGGCAAAGGACAAAAACAGAAAAAAGAACTGAAAGCCAACTTAGTTCGGCCTTTCGGCATGTGGGGCATTTGTAAATAAAAAGATTGTGGGAACAATACTGGAGGCAATGCCCGGAGGCAGAGCTAAACCAGTAAAGTCCCAATTTTTTAATAATACAGATACGTGTAGCGTCATCCCCTTGTAATCTCCACTGCCCTCACCATCGGTTAAGAAACGGCGGAGTTATTCGTGAAAAGGTGAAGCGGCGTCTAGCGCGCGCGTTTCTGAACCGATTCGCTTCTGGTTGGCACACGGATAGTCCCCGGCCCCAGTCATCTTCCTGCCAAATTCGAAGGCAATCGGCCCAGAAACGCCGGAGATACGGGCGCCGAGAGGCCGGTGGATGCGCGTTTCGCGCATTTGCGAAACAGCGCAAATGACACGGCCGCCTCGGTTGCCGTTGCCATCGCCCCGTTAGGGCTCACAGCAAATTTGAAGCGATTAGGTCGAAAAACGGCGGAGTTATAAGGCCCGTTTCGTGTTTCACACACACGGTCGGACAGTTGGCTTTTTACTATATGATGATGATGATGACACACACGGGCGGACAGTTGGCTTTTTACTATATGATGATTTTCCCCCTTCTATTTTCCGATCTGAGGAACTCTTTTTTTTCTTTTTTTTCTTTGACTTCATTCTTTGTATTTTCTATTTTACAGTGAACTGTTTTGTTTTTTGATGAGATTTAACTTGAAAGTGAATGTGTGAGCTAGAATGATTTTTGTTTCTTTCTCTTGTTATAAACAGTGACTGTCTTAAAAGTTGAACCGGTGTAACACCCCGCTTCGTCCCCCCGGGGGACGAATCAGTGTCCCAAAACGTCCCCCGGGGGACCTTTTGGTGTCCTGAAACGTCCCCCGGGGGACTTTCTGGGGCGTCCCCCCCACCCTGGTCAAGTCCCCCCCCCCTCCCTCGATCCCTCCGCAAATCATCCCCCATCGTGTGTGTGTGTGTATGTGTGTGTGTGTCGGAAATATAAATTTGACTTTGACTTTCACACACGCACGCACGCACACACACACACACGCGCACACGTACACACACACACACACCGTTGCGGTAGGCCTATATCTTATCATTTTTCTGTACTGTGTTTAAAAAATATGCTTTCTTATCTACCCCTCTTTGTGTCTGTCTTTCTCATTGTCTGTCTGTCCCCCCCCCCCCCTCTCTCTCTCTCTCCCCCTCTCTCTGTCTCTCTCTCTCTCTCTCTCTCTCTCTCTCTCTCTCTCTCTCTCTCTCTCTCTCTCTCTCTCTCAAACTCGCGCACTATCTCACTCAAAACAACGTTTTAACATTAATTTTGTTTACAGTGCACAGGACTGGTAAGCTTTCTGCTTGTGTGTTTCATGCACTTACAAGTAAGCTTACACACGTCCACATTTCACCCACTTATATTCAGATGAGCTTGCACGCGTGCGCGCACACACACTCTTTCTCACCCCACCTCTTTGATGCACATGCACATGCCAATGCGCACGTGTGTACGCGCGCACACCCATGCCCAAACACATCCATATATGTAAAAACAAATGTGAGAACTGTTTCCGCTCATTTCCTTCCTATCTCTACCTTCTTTTTCTAATCCCTTCTCCGTAATACACATGCACACACACATGCATATGACCATGCACACATATACAACAACAACAACAACATACAGTATTTATACGGCGCTGAATCTTGATAGAAATCAAATCAAAGCGCACACACACGTTAGCATTCAAAGCGCATTCAAACACAAACGCAATACAACGCGAACACACACAGATAACATAAATGGAATATAGCAGAAACAGACCTAATGGCAAGAGAGAGAAGATAAAGAGAGAGGAGCTTTAATGACGGGGGAACAGGTGGGTTTTGAGGTTAGCTTTGAAAGCAGAGAGAGTCGGTCGCTGACGGAGGGAGAGCGGAAGTTTGTTCCAGGAGGTCGGTCCTGAGACAGCAAAAGAGCGCCGACCAACAGTTGAAAGCTTATACCTAGGGATCTGGAGAGAAAGAGGGTCAGAAACAACGTAAAGTGCGAGCTGGCGTATAGATGGAAATATTGTCACAGAGGTAAGATGGAGCAGCTTTATGAATAGATTTATAGCAAAGTGTGTTTAATTTATACTCAATTCTGTCTGCGACAGGAAGCCAGTGCAAAGAACGCAGAAGAGGGCTAACATGATCGAACTTTTTCTTCCTAAGGACAAGACGAGCAGCTGTGTTTTGAATACGCTGGAGACAAGATAGAGAAGAGACTGATAGGCCAGAAAGGAGAGCATTACAGTAGTCAATACGAGATAGGATGAGGGAAGTAACAAGCTTTGCTGTGGCTTCATCTGAGAGGTATTTACGAATATAGCCAATGCAACGAATTTGATAGTAGCAGGACTGACAGGTCTGAGTCAGGAAACTCTGCATGGAAAGAGTATTGTCCAAAGTGGCCTAAGTTTTTGACTGAGTCTGAGAGGGGAATGATATTGTTACCCAGTTGGATTGACTCTATGGAAACAGAGGCTAGTTTGTTTTTTGTCCCTACAAGCATTGCTTCGGTTTTTTCACCATTTAATTGAAGTTTATTTTGAACCATCCAATTTTGAATATCAATATAGCAGTTGTTACTTTCTGTAAGAATGGAATCTAGATCTTCAGGGGTTGTACTGTTTTGGAGTTGTGAGTCATCTGCATAGAAGTGATGTTTCATGTTGTGCTGATCGATGACATTGGCAAGAGGTGATGTATACAAAGTAAACAAGACAGGACCAAGCACAGACCCCTGGGGGACTCCACAAGAAAGCCTAACCTGTTCAGACTGACGACCATTGACCAGAACTGATACACACGCATGCACGCACACATACACACACACACGTGTATACACACACACGATGGGGGATGATTTGCGGAGGGAGGGGGGGGGGACTTGACCAGGGTGGGGGGGACGCCCCAGAAAGTCCCCCAGGGTGGGGGGGACGGTGGGGGGGACGCCCCAGAAAGTCCCCCGGGGGAAGGGTGGGGGGGACATCCCAGAAAGTCCCCCGGGGGAGGGACGTCCCAGAAAGTCCCCCGGGGGACGTTTCAGGACACCAAAAGGTCCCTGATTCGTCCCCCGGGGGACGTTTTGGTGTCCCGGAAAGTCCCCCGGGGGACGTTTCCAAGGGGGGGGGGGGGGGGGGGGACGAAGCGGGGTCTATTAGGAAGCTAGACGAGACTTTATACAACTGAAAATGCACCCCGGAACGTTCTGAATGAGAACTTGAGTAGGTGTATGTGAGAGAGGGTGATAGAGAATGGGAGGGGAGGGAGAGAGAGAGAGAGAGAGAGAGAGAGTGTGGGGGGGGGGGGGGGGGCAAACGGACAAATAAAGTATGGAGGTAAATCAACGAGAAGGGGAAAATGGGCAGTGAGAACCTCTTCTCAGTGAGGCCAACCACTGCTGACCTGACTAACTATTAGCCTAGTCTAGTACTGTTTGTTCAAGTTAGTAAAGACTATTTTGTTTGTTTCCAAAGCAAAAGGCCCGGCAGTGTTGATCGGAGGTTTCCCGAAGAGACCGAGAGTTGAGATTATGACGTCATTGTACATTTCACCAACAGGAGTTTCCTGTGATGACGACAAAATGTTGAACCGGAAGTTATTGCCCAGTGAAAATTGACAGGCAAAATCGAGAAATGTTATGCACTTATTTTGCAAGAATGCAAACAAAAAAATGCACACCAAGTAAATATAATTGTTGAGTTTCAACATACAAACACATGCAAATGCATTTTAGGGCTAGGAAAAACAACAATTTGTCGTGACCTTAATTCGCGCATGCGCATTGATAACGGAGTCTGAATGTTGTTCAGCAGTCAGCCGTTCGAAGATAGTGTGCAGGCTTTCGTTTTCTTGTCTTCGCTATTGTCTACAACTGTAAAACATTTAGCATTTCGTGTATTACTTTATTGATATCATCGTCGATTTAATGATTTAATCTTATATTGACTTTTCGACTTAGTAACTTGTGCCAGAAGCAATTCAAACAGAGGAGGTAAGAAAAAATAGACAACGTTTTGTGCAGAACATGTCAATAACGTTAGTTTCGTGCTCAAGTATGTCGATTACATTTTATTCCTGTAAATAATTTCCATTAATATTGTATAGAGCTATGCACAATAGGTTTAATAAGTTTAAGGAACATGTTTTATTCTTTGCAGTTGTTAGAAGAAGCCAGAATGCTGCTGAAAAACGGTAGCGCTCTTTGCTGTTTGTGTGCATCTTGTCTAAACTAAAATTTGGGTGACCGAAAAAAAAGATAGTTGATAAGTTAAGCAATAACCAAATGTGGTCTAACAGAATAGTCTTCAGGACCACTAGGCAGTCTTCTCCGTACCAAGGTGTAAGACGCCAGGACAACATCGGAGTAGCACCCCTGAAGAAAGGCCCCACTCTTCTTCTTCCAGTAATGTCCACCTGCCGTTTATCAGCAATTATAGCGACAGTATCTCCAAAGCCCGAATCATCTTACAGCAATTCTGCTGTTCAGTCTTCATGAGAGAAGAAGATGCAGCGCTACTGGCAATGGATGGACCAGCCTTCCTGACCATAGAAAACCTGTCGGTTGAAGTCAATGGCATGCATAATTTAAATCCTTCGAAATCCTCAGGCCCTGATGGCATACCGAACAGAGTGCTCAAGACCTGCGCGGAATCCGTAGCCCCTCCACTTAGGTACTGCCATCTTCAACCACTCACAGACTGGTCAACTTCCATCAGATTGGCACTCAGCAAACATCTGCAATATCCAAGAAGGGCGACAGAAACCGAGCAGATAATTACAGACCAGTTTCGCTGACCTCAGTGGCCTGCAAACTGCTCGAGCACATCATCTGTCGGCACCTTCAGAATCATCTAGAGAAGTATGGAATCCTAACGGATAAAAATCACGGCTTCAGGTCTGGATACTCTTGCGAGACGCAAATTCTCACCACAGTTAGTGACCTCCTTGCGTCCTACGATACCGGAAAGCAGACGGACGTTGCTGTGCTGGACTTCAGTAAAGCTTTTGACAGTCCCCCACAGCAAACTATTGCACAAAATGGACCACTAGTGACTACAGTGTTAGACTTAGAGGCTCAATCCACACATGGCTCTGCAACTTCCTGAGTGGAAGAAAGATGAGGGTGGTACTGGACGGCGAGACATTCGGCGTTCCCCAAGGCACTGTATTGGGTCCCTTACTAGTCTTTCTCTGCCACATCAATGATCTGCCGGATTCACTGAGCTCTACAGTACGACTCTTCGCCGATGATGGTTTTACTGTACTGCAAAATACAATGCTTTTAGCACCACCTGACTCTACAGGCAGACCTCAAGAAACTGGAAGATTGGGCTCAAAAGTGGGGCATGCGATTTAACGCCCAGAAGTGTTACACGCTTTCCTCCAGAAACAATCCGTCCCACCTCTACAGCTTGAAAGGAGTCTTCCTGATACAAGTCAATGAGACCCCTGGTATTGATGACATCAATTTTGAAACTTTCTTTTCTGTTCCACAATTTAACATCACGAGAAAGTCAGAAGGCAAAATCTTTATTAGATATTGTCAAAGTAATAGAAGAAAATTTTCATTATCTTATAGAGTTGCTGTTCATTGGAATGAACTAAGTACTAACATCAAGTTTGCAACTAATATTAACACCTTTAAAAATCTTCTGGATTCCAGTCAGAAATTTCAGTCTTTTTAATAATTTTGACTGATTCATTGATTGTCCTTCAAAAACTTGCTCAGACCCAAAATAATTTTTGGAACTTCGTTGCCAAAGAGGGGACGTTATATAGGCCGCGAGGCCTAGGCTTAAGAGCCTGTCCCTACTACTACTACTACTACTACTTACCTTGGAGTTCAGATTTTAAGTGATATGAAGTGGTCTTCCCACATTTCGAACATATGCCATAAAGCTGGATCGACCCTAGGATTCCTCCGCCGTAGTCTCCAGAATTGTTCTAGAGAATGCAGACGCTTGGCATACATGGCATTGGTCAGATCCAGACTGGAGTACAGTGCGACTGTGTGGGATCCGTACCAGAAACAGGATATTGAAAGGTTGGAGAGAGTTCAGCGCCAAGCAGCACGCTTTGTAGCCAGGGACTACAAGTCCATGAAACCAGGCTGTGTGAGTGGCATGCTCAGGACACTAGACCTGCCTCCCCTGGAGGAAAGACGCAGGCACCAACGCCTCAGCCTCTTCTATAAGATTGCTGAGGGCCTTGTTCCAGCTCTCCCAGCAGAAAAGTTCCTTACCCCGGTCTCCACTAATCGTCGCAGGATCAAGCCAACCAGATTCAAGGGGTTCCAAACCACTAACGTCTCGGAAAGACTGGCGTAAACCATTCCCGTGGATTTTGTGTTCCAGAAGGGAGAACGGAGCAGTATCATAGCTCTTTCTTCGTCAAGACTGCCACGAGTGGAACCAACTGAGTGAGGCTACTGTCACCGCAGGCTCCGTCAGCACATTTACATTATAGCGCTGACCAGATCGCCATCTGAGCCTGTGTCCACTGACCACTAGTTTGTTTTATTTTTTTAATTTATTTTTTCTTGCTTCTGGAAGTGGGGTCTGGGCCTTTTCAGCTGAACTGGGGGGTTTAATGGTCTTAACCCAGGGTAAGCAGTAGGTCTTTCTTCTTTCTATCTTTTTCTTTTAATTCTAATAAGGAATGCACCCTCTTACAGTCCTATCGTCAGAAGTGGCGTCTGCGACGTATACATTCAGACCCAGAAGGTGATGACGTCGTTGACAATGACACACTGGCACGAGACAATCGAGTTGGACTCATCTCTGCAGGCGGATGATTTCCCCCAGCAGAGTGGGGTACCCTCTCCCCACATACACTAGCTTGGCAAATTGTGCCTTTAGCATCTATTGGACACCAGCGATCTGCTGGCTCAAGGCCAGCGCTGCAGAGATCCAAGTCATTGTGCGCCGCCCCACCCGTATGCCAAGTCAGCGAACACCCAATGGCGAGGGAGGAGGTTGACTGCACTGCCCTGCTGTGTTGCCTGCCTCTCAACAGCACATCGACAGTGTTTCACCCCATGTCTCCATCAGATTGCTGATGATTCTTACATAATCAGACCAGTTACAACCTGAAGTGTTTTATTAGGATGGACTGACCGAGCTCTTTTAGGCCTTAAATGTATACTGTAATAACAGAATAGCACCAATATTCACACTAACTTAAGCCCTATAGACACTTGTCAGAATGACAGGCTCTTTCAGGCTTTGTCCCACACTCTGGGCTCTGCTGTTATACCAACACACAACACATGGAGTCACACGACCAACATAAAGACCTTGCAGTATCGGTGCACAGGGCTTCTGATAAGCTGATGTTTCTTAGGGTCCCAGGGACCCCTTCATCAGATTTAAAATGAGTCCCAGGCTAACTTCAGTGGGTCCCCTGTACTACATCAAGAAACATGTCTATAAACATACAACTAACTTGTACAAATACACTTATTACACATACCTCAAATTCGGCGCTTACCAGGCACTAACACCCACAAATTTAAAGACATTTTGTTGCTAGTCGAGTAGCGCGAAAGGCTTTTTCCGGTACAGCGAGAGGCATCATGGGAAAGGGAGTTTTATAATTAAGGGAAGCAACTCTCGCATCATAGCAGACGATGCCTGTGGCCGACTTTCAATGTTAGACAGTGTCTTTATTCGTTTTTCATGATTTTTTGAGTGCGTCCTGAGGGACTCGCTTGACAAACATTCAATGCGTCCTTTTAACTTCCAATGCGTCAGGGACGCTAGTTTTTGCGTTATCAGAAGCCCTGGGTGCAGGAAGGCTCCAAACAGCAGTACAGAGCAGCCAGGTTCCTTGATGGCCGTCACAGCAGTTCTTCCCTAGCCCCACACTAACCCCTAACTCTGGTGTGTGGCCACACTAACACTAAGCCCCAACTAGGTCTACTATGACCGACACAGGACAATACACACAAGACAATAACACAGAGATACAAATCAGCTGTCCTTTGCTGCATCCTTCCAGCTAGCTACTAATCCTAGCTAGCTGTAACTTTCCAGCCTCCTAGTAAACACAAGCTACTGCTTGGGAGTCGTATCTCTTGGCAGGTGCGCACACTTCGAGGGCATCCAAACCTTACAACTCACATTGCAAATTGATCCACCCACGTGAAATATGTGCACACAACAACTAGCGACAACTTCCAGTGACCACACAAAATCCCCGTGCATCACTACAAACCAACAGCTGAAGTTCTTGTTTTTTTTTAGGGTTGTGTGTGAGTGGAACAGTCTTCCACCTGAGGCAATTTTATATGCTTCGGTAGACTTCAAATCCCGGGTATAAGCCTGAGTGAGCCCTTCCCCCTTTCCTCCTCTGCAGCAGATCAACGCTTGGCTAGTCTTGTACAGTGGAACATCCCTATCAAGAGCTTCACTATTGACTGGTAGTGCACCATTTAAAAATTGGGAAAGTTAAAGTCTTTTGTTATTGAAGTTGAACTTAAGACGTGATTGAGGCATGAATTGATGCCTGTTCACCATTCATTGATTCAAGGTGGTAGACTTAGACGTTATGCGCTCTTGGTGGTGTGAACGACTAAGTCAGTGAGATAGCATTCTGGATCGTAGACTGTAGGGAGCTTCGACCAGAAGGCTGAAAACTTTTGATATATATTTTTTTTATTATCTCTTACTCACTAACTCAGGCTTGAAATTAGAAATTCTATTTTTTTTCTTCTAGAAATCCGCTTTTTAAATTTTGTTTCTAAAAAAATTCTCTCTCTATATATATATATCAACTTTGAGATTGTTAGTGTTTCATCGATAGATGTGTGTGTCAGTTTGTCACTCACTGTAGTCTATTAGTTTTTCATCGATAGATGCGTGTGTGTCACTGTGTGTTGCAGAGTGGGTGTGGGCGTGCGTGATGGAAAAGGAGGATGCAGCTTGTGTTGGGGAGGATGAAGAGCAAGCTGAACAGCCCCTTCGCCAGGACACGCCGGGACCCATGCCCGAGTACCAGTACAGCCGGGTCAGTGGCACACAGCAGGGGGAGGAAGGGGTTTAGTATACAACATGAACAGAAGCAATTAAAAAAACTACTTTTTTTAGAGCAATGAAAAGAATGTTTTTAGAACAACTGAAAAGCCTGCCTGAGTGGCCGGCTGTATAATGTGATTAATCTCTTAATGTCAGAAACAGCCTTCTTCTTCCATTAAGTATCCACAATGAACAGTTTTTTTAATTTTATAGTGTTATGGTTGCGTGCACAAAACAAAACTGATAAAAAAAAAACCTAATCTACAGTGACCCAGCCAGCCAAGACCCGTTCAGCGGGAGCTCGGCATGATGCTATTCCTGCTTTTCATTTTGTCCAGTTTTCACCCTTGATAATGTAGTGATCAATGTCACAAATAGCCAGAGGCTGGGGGTTGCATTGACATGGGTGCTACTCTTTCGTTTTTACACTGATTTCAGTATTTTTAATTTGACCAGAAACAGAACTTCAGTTTTTTGTAATTCACCCACACCAAAAAATTGACCACAAGCGATTTGGGGCATTTTGAACTTAGTCTACTTGTTCTATCTTGGAAGTTTACAAAGGCAATGTAATAATTTTACAAGGCTTATCAGACTCAAACTGTCTCTGTCTCTGATTTTAACTGTCTGTCTGTCTCGTTGTATTTCTCTGTTAAGTTGCCTCCCTGAATCGTCCAACGGGGCTGCCGGGGCCATGGGTCCCTGGACCCCTGCCTTTCATTTTTTTTCCATTTTTTGGAGTAGCACCCATGTATTGATTAAATGTGTGACCCAGCACCAGGAGACCATTCTGAGAAAATTATACATTTGAAAACGTCAGACCCTCCTCTTTCTAATGATACCGAACCATTCTTGTATCTTTCTGTACTCAAGTTAAATGAGCATTTAAAGTTAGTAGGGTGAGCATAAGTCAGTTTGAGAAAACACAGTCTAAAGTCTAGCCTAGCTGTAAAAAATGCATTGACCTACTCATTTTAAAACACTTATAAGACCATTTAGAGACCATAGTAAAGATTATCCTTTATACACTACTCACAAAAAGTTAATGATCACTATGAGAAAACAGGTGCGCAATAAACTCCGTTCGCTCCTGTTATTTTTTTCTCAGTCAAGCCAAATTGTTATGAATTCTTGTTCAGCTGTAAGTGGGCGATGTTGTGTTAGTGGAAACATTGCACGTGATTCTCTATTACTGAGCTTGGCAGCAAAAGAAAAAGCGGAAACTTGCGAAAAAGGACCTTGTTTTGGATCGTTCTGCATGAACACATTGCACAAGCCAGATGGAAAAACCATTATGCACGTGCAAGCACTGCTGTTTATGTGTGAGATGCTGTCTCTTGCTTGGCTTTATAAGAAGACATACCACCAGTATTAGGCCTGATTTGACAATGCCTCCACGACGAAAATTGAGCGAGTTGGATAGGGGACGAGCTGTTGCATGGTTCCAAGATGGTGTTCCCAAGCGAGAAGTGGCCAGGCGACTTCAGGTGTCCATCTCGGTCATTGTCAGACTGATTCAACGCTTCACAGCCACTGGGAGGGTCCATGAAAGACGCAGATCTGGTCGACCGAAGAAGACAACTCCACGTGAAGATCGTCTCATTGAACGACAAGCCCTGCAGACAAGAACAGCCTCTTCCAGCATCATTCGAAGGCAGCTGAGGGTGGCTACTAACATCAACATCAGCCAGCAGACCATACGGAACCGCCTTCATGGGTTTAACCTCCGTTCTCGTCGCCCAGCTGTACGGCCACGCTTAACTCCAGCCCATAGGGCAGCACGCCGCGCCTTCTGCAGACGTCACGTGAGGTGGACACGTCAGCAATGGTCCCAGGTCCTGTTCAGTGATGAATCACGCTTCACCCTGAACCACAACGACGGCCGACTGAGGGTCTGGAGGCGCCCAGGGGAACGCTTTATTGACGCCACTGTCCAAGAAAAGGTGGCCTTTGGTGGAGGTTCTGTAATGGTCTGGGGGGCCTTCAGCCTTCACCACAGAACACCCTTGTATCATGTACAGGGTAACCTGACTGGCCTCCGATACCGGGATGAGATCCTTCGACCGCTGGCTGTGCCTACACTGCAGCAGATGGGACCGCCGGCTGTCTACCAGGATGACAACGCTCGCCCCCACAGGGCAAGGGTGGTCAACGACTTCCTGCAGCAGTCTGGAGTCAACAGAATGGAGTGGCCAGCATGCAGTCCCGATCTCAACCCGATTGAGAACCTCTGGGATGAGCTGGATCGCAAAGTGAGGAGCAACCACCCCCCTCCCAGGGATGCCCAGCACCTCTACCAGATGCTGCAGGCTGAGTGGCAGGCGCTTCCACAGAGGATCTTCACCACCCTGGTCAACTCCATGAGGACTCGCTGCGTCAAGTGCCAGAACAGCCATGGCGGATACACGCATTACTGAACTTTTGGGAGCATCAGAATGCCCTGTCTTGTGATTTCAATGACTTTGGGAAATCAAATTTCGATACGTACCCACTTTGATCAAATGTACAGACCAAACGATTGCTCGAAATTGAAGGCAATTGTGTATCGTTATCACTAAAGCATTGAATTAAATGTTGGCCAAAATTCAACGCATTGGCTTTCTTATTTGGAAAGTTATGAATTAGTTTGCAAGTGATCCTTAACTTTTTGTGGATAGCTTATTATGAATATGAATGATAAGATGTTAGAGAACACAAAAATACCCATAACTCAAAATTGACCCAAAAAAAATTAGATTTTTGACTTTGCAAGCCTGTTGTAAGAAACTAGCCCAGCTACTTAATGTCCCTTTCGTGGTGCTAGGTCACATATAGGTTACTTTTATTTTATTTTATGTGTAATCTAGCTAATTTAATGTTTAACATTCCTTGTGTTTTGAAATAGCCAAATTAATTTGAATTTAATGAACCGCTTTCCTACAAGTGACAAAGGCCTGGAGTTTTATGTCGTTTTATTTCACAACCTATACTCTGAATGAATTGAGGCTTGCCAACTGAAAATGTTTCAGTTTTGTCCAATTTGCCTATGGTTTGCCATTGATGTTTCCAGGAAGAGCTGTTCAATATCGCCGGCTCCAAGTTGGCCAGACGTCGGCCTAGCTGCTTGGACAGGAACTTTGACACGTGAGTTTATGTGTAAACCGTTTCACAACCGAAGCCACTTTTTGCATCAACCTTTTTGAAATGCCTCATTCACCATCACTAAATCGGGGGTGGTTATTCAATGATATACTATTGGTTTGGGAAGATTAGGAAAGGTCTCCTTTTGTTTGAGTCATTTTGAAACCCCAGTGTTGTAAATGCCATGTTTTTACTATCCACTATCTAGGCAACTTTGATGTGATTGGCTGATGGTTAAAGGGTTAACCCCAGTGACTATCTAGGCAACTTTGATGTGATTGGCTGATGGTTAAAGGGTTAACCCCAGTGTTGTAAATGCCATGTTTTCACTATCCACTATCTAGGCAACTTTGATAGGATTGGCTGATGGTTAAAGGGTTAACCCCAGTGTTGTAGATGCCATGTTTTCACTATCCACTAAGCAACTTTGATGTGATTGGCTGATGGTTAAAGGGTTAACCCCAGTGTTGTAGATGCCATGTTTTCACTATCCACTATCTAGGCAACTTTGATAGGATTGGCTGATGGTTAAAGGGTTAACCCCAGTGTTGTAGATGCCATGTTTTCACTATCCACTATCTAAGCAACTTTGATGTGATTGGCTGATGGTTAAAGGGTTAACCCCAGTGTTGTAAATGCCATGTTTTCACTATCCACTATCTAGGCAACTTTGATGTGATTGGCTGATGGTTAAAGGGTTAACCCCAGTGTTGTAAATGCCATGTTTTCACTATCTACTATCTAGGCAACTTTGATGTGATTGGCTGATGGTTAAAGGGTTAATCCCAGTGTTGTAAATGCCATGTTTTCACTATCCACTAACTAGGCAACTTTGATGTGATTGGCTGATGGTTAAAGGGTTAACCCCAGTGTTGTAAATGCCATGTTTTTACTATCCACTATCTAGGCAACTTTGATGTGATTGGCTGATGGTTAAAGGGTTAACCCCAGTGTTGTAGATGCCATGTTTTCACTATCCACTATCTAGGCAACTTTGATAGGATTGGCTGATGGTTAAAGGGTTAACCCCAGTGTTGTAAATGCGATGTTTTCACTATCCACTATCTAGGCAACTTTTGATGTGATTGGCTGATGGTTAAAGGGTTAACCCCATGTTTTCACTATCCGCTATCTAGGCAATTTTGATGTGATTGGCTGATGGTTAAAGGGTTAACTTCTTGACAGTCCTGCTTTTTGACCTTTGGACTTGATCAGTGAATGTTTGTACTTGTATGAGGAATCTATTTGTGACGCGCATTGTTTTACTTTGTGACAGGCCTGAAGGGCTGTGGGACCCTGAGCGATGGACCCGCGCGCTGTGCGGGGGTTCGCGGGATAACTCCCCTCTGACGGTGCTGGATTACCGCGACAAGGACCGCGACCGGCGCAGACCCCACGACCTGGACCGCGACCTGCTGGGCCGCAGCAGGAAGACCTCCTGTGAGTTGTCCCCCCTCTTGTTTGTTTTGGCCCTGACAGCGACTGTGTGAGACCCCATGACCTGGACCGCGACCTGCTGGGCCGCAGCAGGAAAACCTCCTGTGAGTTGTCCCCCCTCTTGTTTGTTTTGGCCATGACAGCGACTGTGTGAGACCCCATGACCTGGGCCGCAGCAGGAAAACCTGTGAGTTGTCCCCCCTCTTGTTTGTTTTGGCCATGACAGCGACCTGCTGGGCCACAGCAGGAAAACCTCCTGTGAGTTGTCCCCCCTCTTGTTTGTTTTGGCCATGACAGCGACTGTGTGAGACCCCATGACCTGGACCGCGACCTGCTGGGCCACAGCAGGAAAACCTGTGAGTTGTCCCCCCTCTTGTTTGTTTTGGCCATGACAGCGACCTGCTGGGCCACAGCAGGAAAACCTCCTGTGAGTTGTCCCCCCTCTTGTTTGTTTTGGCCCTGACAGCGACTGTGTGAGACCCCATGACCTGGACCACGACCTGCTGGGCCACAGCAGGAAAACCTGTGAGTTGTCCCCCCTCTTGTTTGTTTTGGCCATGACAGCGACTGTGTGAGACCCCATGACCTGGACCGCGACCTGCTGGGCCGCAGCAGGAAAACCTGTGAGTTGTCCCCCCTCTTGTTTGTTTTGGGCCGTGACAGTGACTGTGTGAGAAAGCTAGTGTAAATCGTGTTGGGCTAAAGCGAAAAATCAGCTACCTGAAAATTATGACTATTTTGTAAGGTGTATTTTTTCTTTGGTTGGTTGATTGGTTTACAGATTTATAAAGCTGCAAAATGTCAATGATTTGATATTATGCTTGATTTTTATTTTAATTTAACTTGAAAAAAGTTGCTTATGTTCTGTTTAAAAAAAAAATCAATCCTGTTAATGTTCTTGATCCTAAACTGAGTGTAGACTTTTGTTATATTTAAAAAAATTCTAATGAGATGTTATGTTCTGATTTTTTTAAATTTCGTAAATTTCATTATTTACATAGAAGATTTGTAGTCATGGAAAGCTACCATCGTTTTCCCTTTCCTGTAGTCAGTGGATTTGATTTTTGTCCATTTATGAGTTTGATTCCTTACTTGAATCCAGTTTTACTGGCTAGGAAACCAAGCAACCAACCTGAACAATCTGTAGAAATGTAGAGAATGTAAACACCTATCAACATAGCTGATGCAACAATCATTACAATCAACTGGGGATAAACATGTTACACAGCTGTAGCATACCTGACAAGTATCCTCATTAAAATGGTTTCATGACAAGATAATGCACACCACACAACAATCACCTTATACATCGCTTTTCAGATACAAACTTGCTTTTAAGTATTGCTGTGGCTTGTTAGTGCTATTCCCCGCATGTGACGTGGTTGTCCTGCTAATGTTTTCAAAGCCTCCCTGTGTGTGACATGGTTGTCCTGCTAATGTTTTCAAAGCCTCCCTGTGTGTGATGGGTTGTTATGCTAATGTTTTCAAAGCCTCCCTGTGTAGTGTGTGTGACATGGTTGTCCTGCTGTTTTCAAAGCCTCCCTGTGTGTGATTGGTTGTTATGCTAATGTTTTCAAAGCCTCCCTGTGTGTGACGTGGTTGTCCTAATGTTTTCCAAGCATCCCTGTGTGTGACATGGTTGTCCTGCTAATGTTTTCCAAGCCTGCCTGTGTGTGACTTGGTTGTCCTGCTAATGTTTTCCAAGCATCCCTGTGTGTGACGTGGTTGTCCTGCTAATGTTTTCAAAGCCTCCCTGTGTGTGACGTGGTTGTCCTGCTAATGTTTTCAAAGCCTCCCTGTGTGTGACGTGGTTGTCCTGCTAATGTTTTCAAAGCCTCCCTGTGTGTGACGTGGTTGTCCTGCTAATGTTTTCAAAGCCTCCCTGTGTGTGACGTGGTTGTCCTGCTAATGTTTTCAAAGCCTCCCTGTGTGTGACGTGGTTGTCCTGCTAATGTTTTCCAAGCCTCCCTGTGTGTGACGTGGTTGTCCTGCTAATGTTTTCCAAGCCTCCCTGTGTGTGACATGGTTGTCCTGCTAATGTTTTCCAAGCCTCCCTGTGTGTGACATGGTTGTCCTGCTAATGTTTTCAAAGCCTCAGACCCCAGGGAGCGTGTGAAGGAGGAGCAGGACGGCATCGTGCTGAGTCCTCAGCGGCGTAACTTCAGCACGGGCTGCCAGGTGACCAAGACGTCTTCAGGGGGCGGGGGCGGGGGCGGGGGCGGGGGGCCCACCCTCTACCGCCAGGCCAGCCTCAACGACTACAAGGACCGCGACGACCGCGAAAGGTGGGATCAGCTGGTTTTCCTACCTTTTCTGTTTTTCTATTATATTAGGCACATTTTTTCTTAATGAATTTCTTTTGACTAAGACTTATTTGCTTGAAGGACAATTCTGTGTTTTTATATTATGAAAAAGAATAACTTGGTCAAGCATTTTATCCAGGAAAGCTTTTCATTTTCTAGAATAGGTTTGAAATTGATTAGACCAAGTCGTGAAATTAAAAGCAAGGTAGAATGGAAATGTTTTGTTATCAAAATGGTCCAATACATCTAGCAATAAGAGCGTTGCCAAGGGGCAGACATATACCCCCGTTTCTCACCCTACCCACCATTCCGCCCATTGTCCTACCCCGCCCTCCTACTTCTCCTCTCCCCACATCTTAGACCCCGCCCTCTTTGACAGCTCTGTGCAAAACTTAAAGTGATTCAGTCAAGTGGTTCACAAGATGCAGCCTGGCCAAGTTTGATGGAGATTTAAAGAAAACAAATTTCTTATTGTGCTAAATATTCTTTGACTTTTTTTGAGGGGAATCGTCACCGAAAAATATAGTATTGACGTAATAGTAACATTGTTGTTCCTTTTGAAAATGAAAATGAAAATGATTTACAAAGCACTTTTTTATGACGTAGAGTTGTTGAAGATGAAACTGTACAGCATTGTATGTATAAACATAATAATTTGGCAAGTGTGTCTGTGTGTGAAACAGACCTTATAACTCCGCCGTTTTTCGATCGAATCGCTTCAAATTTGCTATGAGCCCTGGGGCAATCAATGGCAACGGCAACCGAGGCGGCCGTGTCATTTGCGCGGTTTGGCGAAACACGTATCCGCCGGCCTCTCGGCGCCCGTATCTCCGGTATTTCTGGACCGATTGCCTTCAAATTTGGAAGGTAGATGACCGGGGACGGTGACTGGAAGCGAATCGATTCATAAACGCGCGTGATATGTGCCGCTTCACCTTTTCACAAACCGCGGCGAAACCAGACCGGACATTGACTCATAATTTGGAACGTGCATGACCAGGGACAGTGACTATCTTGGTGCAAAATTTCTACACCATCCATTCATAAACTTGCGCGATATGAGCCAATTTCCATTTGCGCGGAGCCAAAGGGGGTCCGGAAACCAGGAAACCCTCCTCCCTAGATCCGCCCTGATATTCAAAGAGAACGCCGATGTCAGAATGGACCGCCGGCTCCGCTGGTTTGACAATTGCCGGCTTCTTTCATGTCTGTCTTTATTCCTGCCACGTGTTTCACGCGCCCCTGTGTGTGTGTGTGTGTGTGTGTAGCGAATCATTCTATCGCGCTACTCCCCCCCCCCCCCCCCTCTCTCTCTCTCTCTCTCTCTCTCTCTCTCTCTCTCTCTCTCTCTCTCTCTCTCTCTCTCTCTCTCTCTCTCTCTCTCTCTCTCTCTCTCTCTCTCTCTCTCTCTCTCTCTCTCTCTCGTGCGAGCGCGTAATAGCGGATGGGTGGGGGTGGGGCGTAGGTGGGGTGTGTGTGTGTGTGTGTGGGGGGGGTGTTTGTGGGGGGTGGGAGGGCGGGGGATGGTGGGGGTGGGGGGGGGGGTACAGCAGGATGAGAGAAGAAGATGGAAAGGAGGAGAGACACAAAAGTAATAATATACTATTTCGTGGACCCCCAAAAAACTGCTGCTCAGCATTACCGGTACTATGCATTACCGGTACTAGGCGTTGCGCTAGTGGACAAGCAAATCCAACTAGAGCGTAACACGCTAGATCAACAGCCGCGCGGCAGCATTTTCGAGTCCAGTGATTTTGACCTTTGATCAATTACTGTGTTCAAACATGCTCTTTATATGTTTATTAACCCTCTTGTGCCTGACACTCTGTGCTCTCAATCACCTCTGAAATCCTAACCCAAGGGACGTCACTCCGTACAAAAGGCGGGGTAGCGTCAGAAAAATAATAAAATAAAATATACCCTACCAGATTTTGTGTGTTTTGAATGTGTTGCCGAGATGTCTGTCTGATTTGCAAAAGGAATTTCAAGATGTTATGGGGATGCATGGCTCCAGAAAAAAAATCAAAATGCCAAAGTGTATTCGCCAAGTGCATTCACTAGTCATTCACTGCCTACTTTTGCAGACTGTTGAAGCCTAAGACGACTGAAATGAAAATGTAGATCAAAATCATTCACTTACCCTTTCACTTCACGATCTTATAATTCCTATCTTTCACAAAAAAAGGAATTTTCATTGCTGTCATCACTCAGTGGATGCAATAACGACTCATCATCCATGATGTAAAAGTCGGGAAAATGCCGATGTCAGTAACACGACTTCAAAAATTCGCATCGATCGAACAAACACAAGCTCGCTGCCGAAATAGGTCAGAATACACTCCTTACTCATCACTTCGTGATCTCATAAGTCCCATCTTTCACAAAAATAGGACTATTCATCGCTTTCCTCAGTCAATGGACGCCATAACTGTTCGTCATCCATATTGGAAAAATCGCGAAAATGCCGAAGTCGGTCACTAATTTTCAAAAATTCATATCTTTCAAACCAATCGGCCTAGAAGCCATTGCAAGCAACAGGACGGAAGTGTAATCTATAGCGAAAGCGAGGCTGAAGCGCTCACGTGACTGCCATGTGATAGAAACAAAATGGAAGCGCCCAAACCGGCCACGTGGAATCCGTACGTTCCCAAACGTTCTAGACGTTTCCGATCTAATTTTTTTTTTGGACGTTCACGACCGTTCACCGCACAAGAGAGTTAAAAGCTCTTTTTGTTGTGGTGAATCTTCATAGATTTTTTAAAAGCACATCAAAACCCGCGGAATGCGTTAGTTCGTACAGATATGATGCAAATTCTCATGTCACGGGTCCCGGCGCCCCCCTGCGAGAGGCACTAATAGCTCAAACCGTCCAGTAAAGGCATGACTCACCCTGCTACACACATACGATTCGGATCTGAATGCGACGCGATTTTGATGATGTGAGTCATGATTCACGTGAAATTCACTTGAAATTCATGTATTGGTCTACTTGAGTATAGTGAGCGAAAATGACTGAATTCTTTGTAGACAGAAGTATTTCGTGTGAATCCTGACTCACATGACCCAATCGCATCGCGTCCCCATACGATTTTACGTGTGTGTGGCTCCGGCTTAAGTGATCTAACATGACTGAAAGCAACTGAGCAAGGGGCGTGGTCTAGCTGTCTCCTCTTTGACTTATGTTAAAAGGCAACAAAATTGCTTAAAAAACAAATATGACAATGCCGATTAACTCCATATTCGAACTTGCGCTCGCGCATGGCATACTCCATCATCCTATTTATTTATTTATTTATTAAGAAGATTTATATAGCGCATACCTTTAAGCTCTATGCGCTTTCCTACAAAGTATCGTTGAGATCCATCAAGTAGTTTTTGATAAAATCGACTTTCAGACAAACAGACAGCGCCGAAACAATATACCCCCTTTTCACTCTGTGAAACGGGGGTATAACTATGGACCAGACATAGAAGAGTGATGCCGGAGGAAGAATGCCGTCACTGATTCAGTTTTTTCTCCAGGGATCGGAGAGACCAGCGGCGCATCGGCAGCGGGCGAATTCAGATCGACAGGGACCAGGGCCGCGACAGAGAGCGCGAGTACCACCGCTACGACCGCGACGACCGAGACAGGGGCGACAGGGACAGAGACCGAGATAGAGATCGCATGGACAGGGAGACTGACAGAGACAGGAATCGCCGCTTCATGAGCGACCGCTCAGACCGATTCCGCAGAGACAACAGGGACTTTGGAGACAGAATGGCAGAGAGGGTAAGGGCTTGGGGGACTTTTGGGTTCTTTTTTTACATTTTGAAATAATGCTTCTTGCAGAAAATCCCACCCCCTTCGCTTCTACCTTTCTTGTTTGATTGATAATTGGACGTCTTTTTTAATCTAGATCAAATTGAAAGCAAAACTATTTATGTCCTTGAAGAATCTTCGAGCTTTGGAACTTTGTTCTTCTTCGGCAGTTGAGGGGAGAAAGGCAGGCTGGGCGCCAGGAAGGGATAAAGCCAGGGGGTGGGAAGGGGGGGGGGGGACTGTGGTGAATAGGAAAGGTGAGCACACATCATCCTAGAGACAGACAGTTGAAGAGGTAAAGGCAGGGGGGGGGGGGGGAAAGGGGAGGGGGGGGACTGTGGTGAATAGGAAAGGTGAGCACACATTATTCTAGAGACAGACAGTTGAAGAGGTAAAGGCAGGGGGTGGGGGGAGGGGAGGGAGGGGACTGTGGTGAATAGGAAAGGAGCACACATCATCCTAGAGACAGACAGTTGAAGAGGTAAAGGCAGGGGGGGGGGGGGGAGGGGGGGGGGGGGACTGTGGTGAATAGGAAAGGTGAGCACACATCATCCTAGAGACAGACAGTTGAAGAGGTAAAGGCAGGGGGGGGGGGGGGGGAGGGGGGGGACTGTGGTGAATAGGAAAGGGGGGACTAGAGACAGACAGTTGAAGGGGTGGGTGAATAGTGAAACAGTTGAAGGTGAGCACACATCATCCTAGAGACAGACAGTTGAAGGGGTAAAGGCAGAGGGGGGGGGGGGGGGGGGGGGAGGGAGGGGGCTGTGGTGAATAGGAAAGGTGAGCACACATCATCCTAGAGACAGACAGTTGAAGGGGTAAAGGCAGGGGGGGGGGGGGGGGGGGGGGGGGACTGTGGGAATAGGGGGGCTGTGGTGAATAGGAAAGGTGAGCACACATCATCCTAGAGACAGACAGTTGAAGAGGTAAAGGCAGAGGGGGGGGGGGGGGGGGGAAGGGGGGGGGGGGACTGTGGTGAATAGGAAAGGTGAGCACACATCATCCTAGAGACAGACAGTTGAAGAGGTAAAGGCAGGGGGGGGGGGGGAGGGGGGGGGGGGGACTGTGGTGAATAGGAAAGGTGAGCACACATCATCCTAGAGACAGACAGTTGAAGAGGTAAAGGCAGGGGGGGGGGGGAAGAGGAGGGAGGGGGGGGGACTGTGGTGAATAGGAAAGGTGAGCACACATCATCCTAGAGACAGACAGTTGAAGAGGTAAAGGCAGGGGGGGGGGGGGAGGGGGGGGGGGGGGGACTGTGGTGAATAGGAAAGGTGAGCACACATCATCCTAGAGACAGACAGTTGAAGGGGTAAAGGCAGGGGGGGGGGGAGGGAGGGGAGAGGGGGGGGGGGGGGACTGTGGTGAATAGGAAAGGTGAGCACACATCATCCTAGAGACAGACAGTTGAAGAGGTAAAGGCAGGAGGGGGGGGGGGGGGGGGGGGAAGGGGGGGGGACTGTGGTGAATAGGAAAGGTGAGCACACATCATCCTAGAGACAGACAGTTGAAGAGGTAAAGGCAGAGGGGGGGGGGGGGGGGGGGAGGGGGGTGGGGAGGGGGGGGGGAAGGTGGTGAATAGGAAAGGTGAGCACACATCATCCTAGAGACAGACAGTTGAAGAGGTAAAGGCAGGTGGGGGGGGGGGGGGAGGGGGGGGGGGGGGACTGTGGTGAATAGGAAAGGTGAGCACACATCATCCTAGAGACAGACAGTTGAAGAGGTAAAGGCGGGGGGGGGGGGGGGGGGGGGGGAGGGGGAGGGGGGGGACTGTGGTGAATAGGAAAGGTGAGCACACATCATCCTAGAGACAGACAGTTGAAGAGGGTAAAGGGGGGGGGGGGGGGGGGGGGAGGGGGGGGGGCTGTGGTGAATAGGAAAGGTGAGCACACATCATCCTAGAGACAGACAGTTGAAGAGGTAAAGGCAGGGGGGGGGGGGGGGGGGAGGGGGGGACTGTGGTGAATAGGAAAGGTGAGCACACATCATCCTAGAGACAGACAGTTGAAGAGGTAAAGGCAGAGGGGGGGGGGGGGAGGGGAGGGGGGGGGGACTGTGGTGAATAGGAAAGGTGAGCACACATCATCCTAGAGACAGACAGTTGAAGGGGTAAAGGCAGGGGGGGGGGGGGGGGGGGGACTGTGGTGAATAGGAAAGGTGAGCACACATCATCCTAGAGACAGACAGTTGAAGAGGTAAAGGCAGGGGGGGGGGGGGGGGGGGGGGGGGGGGGGGGGACTGTGGGAATAGGATAGCGAAAAGGTGAGCACACATCATCCTAGAGGACAGTTGAAGGGGGGCAGCTGGGGGGGGGGGGGGGGGGACTGTGGTGAATAGGAAAGGTGAGCACACATCATCCTAGAGACAGACAGTTGAAGAGGTAAAGGCAGGGGGGGGGGGGGGGGGGGGGGAGGGGGGAAGGGGAGGGGGGGGGACTGTGGTGAATAGGAAAGGTGAGCACACATCATCCTAGAGACAGACAGTTGAAGAGGTAAAGGCGGGGGGGGGGGGGGGGGGAAGGGGAGGGGGGGGACTGTGGTGAATAGGAAAGGTGAGCACACATCATCCTAGAGACAGACAGTTGAAGAGGTAAAGGCAGGGGGGGGGGAAGGGAGGGGGGGGGGGGGACTGTGGTGAATAGGAAAGGTGAGCACACATCATCCTAGAGACAGACAGTTGAAGAGGTAAAGGCAGGGGGTGGGGGGAGGGGAGGAGGGGGGGGACTGTGGTGAATAGGGAAAGGTGAGCACACATCATCCTAGAGACAGACAGTTGAAGAGGTAAAGGCAGGGGGGGGGGAAGGGGGGGGGGGGGGGACTGTGGTGAATAGGAAAGGTGAGCACACATCATCCTAGAGACAGACAGTTGAAGAGGTAAAGGCAGGGGGGGGGGGGAAGGGGGGGGGGGGGGGGACTGTGGTGAATAGGAAAGGTGAGCACACATCATCCTAGAGACAGACAGTTGAAGAGGTAAAGGCAGGGGGGGGGGGGGAGGGGAGGGGGGGACTGTGGTGAATAGGAAAGGTGAGCACACATCATCCTAGAGACAGACAGTTGAAGAGGTAAAGGCAGGGGGGGGGGGGGGGGGGGGGAGGGGAGGGAGGGGACTGTGGTGAATAGGAAAGGTGAGCACACATCATCCTAGAGACAGACAGTTGAAGAGGTAAAGGCAGGGGGGGGGGGGGGGGGGGAGGGGGGGGGGACTGTGGTGAATAGGAAAGGTGAGCACACATCATCCTAGAGACAGACAGTTGAAGAGGTAAAGGCGGGGGGGGGGGGGGGGGGAAGGGGAGGGGGGGGGACTGTGGTGAATAGGAAAGGTGAGCACACATCATCCTAGAGACAGACAGTTGAAGAGGTAAAGGCAGGGGGGGGGGGGGGGGGGGAGGGGAGGGAGGGGACTTCATCCTAGAGACAGACAGTTGAAGAGGTAAAGGGGGGGGGGGGGGGGGGGGGGGAACTGTGGTGAATAGGAAAGGTGAGCACACATCATCCTAGAGACAGACAGTTGAAGAGGTAAAGGGGGGGGGGGGGGGGGGAGGGGAGGGGGGGACTTCATCCTAGAGACAGACAGTTGAAGAGGTAAAGGCGGGGGGGGGGGGGGGGGGGGAAGGGGAGGGAGGGGACTTCATCCTAGAGACAGACAGTTGAAGAGGTAAAGGCAGGGGGGGGGGAGGGGAGGGAGGGGACTTCATCCTAGAGACAGACAGTTGAAGAGGTAAAGGCAGGGGGGGGGGGGGGGGGGGGAAGGGGACTGGTGAATAGGAAAGGTGAGCACACATCATCCTAGAGACAGACAGTTGAAGAGGTAAAGGCAGGGGGGGGGGGGGGGGGGAAGGGGAGGGAGGGGACTGGTGAATAGGAAAGGTGAGCACACATCATCCTAGAGACAGACAGTTGAAGAGGTAAAGGCAGGGGGGGGGGGGGGGGAGGGGGCTGTGGTGAATAGGAAAGGTGAGCACACATCATCCTAGAGACAGACAGTTGAAGGGGTAAAGGCATGGGGGGGGGGGGGGGAAGGGGAGGGGGGGGGGACTGGTGAATAGGAAAGGTGAGCACACATCATCCTAGAGACAGACAGTTGAAGGGGTAAAGGCAGGGGGGGGAGGGAGGGGAGGGAGGGGACTGGTGAATAGGAAAGGTGAGCACACATCATCCTAGAGACAGACAGTTGAAGAGGTAAAGGCAGGGGGGGGTGGAGGGGAGGGAGGGGACTTCATCCTAGAGATGGACAGTTGAAGGGGTTTAGTGCTAAAGAAGTAAAAAATGTAGAAAAGTGAGTATAAAACCATACAACTGCAGTTTGTGTTTTGTGGGAGGAAAAAATGAAGGAGTGACGGGTGTTGCATGCGCACTCACACACATACTTGATAGGAATCAAAATAACACACTAACATGCACACACGCAAGTGATACAAATGCGTGAATACACACGCATGCACACACACTACACTCTCTCTTTCTCTCTTTTACACCCATGCGCACATTTATTTGTGTTTTCAGAGGGACAGAGATTTCAGGGACCGAGACCGGGATGAGAGAAGATATGATCGTGGGGGTACGTTCTTCATTGATTTGCTCCGTCGTTTGTCCTTTGTGCCATTGTCTCATGTGTTGCATATGAGAGAAGATATGATCGTGGGGGTACATTCTGCATTGATTTGCTCCGTTGTTTGTCCTTTGTGCCATTGTCTCATGTGTTGCATATGAGAGAAGATATGATCGTGGGGGTACGTTCTGCATTGATTTGCTCCGTTGTTTGTCCTTTGTGCCATTGTCTCATGTGTTGCATATGAGAGAAGATATGATCGTGGGGGTACGTTCTGCATTGATTTGCTCCGTTGTTTGTCCTTTGTGCCATTGTCTCATGTGTTGCATATGAGAGAAGATATGATTGTGGGGGTACGTTCTGCATTGATTTGCTCCGTTGTTTGTCCTTTGTGCCATTGTCTCATGTGTTGCATGTGAGAGAAGATATGATCGTGGGGGTACGTTCTGCATTGATTTGCTCCGTTGTTTGTCCTTTGTGCCATTGTCTCATGTGTTGCATATGAGAGAAGATATGATGATGTGGGGGTACGTTCTGCATTGATTTGCTCCGTTGTTTGTCCTTTGTGCCATTGTCTCATGTGTTGCATATGAGAGAAGATATGATCGTGGGGGTACGTTCTGCATTGATTTGCTCCGTTGTTTGTCCTTTGTGCCATTGTCTCATGTGTTGCATATGAGAGAAGATATGATTGTGGGGGTACGTTCTGCATTGATTTGCTCCGTTGTTTGTCCTTTGTGCCATTGTCTCATGTGTTGCATGTCTTTTTACATGGACAACTACATTTTCAAATTTGTTGTTGAATCCAAGAGAGCATAACATTTTAATTTGAACAAAGGCATTTACAGTCTTTGCTGCAGCCATTGCTTTTCAAGCTTCTCCCCCAATGCAGCCAGAAGACAGGAAAGAAATGCTGGGTTGTTTTTTCAATTCTCAAGTGTTCTATAAAGACATTGTTCAGGTTTGTGTAAAGCGACATATGAAAAGTAGACAGTCTTAGTTTAGGTTGTCATTGTAGAAGCCCTTTTATCCTGTAATAGAAGAACAGCTGCTTTGATTTCAGCCAGAGTATGTTAGATCCTTGAAAAGATGCCAACTGAAGAGCGGATGTGCTGACTAGAGCTGTAGAGCAATTTGCCCTGATCAGGGCTCATACAGTACATGTGCAGTTTTTCTGAGGTGTGCCCTCTTTCCCTAATGTCTGCCCCCTTGTTCTTGGTGCGCCCGGTGATTCAGGTCGACGTCGGCATCACCATGAAGAGGAGACCCCGGAGTGGTTCACGGGCGGCCCCACCAGCCAGACGGAGACCATCGAGCTGCGGGGCTTTGAGCGGGAAAAGCGGGTCAACAGTAACAGGACGCGCAGGAGCCAGGAGGAGGAAGAGGAGGAGGAAGGGGTGGAGGAGGATAGAGTGGAAGCTGACATGGAAGAGTTTCCCACGGAAGACAAAGCGGGTCAGTTGGAAGTGGATGAAGCCGGGGACGCCAAGGACAGCACCGCTGGTGGGTGGAACGTCCAGCTTCCGATCAGTTTGACTTTGCTTTCTGTCATCAAGCTTCCGTTGTTTGTTCTGCGCATCTCACTATCTCACTGCATCCTCTACTAGAGACCAACAGTCATTTTTTGTTGATTTGATTAATCTAAAGAGTTTGTGACCTAAAACAAACCCAACAAACTTTCTCATAGATCTTGGGTAGTTTGCCATGGTCTTTAACTGTACATGTACTGTTGTAGTTTGATTCATAACTACCCCGCACTTGTCTATGTTAATCTCTTTTGAGCTTTCTTTTCTTACTAATGTGGCTTTCATCTTCCCCTTTCCCATTCTCATTATCTGGCTTAAAATATGTTTAAAAGAAATACACAGTCCCTTTTTGTAACCATTCAATTTATGATGTTATCGTACAATCATTGAGCAGCTGACAATAAGTTGAATTCTTTCTTTGGGCAGGTCCAGAATGCAACGGGTCTCTGGCGCCGGCTGAAGTGTTGAATGCTGCAGAAATGACTACCAACACCCAGGAAGAGCCTTCCCATCATGCAGCCTTCGGCTCCGCAGCTCTCTTTGATTTCAACCAGTTTTTCAACGTCGAACACATTCCAGGCCTAGGGGTAAGGGGAACGCAATGTATGCCAAAGCATTATATGACCATAAAGTCTTCAAATTATGAATAGTTATTAGTTGTTTATCCTCCAAAGTCACAATGTGGCTGCCCAAAACAGTCACACATGTAATGTTCTCATTCCTAGCTGGTGCATTTGTACCTTAGTGTTCAAGTGCTTCGGCTGTTGGAATGATCCCTGGAGTCTTTAAGCCAGGGTTAGAAAACAACAACAACATTAGTTGTTTTATTTTCTTTATCTCTTAATTTCCCATTAGAAATTCCACCAGCCCAACTCTCTTTCCCATAAGGTTTTGGCAGAAAGGAGCAAAAATGGGTATGCTTATTAAAAAATATATATATACAGACAAACCCCTATTTTACGACCCTCTGTTAAGTGACCACCTCTCATTTGAGACCAGATTTGTTGGCACAGATGCATTTTACAATGTAAACGACCTCTCTTAAACGACTTCCTCTAAAACGCGACTTACGACCGCCATTTTGTTGGTTTTTACGCCCGTTGCTGTCTGCATAGACTTCGAGCAAAGGGAAACAACCACGGTCAAGGGCCTGAATGCGGAGTCGCTTCCCTTGTTGTAGAAAAGATGGCGGAGAGCGTAGGAAAAGCACGAAAACCACTGACTTTGAAAAAGAGAACCACTGACTTTGGACGAGAGTGGAGGTGATTAAAAGAAGTCGGCAAAGTGAAACTGTAATATCGATTGCACAATCCTATGGAGTTGGAAAGACCCAAATCCAGTTTTAATATGTCATTGTATGTGTGCATGAAGAAGAGAGTATGAACTGTGCTGAACTTTTTCTTTCTACGGCTGCCAGTGAAAACCTCCGTCATACGACCCCTCCAATTTACGACCGATTTTTCCGGACATTTTGGAAGTCTTAAAATAGAGGTTTGTCTGTATATATATATATATATCTAAATAAAAGTTAATGAAACTTTGAAATATTCTTGTTATGATATTTGAAATATTCTTGTTATGATATTTCTTTCTGCGTTGATAATGTTATTTGATCCAATCTGACACTTTGCGTGTGTTTATTTTAATTGATTATTACAAAATAATAATAATAAAGATTTCAACAAATCATGGGGTTTGTGTTTGTTGCTGAAACATTGCAAACACGAGACTCTAAAATGGTCCAAGAAACACTGCAAGCACAAAATGAACTTATCACTTGCCTTTTTGTGGCATTCCGATGATGTAGTCAACAGGTGAAAGTTTTTTTTAAATGCTCACCTGTCGGTCTCATTACCGATCATCAGAGTTTCTTCAAAAATGGAAGTTTTCATTTGGAAAGCATCAACACGCTTTGTATTAAGTGTTGTAGCCATGAAAATGCTTTAAATCTGTCCAATTTGCGGTGTAAAATAGGTTCCAAGCATTCGGCAGATGACATTTCGTCGCAATCGTTCAATTGATTTTCTGCCGATCGATAGTGGAAGTGATCCGCTGGTAAACACTGAGCTAGTTGTCAGTTCGAGCAGTCACTTCACTCTGGCCATTGTAATGAAATCCAAAAGCACAATTGGCCCGTAATTCGTCGATGAAAACATCAATAACATCGTCATCCATCCTTTGGGAATTCCGTCATTTTGACGAAAAAATATCGTAAAAAAATATTGCGAAGAAAATCGATCCAAATTAGCCTTCAATCGGTCTCCATGCAAGTGGCGGTTGTTGATGTTGGAAGTAACACTTTCTGGCTGTCGTTAAAGCTTCCTTTTTTTCATTAGATATCTCTCACTTCTGTAGTGAGATGACTATGGAGAGTCACAGTATGGTGCAGTTTGGGGAAATGCAGCACTTGCGGTTACGTGCGGTCCAGGAAGTTAAGAGTTAATGCAGCAGAGAAAGTTGCAATCTATTTGAACTAAATACTTACCAACACCTAAAACAAAAGAGGTTCCCTCCCATCCTACCCTCCTGATGCTTACTGTATAATCGGTAATGACAGAAGTCGTAGCCCATTGGACTAGCTACTATTGGATGCAAGGGGGATAACCCCCAGCTAATATCCGGTATATGGTCAAGGTCGATGGGCTACTTTCGTTTTTCTATGTGCTATGGTATCGTCCCAGGTCGTATAAGGCTAATGCAGTTGTTTTAGGTGTTGGTAAGTGTTTAGTTAAAATAGATAGTAGGATTAACCCTTTCACCACCAATGTCGCATTTTAGCACCACAATGGTTTAACACCCATGTCACTAAAAGGCATCAAAACAGGGCCTGTTATCCAAAGACCCTATTTTCTTAATTTTGGGAGGTAAGGATATGTCTAATGTTATACATGTCACAGAGGAATTAGCAATATTGCAGATTTTTTTTCTCTGCCCAGTTATTAAATTTAATGGTATATTTTGGCTGAAAAATGGCTGGCGGCGAAAGGGTTAAATAAAAATCCACCATTTTCTTTGATCTCATCTATATGCTGCTGTTAGTACAGAAATCGACTTTGGCCTCTTCTGAATACACTGTGCTAAGGATTGTAAGAGATTGGATCACCATTCCCCCCGTAGGGATACCGGGGGTCTTTTGTGCAAATAGTTCCCCCACCTTCTGGAAGTTCTGTGCTTGTAACTTCCTCTAATCTGTCACTCTTTGACTCTGCCTTTTCCCTTTGCTGACTGTCATCTCTACTATCTTTCTGCCTTGCTGATCCATTCTCCTGCCTTTTTAAAAAACATTCTTACAAATATTTTCTGCAGCCGAAGACGGACATGCTGGGCCTATTTTTTAGGCGCATAACAGCGTCTGCGCGCGCATAATAGACAGGAATCTGTCAGAGCGATTGACGACGACGAAGAAGAAGAAGAAGAAGGATGATCACCATTGATTGAAATACTCCTATTTTACTGCCATACACAAACATTATTCAAAATTAAAAGGACTGAAACTTTTTTTCGAGATAGCCAATATTTTGAGATTAGAAAGCTTTTACCATAAGCTTACAGTGGGACTGGCTTACAGTGGGACTGGCTTACAGTGGGACTGGCTTACAGTGGGACTGGCTTACAGTGGGACCAATCACTTTTTGTGGATTATCTCAATCTTTTTGTTTGTGGTACTGGTTTTTGTGGATTATCTCACAATCTGATTTTTTTTTTAGTTAGCTGGTTTTCCCCGTACTGCCCACTTCATTTTTGTTTTTATAATTCCTCAAGAAACGTTTAACATTTGTCAGTGCAAAGTGTGTCATTGACCATTTGACGGTTGCAGCCCATGCAGGACTTGCTGCCCGACCCTCACCCGGAGGCCCCGGGGGGGAGGCCCGACCCTGTGCGCTCTGAGACGGGCAGCCGCTTCAGCAAGTGGTTTGGGGCGGCCCAGTCCCTGGGGGAAGATGCCGTGGGCAGGCAGGACACCGCGGGCCACCACTACAGTAACAGCAACATCAACAACAACCTGTTCCTCAACCACCGCAACAGCCCTGCCAACCTCAGTGACGACTTCAACTACCTGAACGGTCAGCCTTTGTGTATTATTGTATTGTATTGTTCCTCAACCACCGCAACAGCCCTGCCAACCTCAGTGACGACTTCAACTACCTGAATGGTCAGCCTTTGTGTATTATTGTATTGTATTGTATTGTTCCTCAACCACCGCAACAGCCCTGCCAACCTCAGTGACGACTTCAACTACCTCAATGGTCAGCCTTTGTGTATTATTGTATTGTATTGTATTGTACTGTTCCTCAACCACCGCAACAGCCCTGCCAACCTCAGTGACGACTTCAACTACCTGAACGGTCAGCCTTTGTGTATTACTGTATTGTATTGTATTGTATTGTATTGTTCCTCAACCACCGCAACAGCCCTGCCAACCTCAGTGACGACTTCAACTACCTGAACGGTCAGCCTTTATGTATTACTGTATTGTATTGTATTGTTCCTCAACCACCGCAACAGCCCTGCCAACCTCAGTGACGACTTCAACTACCTCAGTGGTCAGCCTTTGTGTATTACTGTACTGTATTGTATTGTATTGTAGAAAACCAGAAAACGAAAATCATCTGGCACACCATCTTGTTCTAAGAAAAAACATCGGCCTGCCGCACAAGTTTTGAAAATAGCTTACACAGAGGAGTGGCCTTGCATCGTCAGAAGTTGACTCTGTGCGAACCATGCTCACTGCAGTGCAACCTCTGCCATGCGGACTTCTCTGTGAATCATGGCGGTAGAGACGATTACTGTCAACACGTTCAATCGGCGAAACATAAGCAGTGCGTTTCGGCTCAGGAAGAGAACAAATCGATTGCCGTCGTTTGTGGATGCTACGGAAAAATTTGCCATGCTACTGAAAATTGAAGGCTGGGCTACTGATTGGGAAAATTCCAAGTAGGCATGTCTGCTGTGGTGGCTTTAACCACTTAATGGCGAGTCAGGACCTTTTCTGTGGCTGTGGGTGAAGTCGGGGCTGTGAAAGGGGAGTCCTAGTAATGGTCATCTTGGTTCTAAAGCGCTTTGAACTAGGGAGAATGGTTAGCGTTTTTGAAGACAGACAATTTTTTGAATGGGTTGATTGTTCATCATGGTATGTAACTGTTGACCCAGTGCAGAATGGTCCATGTCTGGTTTGTAACTGTTGACCCAGTGCAGAATGGTCCATGTCTGGTGTGTAACTGTTAACCCAGTGCAGAATGGTCCATGTCTGGTGTGTAACTGTTGACCCAGTGCAGAATGGTCCATGTCTGGTGTGTAACTGTTGACCCAGTGCAGAATGGTCCATGTCTGGTATGTAACTGTTGACCCAGTGCAGAATGGTCCATGTCTGGTATGTAACTGTTGACCCAGTGCAGAATGGTCCATGTCTGGTTTGTAACTGTTGACCCAGTGCAGAATGGTCCATGTCTGGTGTGTAACTGTTAACCCAGTGCAGAATGGTCCATGTCTGGTGTGTAACTGTTGACCCAGTGCAGAATGGTCCATGTCTGGTGTGTAACTGTTGACCCAGTGCAGAATGGTCCATGTCTGGTTTGTAACTGTTGACCCAGTGCAGAATGGTCCATGTCTGGTGTGTAACTGTTGACCCAGTGCAGAATGGTCCATGTCTGGTGTGTAACTGTTAACCCAGTGCAGAATGGTCCATGTCTGGTGTGTAACTGTTGACCCAGTGCAGAATGGTCCATGTCTGGTGTGTAACTGTTGACCCAGTGCAGAATGGTCCATGTCTGGTGTGTAACTGTTGACCCAGTGCAGAATGGTCCATGTCTGGTTTGTAACTGTTGACCCAGTGCAGAATGGTCCATGTCTGGTGTGTAACTGTTGACCCAGTGCAGAATGGTCCATGTCTGGTATGTAACTGTTGACCCAGTGCAGAATGGTCCATGTCTGGTGTGTAACTGTTGACCCAGTGCAGAATGGTCCATGTCTGGTTTGTAACTGTTGACCCAGTGCAGAATGGTCCATGTCTGGTGTGTAACTGTTGACCCAGTGCAGAATGGTCCATGTCTGGTTTGTAACTGTTGACCCAGTGCAGAATGGTCCATGTCTGGTATGTAACTGTTGACCCAGTGCAGAATGGTCCATGTCTGGTGTGTAACTGTTGACCCAGTGCAGAATGGTCCATGTCTGGTATGTAACTGTTGACCCAGTGCAGAATGGTCCATGTCTGGTGTGTAACTGTTGACCCAGTGCAGAATGGTCCATGTCTGGTGTGTAACTGTTAACCCAGTGCAGAATGGTCCATGTCTGGTGTGTAACTGTTGACCCAGTGCAGAATGGTCCATGTCTGGTTTGTAACTGTTGACCCAGTGCAGAATGGTCCATGTCTGGTATGTAACTGTTGACCCAGTGCAGAATGGTCCATGTCTGGTGTGTAACTGTTGACCCAGTGCAGAATGGTCCATGTCTGGTGTGTAACTGTTGACCCAGTGCAGAATGGTCCATGTCTGGTGTGTAACTGTTAACCCAGTGCAGAATGGTCCATGTCTGGTTTGTAACTGTTGACCCAGTGCAGAATGGTCCATGTCTGGTGTGTAACTGTTGACCCAGTGCAGAATGGTCAATGTCTGGTATGTAACTGTTGACCCAGTGCAGAATGGTCCATGTCTGGTGTGTAACTGTTGACCCAGTGCAGAATGGTCCATGTCTGGTGTGTAACTGTTGACCCAGTGCAGAATGGTCCATGTCTGGTGTGTAACTGTTAACCCAGTGCAGAATGGTCCATGTCTGGTATGTAACTGTTGACCCAGTGCAGAATGGTCAATGTCTGGTATGTAACTGTTGACCCAGTGCAGAATGGTCCATGTCTGGTGTGTAACTGTTAACCCAGTGCAGAATGGTCCATGTCTGGTGTGTAACTGTTGACCCAGTGCAGAATGGTCCATGTCTGGTGTGTAACTGTTAACCCAGTGCAGAATGGTCCATGTCTGGTATGTAACTGTTGACCCAGTGCAGAATGGTCCATGTCTGGTGTGTAACTGTTGACCCAGTGCAGAATGGTCCATGTCTGGTATGTAACTGTTGACCCAGTGCAGAATGGTCCATGTCTGGTATGTAACTGTTGACCCAGTGCAGAATGGTCCATGTCTGGTATGTAACTGTTGACCCAGTGCAGAATGGTCCATGTCTGGTGTGTAACTGTTGACCCAGTGCAGAATGGTCCATGTCTGGTATGTAACTGTTGACCCAGTGCAGAATGGTCCATGTCTGGTGTGTAACTGTTGACCCAGTGCAGAATGGTCAATGTCTGGTATGTAACTGTTGACCCAGTGCAGAATGGTCCATGTCTGGTGTGTAACTGTTAACCCAGTGCAGAATGGTCCATGTCTGGTGTGTAACTGTTGACCCAGTGCAGAATGGTCCATGTCTGGTATGTAACTGTTGACCCAGTGCAGAATGGTCCATGTCTGGTGTGTAACTGTTGACCCAGTGCAGAATGGTCCATGTCTGGTGTGTAACTGTTGACCCAGTGCAGAATGGTCCATGTCTGGTGTGTAACTGTTGACCCAGTGCAGAATGGTCCATGTCTGGTGTGTAACTGTTGACCCAGTGCAGAATGGTCCATGTCTGGTATGTAACTGTTAACCCAGTGCAGAATGGTCCATGTCTGGTATGTAACTGTTGACCCAGTGCAGAATGGTCCATGTCTGGTATGTAACTGTTGACCCAGTGCAGAATGGTCCATGTCTGGTATGTAACTGTTAACCCAGTGCAGAATGGTCCATGTCTGGTATGTAACTGTTGACCCAGTGCAGAATGGTCCATGTCTGGTATGTAACTGTTGACCCAGTGCAGAATGGTCCATGTCTGGTGTGTAACTGTTAACCCAGTGCAGAATGGTCCATGTCTGGTGTGTAACTGTTGACCCAGTGCAGAATGGTCCATGTCTGGTATGTAACTGTTGACCCAGTGCAGAATGGTCCATGTCTGGTGTGTAACTGTTGACCCAGTGCAGAATGGTCCATGTCTGGTGTGTAACTGTTGACCCAGTGCAGAATGGTCCATGTCTGGTGTGTAACTGTTAACCCAGTGCAGAATGGTCCATGTCTGGTATGTAACTGTTGACCCAGTGCAGAATGGTCCATGTCTGGTGTGTAACTGTTAACCCAGTGCAGAATGGTCCATGTCTGGTATGTAACTGTTGACCCAGTGCAGAATGGTCCATGTCTGGTGTGTAACTGTTAACCCAGTGCAGAATGGTCCATGTCTGGTGTGTAACTGTTGACCCAGTGCAGAATGGTCCATGTCTGGTGTGTAACTGTTGACCCAGTGCAGAATGGTCCATGTCTGGTTTGTAACTGTTAACCCAGTGCAGAATGGTCCATGTCTGGTATGTAACTGTTGACCCAGTGCAGAATGGTCCATGTCTGGTGTGTAACTGTTGACCCAGTGCAGAATGGTCCATGTCTGGTGTGTAACTGTTAACCCAGTGCAGAATGGTCCATGTCTGGTATGTAACTGTTGACCCAGTGCAGAATGGTCCATGTCTGGTTTGTAACTGTTGACCCAGTGCAGAATGGTCCATGTCTGGTATGTAACTGTTGACCCAGTGCAGAATGGTCCATGTCTGGTATGTAACTGTTGACCCAGTGCAGAATGGTCCATGTCTGGTATGTAACTGTTGACCCAGTGCAGAATGGTCCATGTCTGGTATGTAACTGTTGACCCAGTGCAGAATGGTCCATGTCTGGTGTGTAACTGTTGACCCAGTGCAGAATGGTCCATGTCTGGTGTGTAACTGTTGACCCAGTGCAGAATGGTCCATGTCTGGTATGTAACTGTTGACCCAGTGCAGAATGGTCCATGTCTGGTGTGTAACTGTTGACCCAGTGCAGAATGGTCCATGTCTGGTGTGTAACTGTTGACCCAGTGCAGAATGGTCCATGTCTGGTATGTAACTGTTGACCCAGTGCAGAATGGTCCATGTCTGGTGTGTAACTGTTGACCCAGTGCAGAATGGTCCATGTCTGGTATGTAACTGTTGACCCAGTGCAGAATGGTCAATGTCTGGTATGTAACTGTTGACCCAGTGCAGAATGGTCCATGTCTGGTGTGTAACTGTTGACCCAGTGCAGAATGGTCCATGTCTGGTATGTAACTGTTGACCCAGTGCAGAATGGTCCATGTCTGGTGTGTAACTGTTGACCCAGTGCAGAATGGTCCATGTCTGGTTTGTAACTGTTGACCCAGTGCAGAATGGTCCATGTCTGGTGTGTAACTGTTGACCCAGTGCAGAATGGTCCATGTCTGGTATGTAACTGTTGACCCAGTGCAGAATGGTCCATGTCTGGTGTGTAACTGTTGACCCAGTGCAGAATGGTCCATGTCTGGTGTGTAACTGTTAACCCAGTGCAGAATGGTCCATGTCTGGTATGTAACTGTTGACCCAGTGCAGAATGGTCCATGTCTGGTGTGTAACTGTTGACCCAGTGCAGAATGGTCCATGTCTGGTGTGTAACTGTTGACCCAGTGCAGAATGGTCCATGTCTGGTGTGTAACTGTTGACCCAGTGCAGAATGGTCCATGTCTGGTATGTAACTGTTGACCCAGTGCAGAATGGTCAGTGAATGACTAGTGAATGCAGTTTGCGAATACACTTTGGCATTTTGATTTTTTGTGTGAAGCCATGCATCCCCATAACATCTTGAAATTCATTTTGCAAATCAGACAGACATCTCGGCAACACATTCAAAACAAAAAAACCCACAAAATCTGCTAGGGTATATTTTATTTTATTATTTTTCTGACGCTACCCCCCCTTTTGTACGGAGTGACGTCCCTTGGGCTAGGATTTCAGAGGTGATAGAGAGCACAGAGTGTCAGGCACAAGAGGGTTAACTAAGCTATTGAGAACATACAGTTTGAGTAATGAACAATTGTATTTTATTAAACCTTTGCAAGGCATTTGTTTTCATGCGTTAGAAATGTATCTGTCCTAAGAAACGGGATAAAGGGTCTGAGGGTCTTTAGCTCCTCAGTAGGGGTCACCTCCCTGGACCTGGCCAGCCTAGTTTGTACTTTCCTAGCACTTTTGCCAGGTAAGACAGCGTTGAATTAAGTACAATCATTAGTTTTCTTATGATAATACTCTATTCATTTGATGGAGAATGTAAATTAATAGTATATTTCTTTCTGCGTTATTAAATGTATGTGTGATGCAGAGCGAAGCTGTATATGGAATATTGTCATGACTGAACACCTAACTCTTGAAAGGTATTGGATGACCTATTTGACCATGACAAGGACATGAAAGATATGTGTTTTCTAATGCTTTCTTGAATAAGTTTGACCAATTTACTTTCATAAATACCTAAAATTAATTTCCGTCCGGGGGCCTTTGCGCCCCTGGGCCCCCCACCAGGGCGTTGCCCCTGGACCCCACTGGGACCTAGACGGCCCTTGGACCCCGCCCTTTATACTCCCAAAGCACTTTAGCCAGTTCCCTTGGCCTAGATAATGGAGGGACCTAGGACGCTCAAATTTTGCATGCGGGTAGGTACTAAAGATATCTAGACCAAGTTCAAAAATGGTCATAGGTCAAAGGTCAAGGTCACTGGGGCACCGCCGAAAATGCTGTCGAGCACCTGTCATGATAACGATTGAACGGAGGGGCCTAGGATGCTCAACGTTTGCATGCTGATAGGGTGATTGGTACTAAAAATACCTCAGCCAAATTCTAAAATGAAGGTCAAAGGTCAAGGTCACTGTAGCTGAAAATGCTGCTGAACACCTGGTACTATGACGGAAGGACCTAGGGCGCTCAAATGTTGCATGTTGATAGGTACTAAAGATATCTAGGCCAAGTTAAAAAATGGTCAAAGATCAAAGTCATTGGCGCCAAAAATGCTGCTGAGCACCTGGCGTGGTAACGATTGAATGGAGGGATCTAGGACGCTCAAATTTTGTGTACTAAGAATATCTCGGTCAAATTAAAAAATTAAGGTCAAAGGTCAAGGTCACTGGAGCCAAAAATGCTGCAGAGCACCAGGCACAATAACTTTTGAACACAGGGACCTAGGACACTAAAATTTTACTTGTGGATAGGTACTAAGGATATTTAGACCAAGTTCGAAAATCAAGGTCAAAGGTCAAGGTCACTGGACCCGAAAATACTTCTGCGTGGCTGGTGGTCTAGCGTCTTGACGCTCTAGTTTGTTCTGTTGCCTTACATGTAAAAGTGAAGTGAAAGGGATGAGCTCATTTGCATATTGACCGATTGTGCCACTCGCTCTCTGTGCAGACATGTTAGAAGGGGGCAAGAGCCCCATGGGTCCCTCCCCTCCCCCACAGGGGGGTTACCCGGTGTTTGGGGAGAAGCCGTTCTTTCACCCGTTCCCTCTCAACAAGGACAGCCTGACCCAGGGCCCCCCCGCGGACCCGGGGGCACCCCCTAGCAAGAACTTCACCCCCGTCGTGTCCGCTCTCTTCCACAACTCCGCCCTGGACAGATCCGCCAATGCATGTGAGTGGAGGACCGAGTCACCAAGTGCTTGGGCTGGCAGGCTTTGGTCACTGCATGAACAAAATGTGCAAGTTTTGGAAAAGCTAAGGACTGCACTTGACTTAAGCTATGGTTAATAACGTTCACAAATGGCTCTTGTATGCCTTAAAATTAGTCTTCTTTTTTTTTATGTTTAGATTCACAATATGTATGGGAAACTTAAAAGTAAGTGTTGTTATGTTGTAAAAATCCTTGACAATTAAGTGTTGTAATGATTTTTTGTTGGCCCTTGTTTATATCTGTGGTGTGTGTGTGTGTTCCTTAGCCACGCCTAGTTCTCGGGGCAGCTTTTCCACGCAGGATGCAGAGGCTCAGCTGAAGGCCATGTTGTTTGGGGGTGCTCGCGACAGCGCTTCTTCCAGTGGCACTGCCAGCCCCGCCAATGTACCAGCAGGTTGGTCACTCTTCCTAAATGGGTGCATCAGTATATAATGTGCCAGCAGGTTGGTCACTCTTCCTAAATGGGTGCATCAGTATATAATGTGCCAGCAGGTTGGTCACTCTTCCTAAATGGGTGCATCAGTATATAATGTGCCAGCAGGTTGGTCACTCTTCCTAAATGGGTGCATCAGTATATAATGTGCCAGCAGGTTGGTCACTCTTCCTAAATGGGTGCATCAGTATATAATGTGCCAGCAGGTTGGTCACTCTTCCTACATGGGTGCATCAGTATATAATGTGCCAGCAGGTTGGTCACTCTTCCTAAATGGGTGCATCAGTATATAATGTGCCAGCAGGTTGGTCACTCTTCCTAAATGGGTGCATCAGTATATAATGTGCCAGCAGTTTGGTCACTCTTCCTACATGGGTGCATCAGTATGTAATGTGCCAGCAGGTTGGTCACTCTTCCTACATGGGTGCATCAGTATAGAATGTGCCAGCAGGTTGGTCACTCTTCCTACATGGGTGCATCAGTATGTAATGTGCCAGCAGGTTGGTCACTCTTCCTACATGGGTGCATCAGTATATAATGTGCCAGCAGGTTGGTCACTCTTCCTACATGGGTGCATCAGTATAGAATGTGCCAGCAGGTTGGTCACTCTTCCTACATGGGTGCATCAGTATATAATGTGCCAGCAGGTTGGTCACTCTTCCTACATGGGTGCATCAGTATATAATGTGCCAGCAGGTTGGTCACTCTTCCTAAATGGGTGCATCAGTATATAATGTGCCAGCAGGTTGGTCACTCTTCCTAAATGGGTGCATCAGTATATAATGTGCCAGCAGTTTGGTCACTCTTCCTACATGGGTGCATCAGTATGTAATGTGCCAGCAGGTTGGTCACTCTTCCTACATGGGTGCATCAGTATATAATGTGCCAGCAGGTTGGTCACTCTTCCTACATGGGTGCATCAGTATAGAATGTGCCAGCAGGTTGGTCACTCTTCCTACATGGGTGCATCAGTATGTAATGTGCCAGCAGGTTGGTCACTCTTCCTACATGGGTGCATCAGTATATAATGTGCCAGCAGGTTGGTCACTCTTCCTACATGGGTGCATCAGTATATAATGTGCCAGCAGGTTGGTCACTCTTCCTACATGGGTGCATCAGTATAGAATGTGCCAGCAGGTTGGTCACTCTTCCTACATGGGTGCATCAGTATGTAATGTGCCAGCAGGTTGGTCACTCTTCCTACATGGGTGCATCAGTATAGAATGTGCCAGCAGGTTGGTCACTCTTCCTACATGGGTGCATCAGTATAGAATGTGCCAGCAGGTTGGTCACTCTTCCTACATGGGTGCATCAGTATATAATGTGCCAGCAGGTTGGTCACTCTTCCTACATGATACGTCAATTCACTCTTCCTACATGATACGTCAATTCACACTAACCATACTGATCTCAATCAGCTATCCTTTAAATTGCAAGAAAATATAGATCAGCTATTTGAATGGACAGAACTTAACCACATGACATTGAATGAACAAGAAACAAAATGTATGATAGTAACATCACGACAAAACCGACAAAACTTAACCTTTCCTTTGCCTCCAATATATATTCACAATAAACAAATTGAAGTAGTCAGTTCTCACAAAGTGTTAGGGGTTACCTTAGACAATAATCTTTCTTAGTCTCCCCATATTAGTAGTTTGAGCAAACGTGTCTCACAAAAAGTTCCTCCTCTCTAAAATTAAAAACTTCCTTAATCTCGATGCCCGTAAGCACTTCTTTTATGCATGTATTCAATCACACATAGATTACGCCTCTACACTCTTCGATTCAAGTAGTGCCAACACATTAAAGCCATTAATCAATGTTCATAAGCGAGCCCTTAAAGCAGTCCTCCTAAAATCGTCTTCTCTAACTTTTCAAGATTACATCGCAATAAAAATGTTACCTCTTACAGACAAACTTCAATACAACAAAGCTGTCATGATGTTTAGAATAATCAATGGTTTTGCACCTCCAACATTAATTAAAAAGTTTCCAATCAACCAATCTAGATATACTAACAATATTGTTATTCCAAAACCTAGAACTGATCTTTTCAAAACAAGCTTAACATACTCAGGTGGTACTCTTTGGAATTCCTTAACAACTAATCTTAAGCAGAAAAGCAGCATTATTTCCTTCAAAAACGCGTATCAAAATATTCTATTTCAGAGATTAAAAGAAAACATGTGAATGATGATATTTATGATTGCTGATTTTGTTATAAAATGTGATAACATATATGTGTTTGATACTTTTGTATGATATAACTTGATTTGTTTATTACTATCTTACTATTACTGATAATGATGAGGAGTGTTATCCTTTGCTGTTTTTATGTTTGCATGATGTGACTTTTTTTCCCCTGTACTTTAAATTCCAAAATGTCCCCATCCTTATCCCCCTCTGTGCCTCTTCCCCCCATCCTCCCTCCCTTTTATTCTCATTTCTGCATGTACATATATTATTTAGTTTTCTTGTTTGATTTATTTCATTTTTCCCCAGGGCTGGGTGGAAAAAAGCATGTAACTTGCTTATCTCATGTTCCCTGGTTAAATAAAATTTCGTTTTCGTTTACATGGGTGCATCAGCATATAATGTGCCAGCAGGTTGGTCACTCTTCCTACATGGGTGCATCAGTATATAATGTGCCAGCAGGTTGGTCACTCTTCCTACATGGGTGCATCAGCATATAATGTGCCAGCAGGTTGGTCACTCTTCCTACATGGGTGCATCAGTATAGAATGTGCCAGCAGGTTGGTCACTCTACCTACATGGGTGCATCAGTATGTAATGTGCCAGCAGGTTGGTCACTCTACCTACATGGGTGCATCAGTATGTAATGTGCCAGCAGGTTGGTCACTCTTCCTACATGGGTGCATCAGTATAGAATGTGCCAGCAGGTTGGTCACTCTTCCTACATGGGTGCATCAGTATATAATGTGCCAGCAGGTCGGTCACTCTTCCTACATGGGTGCATCAGCATATAATGTGCCAGCAGGTTGGTCACTCTTCCTACATGGGTGCATCAGTATATAATGTGCCAGCAGGTTGGTCACTCTTCCTAAATGGGTGCATCAGTATATAATGTGCCAGCAGGTCGGTCACTCTTCCTACATGGGTGCATCAGCATATAATGTGCCAGCAGGTTGGTCACTCTTCCTACATGGGTGCATCAGTATATAATGTGCCAGCAGGTTGGTCACTCTTCCTAAATGGGTGCATCAGTATATAATGTGCCAGCAGGTCGGTCACTCTTCCTACATGGGTGCATCAGCATATAATGTGCCAGCAGGTTGGTCACTCTTCCTACATGGGTGCATCAGTATATAATGTGCCAGCAGGTTGGTCACTCTTCCTACATGGGTGCATCAGTATATAATGTGCCAGCAGGTTGGTCACTCTTCCTACATGGGTGCATCAGTATATAATGTGCCAGCAGGTTGGTCACTCTTCCTAAATGGGTGCATCAGTATATAATGTGCCAGCAGGTCGGTCACTCTTCCTACATGGGTGCATCAGTATATAATGTGCCAGCAGGTTGGTCACTCTTCCTACATGGGTGCATCAGCATATAATGTGCCAGCAGGTTGGTCACTCTTCCTACATGGGTGCATCAGTATATAATGTGCCAGCAGGTTGGTCACTCTTCCTACATGGGTGCATCAGTATGTAATGTGCCAGCAGGTTGGTCACTCTTCCTACATGGGTGCATCAGTATATAATGTGCCAGCAGGTTGGTCACTCTACCTACATGGGTGCATCAGCATATAATGTGCCAGCAGGTTGGTCACTCTTCCTACATGGGTGCATCAGTATAGAATGTGCCAGCAGGTTGGTCACTCTTCCTACATGGGTGCATCAGTATATAATGTGCCAGCAGGTCGGTCACTCTTCCTACATGGGTGCATCAGTATATAATGTGCCAGCAGGTTGGTCACTCTTCCTACATGGGTGCATCAGTATATAATGTGCCAGCAGGTTGGTCACTCTTCCTAAATGGGTGCATCAGTATATAATGTGCCAGCAGGTTGGTCACTCTTCCTACATGGGTGCATCAGTATGTAATGTGCCAGCAGGTCGGTCACTCTTCCTACATGGGTGCATCAGTATATAATGTGCCAGCAGGTCGGTCACTCTTCCTACATGGGTGCATCAGTATGTAATGTGCCAGCAGGTCGGTCACTCTTCCTACATGGGTGCATCAGCATATAATGTGCCAGCAGGTTGGTCACTCTTCCTATATGGGTGCATCAGTATAGAATGTACCAGCAGGTTGGTCACTCTTCCTAAATGGGTGCATCAGTATATAATGTCATAAAAGGGTGCTATACGCTTGATTTTTTGTACACTGGCATAAGATATATAAACTTCAGACATTCTTAACATGCACAGTTTGAAGATGACGTCACCAGTAACATCATTTTCTGAACATCATTAATAAAGCCATGTTTGCAGCTGAGCCTGTAAAAAGTGCATCTGACAAACTAGAAAATTCATTTCTACATCTTAACCAGATGGAAACTTGAAGACGAGTTGGTGAAAATCCATGCGAATTTCGATTCTGTTTATGGGCGACCTTGATGGTGGTGCTGATGAATGCAGTAATTGTAACAGTGTCACTCTACCCCTAGCCATGCTGGCAATACCACTGCTGCCACTAATGACCTTTTGACTCTGATGGTGGTGCTGATGATGACAGTAATTGTAACAGTGTCACTCTACCCCTAGCCATGCTGGCAATACCACTGCTGCCACTAATGACCTTTTGACTCTGATGGTGGTGCTGATGATGACAGTAATTGTAACAGTGTCACTCTACCCCTAGCCATGCTGGCAATACCACTGCTGCCACTAATGACCTTTTGACTCTGATGGTGGTGCTGATGATGACAGTAATTGTAACAGTGTCACTCTACCCCTAGCCATGCTGGCAATACCACTGCTGCCACTAATGACCTTTTGACTGTGGCTGCGTGCAGGCGTTCAGCGCAGGATGAAGACGGTGGCTGAGCTGGAGGCAGACATGCACCAGAATTCCCCGCAGAGCCGCGCCTCCACCCCCCACTCCACCCCCACCCCCCTCCCCACTGCCACTCACCCCCCTTCAGCTGCCCGCACCGACGACGGCGACCAGTCGGCTTTCAACCGCCTGCTGAGTCTGATGAAAGTGGGCAACGGAGGGGCCCCGCCCCCTGTGCCCGTGAGTGCTTTTTGAAGTTAAATTGCCGATTTCAATGAAAAGTAAGAAAGAGAACGGATTGGATCAATAAGAAAGAGAACAGGGCTTTGTTCAGAAATGCACATCATTTGCCCTGAATGCAGCGGGGAGACCGGTGAAAACTGAAAACCGGACACATATGTACCTCAACTATTACGTCCGTATGACCTGGGAAAGAAGAAGAAGTCGATTGATTTAGCAAGGCAATGACACGCATTTAGTAATGTGATTGATGCGTTTCCTCCTTCAGAGGATGCCAGATCAGCAGCGGATTGATTTAGCAAGGCAATGACACGTGTGTACTAATATTATTGATGCGTTTCCTCCTTCAGAGGATGCCAGATCAGCAAGGCAATGAAAGGCGTGTACTAATATTATTGATGCGTTTCCTCCTTCAGAGGATGCCAGATCAGCAAGGCAATGAAAGGCGTGTACTAATATTATTGATGCGTTTCCTCCTTCAGAGGATGCCAGATCAGCAAGGCAATGAAAGGCGTGTACTAATATTATTGATGCGTTTCCTCCTTCAGAGGATGCCAGATCAGCAAGGCAATGAAAGGCGTGTACTAATATTATTGATGCGTTTCCTCCTTCAGAGGATGCCAGATCAGCAAGGCAATGAAAGGCGTGTACTAATATTATTGATGCGTTTCCTCCTTCAGAGGATGCCAGATCAGCAAGGCAATGAAAGGCTTGTACTAATATTATTGATGCGTTTCCTCCTTCAGAGGATGCCAGATCAGCAAGGCAATGAAAGGCGTGTACTAATATTATTGATGCGTTTCCTCCTTCAGAGGATGCCAGATCAGCAAGGCAATGAAAGGCTTATACTAATATTATTGATGCGTTTCCTCCTTCAGAGGATGCCAGATCAGCAAGGCAATGAAAGGCTTGTACTAATATTATTGATGCGTTTCCTCCTTCAGAGGATGCCAGATCAGCAAGGCAATGAAAGGCGTGTACTAATATTATTGATGCGTTTCCTCCTTCAGAGGATGCCAGATCAGCAAGGCAATGAAAGGCGTGTACTAATATTATTGATGCGTTTCCTCCTTCAGAGGATGCCAGATCAGCAAGGCAATGAAAGGCGTGTACTAATATTATTGATGCGTTTCCTCCTTCAGAGGATGCCAGATCAGCAAGGCAATGAAAGGCGTGTACTAATATTATTGATGCGTTTCCTCCTTCAGAGGATGCCAGATCAGCAAGGCAATGAAAGGCGTGTACTAATATTATTGATGCGTTTCCTCCTTCAGAGGATGCCAGATCAGCAAGGCAATGAAAGGCGTCTACTAATATTATTGATGCGTTTCCTCCTTCAGAGGATGCCAGATCAGCAAGGCAATGAAAGGCGTGTACTAATATTATTGATGCGTTTCCTCCTTCAGAGGATGCCAGATCAGCAAGGCAATGAAAGGCGTCTACTAATATTATTGATGCGTTTCCTCCTTCAGAGGATGCCAGATCAGCAAGGCAATGAAAGGCGTGTACTAATATTATTGATGCGTTTCCTCCTTCAGAGGATGCCAGATCAGCAAGGCAATGAAAGGCGTGTACTAATATTATTGATGCGTTTCCTCCTTCAGAGGATGCCAGATCAGCAAGGCAATGAAAGGCGTGTACTAATATTATTGATGCGTTTCCTCCTTCAGAGGATGCCAGATCAGCAAGGCAATGAAAGGCGTCTACTAATATTATTGATGCGTTTCCTCCTTCAGAGGATGCCAGATCAGCAAGGCAATGAAAGGCGTGTACTAATATTATTGATGCGTTTCCTCCTTCAGAGGATGCCAGATCAGCAAGGCAATGAAAGGCTTGTACTAATATTATTGATGCGTTTCCTCCTTCAGAGGATGCCAGATCAGCAAGGCAATGAAAGGCGTGTACTAATATTATTGATGCGTTTCCTCCTTCAGAGGATGCCAGATCAGCAGCGGTCACTGTCTCCTTCCTCCTTTGGTGTGCAGGCCCACAACGAGTTCACACAGGTAACGGCGCTAAGCGTTTGGTAGGAAGGAAGTTTTATTTAGGGAAGAAAGAAATGTCTTGAAAAACATTTGGTGATCGATCAAGGGCATCGCTGAGCGGCAGATATGTCCTTTGCCCGTTACGCCCTGTACCTCCCCTCCCCCTCACATCTTAGCCCCCGTCCTCCTCGCGTCCTTTGTGTGATACAACTACACACCCTTGACTGGACAGGGATCAATATTGTCACAGGACATCATAGGTCATTTGACCAGTTCGAAAAAAATATAATAGGTCATTTTGCTAAAACGATAGGTCATAATGTACAAAAAAAGAAGGGAATACAACTTGAGTGCAACAAAAACGGGTTTCTAGGACACTGTTGGAACCGGTCCTAGTTTCACAGAATGCATGTTCAAGGAAGGACATGAGAACACTTTGTTCTTTTTGTTTGTTTTGTTGTATTTTCTGTATTTGTTTTTTTGCATGAGAAAAACTAGTACAGTACTATGCAATGCAAAGTAATTGGGCAATCATTTTTAGTTGATTGCTTCACCTAAGTCAATCTGATCACTATGGAATCAGTTGCAGCGCACATCAAAATCCTTAAAGTTGCTAACAGACACAAAGTAAACTTAAGTCATATGACCTTGCCTCCAAAACACTAGGTCATTTCAAAATTTTATCAGTCAATGACTGATGACCGGTGCTAAGAATAATCCCTGCTGGAGTGCACATCCTTTACCAGACCTGTTTTCCCTACGGATTTGTCCGTAATTATTATGTTTTGAGACCTCTGATACGCTATTACGGTCAGTGTAGTGTTGTGCACAGTGTGTGTTGTTGCAGGCTGTGTGTTGTTGTCTGACACACCATGTGCACAGTGTGTGTTGTTGTCTGACACACCATGTGCACAGTGTGTGTTGTTGTCTGACACACCATGTGCACAGTGTGTGTTGTTGCAGGCTGTGTGTTGTTGTCTGACACACCATGTGCACAGTGTGTGTTGTTGTCTGACACACCATGTGCACAGTGTGTGTTGTTGTCTGACACACCATGTGCACAGTGTGTGTTGTTGCAGGCTGTGTGTTGTTGTCTGACACACCATGTGCACAGTGTGTGTTGTTGCAGGCTGTGTGTTGTTGTCTGACACACCATGTGCACAGTGTGTGTTGTTGCCGGCTGTGTGTTGTTGCAGGCTGTGTGTTGTCTGACACACCATGTGCACAGTGTGTGTTGTTGCCGGCTGTGTGTTGTTGCCGGCTGTGTGTTGTCTGACACACCAGGTGCACAGTGTGTGTTGTTGCCGGCTGTGTGTTGTCTGACACACCATGTGCACAGTATGTGTTGTTGCCGGCTGTGTGTTGTCTGACACACCATGTGCACAGTATGTGTTGTTGCAGGCTGTGTGTTGTTGTCTGACATACCATGTACACAGTGTGTGTTGTTGCAGGCTGTGTGTTGTTGCAGGCTGTGTGTTGTTGTCTGACACACCATGTGCACAGTGTGTGTTGTTGCCGGCTGTGTGTTGTTGTCTGACACACCATGTGCACAGTGTGTGTTGTTGCCGGCTGTGTGTTGTCTGACACACCATGTGCACAGTGTGTGTTGTTGCAGGCTGTGTGTTGTCTGACACACCAGGTGCACAGTATGTGTTGTTGCAGACTGTGTGTTGTTGCAGGCTGTGTGTTGTCCGACACACCATGTGCACAGTTTGTGTTGTTGCAGGCTGTGTGTTGTCTGACATACCATGTACACAGTGTGTGTTGTTGCAGGCTGTGTGTTGTTGTCTGACACACCAGGTGCACAGTATGTGTTGTTGCAGGCTGTGTGTTGTTGCAGGCTGTGTGTTTGACACACCAGGTGCACAGTATGTGTTGTTGCAGGCTGTGTGTTGTCTGACATACCATGTACACAGTGTGTGTTGTTGCAGGCTGTGTGTTGTTGTCTGACACACCAGGTGCACAGTATGTGTTGTTGCAGGCTGTGTGTTGTTGCAGGCTGTGTGTTGTCTGACACAACATGTGCACAGTTTGTGTTGTTGCAGGCTGTGTGTTGTCTGACATACCATGTACACAGTGTGTTGTTGCAGGCTGTGTGTTGTTGTCTGACACACCAGGTGCACAGTATGTGTTGTTGCAGGCTGTGTGTTGTCTGACATACCATGTACACAGTGTGTGTTGCTGCAGGCTGTGTGTTGTTGTCTGACACACCAGGTGCACAGTATGTGTTGTTGCAGGCTGTGTGTTGTCTGACACACCATGTGCACAGTTTGTGTTGTTGCAGGCTGTGTGTTGTCTGACATACCATGTACACAGTGTGTGGTTGCAGGCTGTGTGTTGTCTGACACACCAGGTGCACAGTATGTGTTGTTGCAGGCTGTGTGTTGTTGCAGGCTGTGTGTTGTCTGACACACCATGTGCACAGTTTGTGTTGTTGCAGGCTGTGTGTTGTCTGACATACCATGTACACAGTGTGTGTTGTTGCAGGCTGTGTGTTGTTGTCTGACACACCAGGTGCACAGTATGTGTTGTTGCAGGCTGTGTGTTGTTGCAGGCTGTGTGTTGTCTGCACACACTGTGTGTGTCTGACACACCAGTGTGCACAGTATGTGTTGTTGCAGGCTGTGTGTTGTTGCAGGCTGTGTGTTGTTGCAGGCTGTGTGTTGTCTGACACACCAGGTGCACAGTATGTGTTGTTGCAGGCTGTGTGTTGTCTGACATACCAGGTGCACAGTATGTGTTGTTGCAGGCTGTGTGTTGTCTGACACACCAGGTGCACAGTATGTGTTGTTGCAGGCTGTGTGTTGTTGCAGGCTGTGTGTTGTTGCAGGCTGTGTGTTGTCTGACATACCATGTACACAGTATGTGTTGTTGCAGGCTGTGTGTTGTCTGACACACCAGGTGCACAGTATGTGTTGCAGGCTGTGTGTTGTTGCAGGCTGTGTGTTGTCTGACATACCAGGTGCACAGTATGTGTTGTTGCAGGCTGTGTGTTGTCCGACACACCATGTGCACAGTATGTGTTGTTGCAGGCTGTGTGTTGTCTGACACACCAGGTGCACAGTATGTGTTGTTGCAGGCTGTGTGTTGTTGCAGGCTGTGTGTTGTCTGACATACCAGGTGCACAGTATGTGTTGTTGCAGGCTGTGTGTTGTCTGACATACCATGTACACAGTGTGTGTTGTTGCAGGCTGTGTGTTGTCTGACATACCACGTGCACAGTATGTGTTGTTGCAGGCTGTGTGTTGTCTGACACACCAGGTGCACAGTATGTGTTGTTGCAGGCTGTGTGTTGTCTGACACACCAGGTGCACAGTATGTGTTGTTGCAGGCTGTGTGTTGTTGCAGGCTGTGTGTTGTCTGACACACCAGGTGCACAGTATGTGTTGTTGCAGGCTGTGTGGTGTATGTGTTGTTGCAGGCTGTGTGTTGTTGCAGGCTGTGTGTTGTCTGACACACCAGGTGCACAGTATGTGTTGTTGCAGGTTGTGTGTTGTCTGACACACCAGGTGCACAGTATGTGTTGTTGCAGGCTATGTGTTGTTGCAGGCTGTGTGTTGTCTGACACACCATGTGCACAGTATGTGTTGTTGCAGGCTATGTGTTGTTGCAGGCTGTGTGTTGTCCGACACACCATGTGCACAGTTTGTGTTGTTGCAGGCTGTGTGTTGTCTGACATACCATGTACACAGTGTGTGTTGTTGCAGGCTGTGTGTTGTCTGACACACCAGGTGCACAGTATGTGTTGTTGCAGGCTGTGTGTTGTTGCAGGCTGTGTGTTGTCCGACACACCATGTGCACAGTGTGTGTTGTTGCAGGCTGTGTGTTGTCCGACACACCAGGTGCACAGTATGTGTTGTTGCAGGCTGTGTGTTGTTGCAGGCTGTGTGTTGTCCGACACACCATGTGCACAGTGTGTGTTGTTGCAGGCTGTGTGTTGTCCGACACACCAGGTGCACAGTATGTGTTGTTGCAGGCTGTGTGTTGTTGCAGGCTGTGTGTTGTCCGACACACCATGTGCACAGTGTGTGTTGTTGCAGGCTGTGTGTTGTCTGACACACCAGGTGCACAGTATGTGTTGTTGCAGGCTGTGTGTTGTTGCAGGCTGTGTGTTGTCTGACACACCATGTGCACAGTGTGTGTTGTTGCAGGCTGTGTGTTGTCTGACACACCAGGTGCACAGTATGTGTTGTTGCAGGCTGTGTGTTGTTGCAGGCTGTGTGTTGTCTGACACACCATGTGCACAGTTGCAGGCTATGTGTTGTTGCAGGCTGTGTGTTGTCTGACACACCAGGTGCACAGTATGTGTTGTTGCAGGCTATGTGTTGTTGCAGGCTGTGTGTTGTCTGACACACCAGGTGCACAGTATGTGTTGTTGCAGGCTCTGCTGAGGAACCGGGAGCAGCAGCGGCAGATCCAGCAGCAGACCTTGCACAGCATGCACCCGCCCCCCTTACACCCCGCCCAGCTCTCCCCCTCCCCGGCCCACAGTCAGGCCCAGGCCCAGGCCCAGGCCCAGGCCCAGGCAGAAGCTCAGGCCCAGGCCCAACAGCTGCATCACCAGCTGCAGCAACAGGCCAGCCTGCAGGCCCACGGAGTGGCTGCCAAGGTGTGTGTCTGTTGACTCTTCTAAGCAATCTGTCTGCCTCTTTGTAAGTTCCACAATCCTTAAAATGACCATTGCAGCATTTCCACACTAAGTGCCTGAAGTTATAAGTATCACTATCTGTTTTTGATCATGTTCATGACATTGTGCAGTGTGAAAAAGTTTGATAGCAGCAAGCAACATACAGTTTACATTTAAGTCAAGCTCTATACAAACTAGTTGAAATGATGTATTTTTAAGGACTTCGGTGTGAGACATTAAAATAAGCGCAGTATGGTAAGGAAGGCTTGTTTTGTGTGTGGTCATGCGTGCAGGTGCCCATCATCCAGCACCCCGGTCAGCAGCCCCCTCCCCCTCCCCCCCAGCAGCCCACCCACATTGTGGTGCCCCGGCCCATCCTGGCCCAGGGGGTGGGCCCGGCCCGCATGGGCCAGTCGCAGGACCCCATCCTGTCCTTCCTGCAGCAGAACCCCAAGATCGTCATGAAGCCGGCCTCCCCCCTGCCCCCCGGCATGGTGACTGCTGCCCACCCCTCCGCCCCGCAGGGGGGCCCCCCTGTGCCCTCCCCCCTGCCCCCCGGCCTGCCCCCGCCCAGCATCAAGATCACCTCCCAGCAGGGGAGTAACCCCGCCACCGCCAGGGTGCCCTCCCCTCTGGGTACGTCTGTTCCTCATGACATTTTTCATTTTGTTCAATTTGCATTCTTTCCTGAATGTGTCAAGCAGTGTGTTTTTCTTGTTAAAGCGTCGGTGCTGGTTTTACAAATGCAGCATTTTGTTTTTTAAGAGCAATGATATGATTCGTGCTTCAATTTTCGAGACATGATATTTTGTTTGACAAAGCGAAGTGTACTTTACTTTCTGTGGCCTATTTTACTTTTTGAATACCTTTTTAATTTGCGCGTGTTGTCTTAGAACTGGTGAAAGAAGAATGATAATAAGCTGTATTTTTTAAAGTGTTATTTTTGTGCCGGTTTGACCCGATGTTTGTGCGGTCTGTTGCAGTGTTTGGGTCGCAGCCTCCCATGCACCTGAGCGCCCCCTCCCCCATCCACCCCGTGCAGCTGGCGCCCCTCTCCACCAACACCCTCACTGTGAGCACTGCCCTCAGTCTGCCTGTCTGTCTGTCTGATGTGTCTGAACAACCAGGATTCTAAACAGTAATGAACTTATTCCAATGAAAATTGGCAGAGTTGGGGATATCATCTAAAGAACATGCCATGAACTTTGATCAGGATTCTTATTGATGTGAAAGAACATTGTGCGTGTGTGTGTTTCAAGTTGCTAATGGATGATAGTAATCTTTCATTTCTTTGCACTGTTTGCACAATTTCAGTGGTAAAAACATAGGCTAAGCTTTGTAAGAACTCTAAAATGTAACATTCCAAAGAAAAAATATAAATAAAAGAACAAATGTACATGTGTAAATAGGTATGCTTGATGTTCTTGACATGACAGAAGCTTCAGTTTTAGATTCAGGCCTTGAGATGTGAATTAGCCCAGATTTGAACAATACCTTACAATGTTCATACCTATCCATTCAGTTGAGATGTGAATTAGCCCAGATTTGAACAATACCTTGCAATGTTCATACCTATCCATTCAGTTTTTATCTCTTTGGGTTGTAAGAATTTGTCAAAGAAATGACCCTTTATAGTGAGTGGTGTGTATCCATTGGTGTAATGCGGTGTTTGGTTTAGTTTTGTGGTGGTTTTCAGACGACGTCCGGCATGCGTTCGCCGGTGCTGCAGCGCGTGCCCAGCCCCCAGGAGCTGAAGGCACACACCCAGGCCATCATGCAGGGCGCCCTCATCAAGCGCCAGCTGGAGGACCAGAAGGAACGCTACCTCAAGAAGCAGCAGGAGAGGTCAGGCTCCCTCCTCCTTTACCCGCAAATTGTCTAACATTTGGGGGCTCGTGTGCGCAGTTGTTTTTTTTTTAGGTTGCTGTAAGTGTTTTGTTATGTTTGGTGTATCTCTAAAAGAAATTGAAAGGAAAGCTGGACCACAAAGGGTCTATAGAGTTTTTACCAATTGTAGCATGCACAGACCATCGTCTGTTTGTCATGCTCTGCGTTTAGGGTAACATTACCAATTGTAGCATGCACAGACCATCGTCTGTTTGTCATGCTCTGCGTTTAGGGTAACATTACCAATTGTAGCATGCACAGACCATCGTCTGTTTGTCATGCTCTGCGTTTAGGGTAACATTACCAATTGTAGCGTGCACAGACCATCGTCTGTTTGTCATGCTCTGCGTTTAGGGTAACATTACCAATTGTAGCGTGCACAGACCATCGTCTGTTTGTCATGCTCTGCGTTTAGGGTAACATTACCAATTGTAGCATGCACAGACCATCGTCTGTTTGTCATGCTCTGCGTTTAGGGTAACATTACCAATTGTAGCATGCACAGACCATCGTCTGTTTGTCATGCTCTGCGTTTAGGGTAGCATTACCAATTGTAGCATGCACAGACCATCGTCTGTTTGTCATGCTCTGCGTTTAGGGTAACATTACCAATTGTAGCATGCACAGACCATCGTCTGTTTGTCATGCTCTGCGTTTAGGGTAACATTACCAATTGTAGCATGCACAGACCATCGTCTGTTTGTCATGCTCTGCGTTTAGGGTAACATTACCAATTGTAGCATGCACAGACCATCGTCTGTTTGTCATGCTCTGCGTTTAGGGTAACATTACCAATTGTAGCATGCACAGACCATCGTCTGTTTGTCATGCTCTGCGTTTAGGGTAACATTGCCAATTGTAGCGTGCACAGACCATCGTCTGTTTGTCATGCTCTGCGTTTAGGGTAACATTACCAATTGTAGCGTGCACAGACCATCGTCTGTTTGTCATGCTCTGCGTTTAGGGTAACATTACCAATTGTAGCGTGCACAGACCATCGTCTGTTTGTCATGCTCTGCGTTTAGGGTAACATTACCAATTGTAGCGTGCACAGACCATCGTCTGTTTGTCATGCTCTGCGTTTAGGGTAACAAAAAAAAACTGGGGAAAGCTGCACAACAGGTTTCGCTACTATTGAGTTGGTTGGTTTTGTTATGATTTTCCAAATTAGTGATTATGTATTCCAAAAATTTCTGTTGTAACTTAAGATGAGCTGGCCACACTTTGGTGGGCATGTTAGCAAGATGTAAGAATTGTGTGTGTGTGATGCCTGCAGAGACAAGTCCCCTTGGTATGTTAGCAAGATATAAGCATTGTGTGTGTGTGATGCCTGCAGAGACAAGTCCCCTTGGCATGTTAGCAAGATGTAAGAATTGTGTGTGTGTGATGCCTGCAGAGACAAGTCCCCTTGGTATGTTAGCAAGATATAAGCATTGTGTGTGTGATGCATTGTGTGTGATGCAGTGTGTGTGTGATGCAGTGTGTGTGTGATGCAGTGTGTGTGTGATGCAGTGTGTGTGTGATGCCTGCAGAGACAAGTCCCCTTGGTGGGTATGTTAGCAAGATGTAAGCATTGTGTGTGTGATGCATTGTGTGTGATGCATTGTGTGTGTGATGCAGTGTGTGTTAATACCTGCAGAGACAAGTCCTCGAGCCATCCACAGCCGGCCATGACAGGCATTGTGTGTGTGATGCATTGTGTGTGATGCTTTGTGTGTTAATACCTGCAGAGACAAGTCCCCGAGCCATCCACAGCCGGCCATGACAGGCATTGTGTGTGTGATGCATTGTGTGTGATGCTTTGTGTGTTAATACCTGCAGAGACAAGTCCCCGAGCCATCCACAGCCGGCCATGACAGGCAGCCGGGCCATGGCCGGCCCCACCATCCCCAACACCACCATCACAATCACCACCACCTCTGCTGGGGCCCAAGCCAAGGTAAGCTGCCTGGGGAAAGGAGTGCGCTGGCCTCTGGAGGTGAACCGTGAAAAGTACCCTCACTTTCAGCCTACAAGACTACAGTGCATAACACCCCCACCCCCACCCCCATCCCCACCCCCTTTAAAAGAAAGTTGTATTTCAGTCATGGATAGGACTGTTGCAGCAGATAAGGTGAAAGAGAGAAACGGGGAAAACATTTGATTGCACTTTCAGTCTGCAATGGGGTGTGACTATCTCTGTGAAGATGATCAAAATGTTATTTATAATAAGTATTCCTCTTCAACACTGGACCAAAACAATTGGTCAAAACGTTTAAAAAAACATTTGATTGGATCTACCGTTGGTAAGTTAATAGTGTACTCTGTCTACCATTGATCAGTTGATGAAAAGTACATGGTGTAGTCTGTCTACCATTGATCAGTCAATTTAAACGTTTAGTCTGTCTACCATTGATCAGTCGATGCAAATGGTTTATCTACCATTGATCAGTCATTGTACTCTGTCTGCCATTGATCAGTCGATGTAAACGTTGTAGTCTGTCTACCATTGATCAGTCGATGTAAACGTTGTAGTGCGTCTGCCATTGATCAGTCATTGTACTCTGTCTGCCATTGATCAGTCGATGTAAACGTTGTAGTCTGTCTACCATTGATCAGTTGATGTAAACGTTGTAGTCTGTCTACCATTGATCAGTTGATGTAAATGTTGTAGTCTGTCTACCATTGATCAGTTGATGTAAACGTAGTCTGTCTATCATTGATCAGTCGATGTAAACGTTGTAGTCTGTCTACCATTGATCAGTCGATGTAAACGTTGTAGTCTGTCTATCATTGATCAGTTGATGTAAATGTAGTCTGTCTACTATTGATCAGTTGATATAAATTGTTACTCTGTCTACCATTAATCAGTCGATGTAAACATAGTCTGTCTACCATTGATCAGTTGATGTAAACATAGTCTGTCTACCATTGATCAGTCGATGCAAACATAGTCTGTCTACCATTGATCAGTCGATGTAAACATAGTCTGTCTACCATTGATCAGTCGATGTAAACATAGTCTGTCTACCATTGATCAGTCGATGTAGACATAGTCTGTCTATCATTGATCAGTCGATGTAAACATAGTCTGTCTACCACTGATCAGTCGATGTAAACATAGTCTGTCTACCACTGATCAGTCGATGTAAACATAGTCTGTCTACCACTGATCAGTCGATGTAAACATAGTCTGTCTATCATTGATCAGTCGATGTAAACATAGTCTGTCTACCATTGATCAGTCGATGTAAACATAGTCTGTCTACCATTGATCAGTCGATGTAAACATTGTCTACCATTGATCAGTCGATGTAAACATAGTCTGTCTACCATTGATCAGTCGATGTAAACATAGTCTGTCTACCACTGATCAGTCGATGTAAACATAGTCTGTCTATCATTGATCAGTCGATGTAAACATAGTCTGTCTACCATTGATCAGTCGATGTAAACATAGTCTGTCTACCATTGATCAGTCGATGTAAACATTGTCTACCATTGATCAGTCGATATAAACATAGTCTGTCTACCATTGATCAGTCGATGTAAACATAGTCTGTCTATCATTGATCAGTCGATATAAACATAGTCTGTCTACCACTGATCAGTCGATGTAGACATAGTCTGTCTACCATTGATCAGTTGATGTAAATTGTTAGGCTATTTGGTATTAGGGTGTTAGGTACTTTATAGTCACAGAGGCGTCTGTGAAATTCGGGTTGCTCCCACCTGGAGAGTGCGTCGCAGCCAGAGGCGTGCCACCCAATTTATTTTTTTGCATGTGATTTTTGTGTGACTGATGAGGAAGGAAGGTGGTGGTTGGTGGTGGTATATTTTGACCAAATGACAACTTTTTCGTTGCCACTTGGATTAACGTGTGCTGAGTGCATGGGCACACATGACCTCGGTTTATCTTCTCATCCGAAAGACTCCACGTTCAGACTGTAAGGCCTAGTGCAAAGTGAGAGGAAAAATCCCCTGTACCCAGGTTCGAAGTGGGGTTTACTTGGCACAGGGCGAACGTGTTACCTGTGTACCACTGTACACCCAAGGGTTAAAGGGATGAACAGTGTACCTTCCAGTTCAAAAGAGCCATGTACACCCAAGGGTTAAAGGGATGAACAGTGTACCTTCCAGTTCAAAAGAGCCATGTACACCCAAGGGTTAAAGGGATGAACAGTGTACCTTCCAGTTCAAAAGAGCCATGTACACCCAAGGGTTAAAGGGATGAACAGTGTACCTTCCAGTTCAAAAGAGCCATGTACACCCAAGGGTTAAAGGGATGAACAGTGTACCTTCCAGTTCAAAAGAGCCATGTACACCCAAGGGTTAAAGGGATGAACAGTGTACCTTCCAGTTCAAAAGAGCCATGTACACCCAAGGGTTAAAGGGATGAACAGTGTACCTTCCAGTTCAAAAGAGCCATGTACACCCAAGGGTTAAAGGGATGAACAGTGTACCTTCCAGTTCAAAAGAGCCATGTACACCCAAGGGTTAAAGGGATGAACAGTGTACCTTCCAGTTCAAAAGAGCCATGTACACTTACGTGTTTTCTCCCTTCTGCCTCAAAATTGTACTTTCTTTTTGACAGAATAGTACCATATTTGTTCTGATCCTTTTTTCCCTGACTGACACCCCTGTGCCTTGTACTTTAATAAGGTGTGCCTTATAGTCCGAAGAATATGGTACTGGTTACGTGACGGGTCAGAACAACCAATAAGCTTTGAATAACTGTCACCTATCGCATTTGTCAGCCACAGTATAGTATGTGCGTAATTAAACAAGAATATGATTGCTAGATGTTCCATGAAAAACCATTGTTTATGTGTAAAGTAAAGGGTGCAGTCTGTCTACCATTGATCAGTGAACGTTGGTGTGTAAAGTAAAGGGTGCAGTCTGTCTATCATTGATCACTGAACGTTGGTGTGTAAAGTAAAGGGTGCAGTCTGTCTACCATTGATCAGTGAACGTTGGTGTGTAAAGTAAAGGGTGCAGTCTGTCTACCATTGATCACTGAACGTTGGTGTGTAAAGTAAAGGGTGCAGTCTGTCTACCATTGATCACTGAACGTTGGTGTGTAAAGTAAAGGGTGCAGTCTGTCTACCATTGATCACTGAACGTTGGTGTGTAAAGTAAAGGGTGCAGTCTGTCTACCATTGATCACTGAACGTTGGTGTGTAAAGTAAAGGGTGCAGTCTGTCTACCATTGATCACTGAACGTTGGTGTGTAAAGTAAAGGGTGCAGTCTGTCTACCATTGATCACTGAACGTTGGTGTGTAAAGTAAAGGGTGCAGTCTGTCTACCATTGATCACTGAACGTTGGTGTGTAAAGTAAAGGGTGCAGTCTGTCTACCATTGATCACTGAACGTTGGTGTGTAAAGTAAAGGGTGCAGTCTGTCTATCATTGATCACTGAACGTTGGTGTGTAAAGTAAAGGGTGCAGTCTGTCTACCATTGATCACTGAACGTTGGTGTGTAAAGTAAAGGGTGCAGTCTGTCTACCATTGTTCACTGAACGTTGGTGTGTAAAGTAAAGGGTGCAGTCTGTCTACCATTGATCACTGAACGTTGGTGTGTAAAGTAAAGGGTGCAGTCTGTCTACCATTGATCAGTGAACGTTGGTGTGTAAAGTAAAGGGTGCAGTCTGTCTACCATTGATCACTGAACGTTGGTGTGTAAAGTAAAGGGTGCAGTCTGTCTACCATTGTTCACTGAACGTTGGTGTGTAAAGTAAAGGGTGCAGTCTGTCTACCATTGATCAGTGAACGTTGGTGTGTAAAGTAAAGGGTGCAGTCTGTCTACCATTGATCACTGAACGTTGGTGTGTAAAGTAAAGGGTGCAGTCTGTCTACCATTGATCACTGAACGTTGGTGTGTAAAGTAAAGGGTGCAGTCTGTCTACCATTGATCACTGAACGTTGGTGTGTAAAGTAAAGGGTGCAGTCTGTCTACCATTGTTCACTGAACGTTGGTGTGTAAAGTAAAGGGTGCAGTCTGTCTACCATTGTTCACTGAACGTTGGTGTGTAAAGTAAAGGGTGCAGTCTGTCTACCATTGATCACTGAACGTTGGTGTGTAAAGTAAAGGGTGCAGTCTGTCTACCATTGATCACTGAACGTTGGTGTGTAAAGTAAAGGGTGCAGTCTGTCTACCATTGATCAGTGAACGTTGGTGTGTAAAGTAAAGGGTGCAGTCTGTCTACCATTGATCACTGAACGTTGGTGTGTAAAGTAAAGGGTGCAGTCTGTCTACCATTGATCAGTGAACGTTGGTGTGTAAAGTAAAGGGTGCAGTCTGTCTACCATTGATCACTGAACGTTGGTGTGTAAAGTAAAGGGTGCAGTCTGTCTACCATTGATCACTGAACGTTGGTGTGTAAAGTAAAGGGTGCAGTCTGTCTACCATTGATCGCTGAACGTTGGTGTGTAAAGTAAAGGGTGCAGTCTGTCTACCATTGATCGCTGAACGTTGGTGTGTAAAGTAAAGGGTGCAGTCTGTCTACCATTGATCACTGAACGTTGGTGTGTAAAGTAAAGGGTGCAGTCTGTCTACCATTGATCAGTGAACGTTGGTGTGTAAAGTAAAGGGTGCAGTCTGTCTACCATTGATCACTGAACGTTGGTGTGTAAAGTAAAGGGTGCAGTCTGTCTACCATTGATCACTGAACGTTGGTGTGTAAAGTAAAGGGTGCAGTCTGTCTACCATTGATCACTGAACGTTGGTGTGTAAAGTAAAGGGTGCAGTCTGTCTACCATTGATCACTGAACGTTGGTGTGTAAAGTAAAGGGTGCAGTCTGTCTACCATTGATCAGTGAACGTTGGTGTGTAAAGTAAAGGGTGCAGTCTGTCTATCATTGATCACTGAACGTTGGTGTGTAAAGTAAAGGGTGCAGTCTGTCTACCATTGATCACTGAACGTTGGTGTGTAAAGTAAAGGGTGCAGTCTGTCTATCATTGATCACTGAACGTTGGTGTGTAAAGTAAAGGGTGCAGTCTGTCTACCATTGATCACTGAACGTTGGTGTGTAAAGTAAAGGGTGCAGTCTGTCTACCATTGATCACTGAACGTTGGTGTGTAAAGTAAAGGGTGCAGTCTGTCTACCATTGATCAGTGAACGTTGGTGTGTAAAGTAAAGGGTGCAGTCTGTCTACCATTGATCACTGAACGTTGGTGTGTAAAGTAAAGGGTGCAGTCTGTCTACCATTGATCAGTGAACGTTGGTGTGTAAAGTAAAGGGTGCAGTCTGTCTACCATTGATCACTGAACGTTGGTGTGTAAAGTAAAGGGTGCAGTCTGTCTACCATTGATCAGTGAACGTTGGTGTGTAAAGTAAAGGGTGCAGTCTGTCTATCATTGATCACTGAACGTTGGTGTGTAAAGTAAAGGGTGCAGTCTGTCTACCATTGATCACTGAACGTTGGTGTGTAAAGTAAAGGGTGCAGTCTGTCTACCATTGATCACTGAACGTTGGTGTGTAAAGTAAAGGGTGCAGTCTGTCTACCATTGATCACTGAACGTTGGTGTGTAAAGTAAAGGGTGCAGTCTGTCTACCATTGATCACTGAACGTTGGTGTGTAAAGTAAAGGGTGCAGTCTGTCTACCATTGATCACTGAACGTTGGTGTGTAAAGTAAAGGGTGCAGTCTGTCTACCATTGATCACTGAACGTTGGTGTGTAAAGTAAAGGGTGCAGTCTGTCTACCATTGATCAGTGAACGTTGGTGTGTAAAGTAAAGGGTGCAGTCTGTCTATCATTGATCACTGAACGTTGGTGTGTAAAGTAAAGGGTGCAGTCTGTCTATCATTGATCACTGAACGTTGGTGTGTAAAGTAAAGGGTGCAGTCTGTCTACCATTGATCACTGAACGTTGGTGTGTAAAGTAAAGGGTGCAGTCTGTCTACCATTGATCACTGAACGTTGGTGTGTAAAGTAAAGGGTGCAGTCTGTCTATCATTGATCACTGAACGTTGGTGTGTAAAGTAAAGGGTGCAGTCTGTCTATCATTGATCACTGAACGTTGGTGTGTAAAGTAAAGGGTGCAGTCTGTCTACCATTGATCACTGAACGTTGGTGTGTAAAGTAAAGGGTGCAGTCTGTCTATCATTGATCACTGAACGTTGGTGTGTAAAGTAAAGGGTGCAGTCTGTCTACCATTGATCACTGAACGTTGGTGTGTAAAGTAAAGGGTGCAGTCTGTCTACCATTGATCACTGAACGTTGGTGTGTAAAGTAAAGGGTGCAGTCTGTCTACCAGCCGGCGACCATGGCCTTCACTCCCACCTCTGTGATCCGCAAGATGCACTCGGACAGAGTGACGGAGAAGGAGAAACAAGCCAAAGAGAGTGACGAAGATTCCGCAGGTGGGTCCATTGGGCAGTTACGTTTTGTGTAGGTTTCCTTTTCTTTTTGTCTTCATGTTTCATCAACTCGGGTGTTTTGAGATAAAATTGACAATCTACTTTAACCATACTGTACCAACACCTGAAACAACTGCATTAGCGTTAAGCGACCTGGAGCTATACCATAGCATATAGAAAAACGAAAGTAGGCCTCTGGCCTTGACCCCTAGCCGGATGTGGGGCGGGAGTGATCCCCCCTTACCGGTCTAGCAGTGGCTAGGCCAATGAGCGCCTACTTCCGCCATTACAATTTTCCAGCGTTTCTTTGTTGACCTGGGCTGCCTGGCTTCTACACTTTTTGGTTTACAACACTCTTAACTGGTGGGTTCGTTCCTGTTCCTCTCTATCATCAGTTTCAGTGTAATACTGAGTCTCGATTGACTCAGTTTCTATAGCCTAAGTTCGCTAGAACTTTCACAGTTTTAGTTTTTCTGTTCGTCACACACCGTGCACTACTACTAGTAGTACTAGTAGTGCACGCGCGCGCGCGCGTCATTTGGTCTCTTCAACTCGAGTTCCTATTTATCAGTCAAGTTCTTTCGGACCCTACGGTTCGTTCTCTTCCACGATATTATTCTTATTGTTCCGATTCGGTCCTCTTGAGAAAAATTCATCCGTTCAAACTTTTTCTAAAAAGTCTAAACGTTCTTTATCCGTCTGGGCCTAGTACTCCTGCGGCCTCTTCGGTTCTCGTCTCGTTCAGCCGGAAACTGGTCTTCACGAGTTGTTTATTTCGGCCCTCCTTCTGCTTCGGTTGTGCAGAAGGCCTCTAGGCCCATTTCGTCCGTGTTTTTTTTCTGCCATGCCTTTCTGTTCCAGGAGGCCTCTCTTCACGGCCTCCACTTCTACACGGACGTCTGGACAAACTTCGTTGGATAAGTCGCAGCTGCGCATGTCTGTCGCTCCGAGTGGCAAGTTTGCACTCGGGGGCCCGCCTAGTCTCCCTAACCTCTCCGACCCTGTGTTGGAGGGAGGGCGAAGGAGGTCCCCATCCGACCATTGGTCGAGGTCTTATGACTGGGGCCTCAGGCAGACATCCCGGTGTCTCGATGGGAACTCGAGCCCGGAAGGCCGTAGGCCTCTCGACACCTCCCCGGCCGGGGAGGCCGAGGCCTACCGGCAAACACCCCCTCGTCGTCGGGGACACTCCGACGGCGTGAAGGGTGTCACTCTCGGACGCTTCGCCCTGGCCGCGGGCCTCTGTCCGAGAGTTTCTCCCGGTGATCCCCCCAGCGGTGGGGACACCGGTCGAGTGTATTCCAGGCCTGGAGGCCCTACCGGCTAACACCCCCTCGTCGTCGGGGACACTCCGACGGCGTGAAGGGTGTCACTCTCGGACCCTTCGCCCTGGCCGCGGGCATCTGTCCGAGAGTTTCTCCCGGTGATCCCCCCCAGCGGTGGGGACACCGGTCGAATGTATTCCAGGCCTGGAGGCCCTACACCTCGGCTCGTCACGTCTACGGACGGATGAGGCCTCCCCACCGTCAAGGCCTCCCGGCCTAGGCCTCTCCGGCTCCCTCGGGCCTCCTGCGGACCCGGGCCTCCCTCGGTGGGAGGCCTCGGAGGCCCCGACCTACGAGGCCGCGGCCTCCCCGGTCCTAGGCCTCTCCGGCTCCCTCGGGCCTCCCTCGCCGGGCCTCCTTCGGACCCGGGCCTCCCTCGGTGGGAGGCCTCGGGTGTCCGTGCTCGGAGACCGCAACCTAGGAGGCCCCGGGCCTAGGCCTCTCCGGCTCCCTTGGGCCTCCCTCACCGGGCCTCCTTCGTACCCGGGCCTCCCTCGGTGGGAGGCCTCGGGCGCCGGGCGCGACGGCCTCCCCGGGCCTGGGCCCTCTCCGGCTTCCTCAGGCCTCCTTCGGACCCGGGCCTCCCTCGGTGGGAGGCCTCGGCGGACCGTGTGGTCAGACGGCTACGGTCTCCGTCACCGTCCGCTGCGGTCCGTGGACCGGCGGTTTCGTCACCGCCCGCTACGGTCCGTGGACCGTAGCCACTGGCGGTAGCCTGAGGGCACGATGTCGGTTCCCCGTACCGTCCGTCGTAAGATGGAAACGGTAGCGGTTCTTCAGCCCGTCACCCCCGTCAAGACGCAGCGGTCTCCCGTCCGTCCGGCGTCCAGCCGGCGGCACGGTGACTCACCGCACGGTTCCCCGACGGTCACCGGTGGTACCGGTGCACCGTCCGTCCGTCCTACCACACGGTCCGGCTTGGGCGTTCACCGTCCCCCTGTGGTCCCTCACCGGGTTCTGCTTCAGGGTACTCGTCCTCAAAAAGCTCGGGTGGTTTCTCCTGGTTCTGACCAGACAGTCCACCCCAGAGGCTCGTAACGTCAGCGCTCTCCAGTGGATTCGGACGTGGACTTAGCTAAGTCCGTCTCCATCCAGGCAAGGGCGTAGCAGCGTGTTCTGGCCCGGTCCGGCCACTCACCAGGGAAAGGAGTTCTGGTCCTTGCAAGCTCCTAAGCTTCTGGACCACTCCAATCGGAAAGCAGAGGCTTTCCTTTGTGCCGGGAAGATGGCAGAAGCTAACCGTTTCTCTTTAGCCTTCTAAGGCCGAAGCAGAGAAGCTCCTTTGCGACAGGAATCTTGCCCCGACCAAGATTAAGTCTTCCAACTTCAAGCAGTTGGAGGAATCTTTGTCAAAGCCCTCAAGGGCTGTGGCTTTGCGGCTTCGTTGGTTCGGCCCATCACAGAGAATTTGGGGAAATTTTTTCTCCTACGAATTCTCCTGTGGTTTTCAGGCTCTTTGAGTCCGTGAATGAACCAGCCGTTTTCTATCGGTTTTTGGTTCATCGTCGGGCTCTTCAAGGGTTTTCTCACAAGAAGAGTTCTCTTGTACCATCTAATCATCTGGTTAGATCTACTTCGATCTGCTGATCTCGAGCTCTTGTGCTTCTGATCGATCGCTTTCACTGATCCATTTTACCGGGTTGGGCAACGGACCGTCGGGTTCCGTTCCGGTTCTTCAAGAACCTCATGGTGATTCTGACCTTCCGTTTGTCACGGTGGCTTTTGGGAATGATCCATCGTTTTTCTTTGTTTCATTCATGTCTGTTGCAACGGCTCCTGTGGTCCGTTTCTTCGATTCTGACGAGCATGAGTTTTCTTGCTCTATTCAGTTTCATGCTTTTCTGGTTACAACAAGGGTTGTTCAACCTGATTACTCATTCAACCGGTCCTGCCAACCGTTCTATCAACTTTTCGGGCCTTTTTCGGCCCTTTTTCGGCCCAGCCTGTCAGGCCTTGTTTTTCTGACTTGGGTTACTCGTTACAAGTCATGGCCGTTTAAACGGTTATTTTTGTTCCTCAATCCTCTACCGTTTCTTTCAGTCAGTACCGTTCAATTGGATTTTTCCACGGTTATCCTGACGTCACTTGGATACTCTGTTATGCTTCTCGCAGTAACTAACCGTTTCTCCTTGGGCAGGTCTACCTGGCCCAAGGAAGATTCAGTTCCCGTGGGCTTTTTTGTTGATTCATCCGTTCAAGTCGGTGCTAGGTGTCCATGGGACTACCTCCCATTTCCCTCTTTCTCCAAGCCTTCTAAGGCTGTAGCGGAGAAACTCCATTGTGACAAGAGTCTTGCCCGGTCAAGTTTTTTCCTTCCAACGTAATACAATCTAATTTAATCATACTATACCAACACTCAAAACAACTGCATTAGCCTAAAACAACCTGGAACCTTACCCTAGCACATAGCTAAAACGAAAGTGGCCCCAAGGGACTGCACCCATACCGCAGGGAGTAGCGGGAGTGACTCCCCTTACTTCCGGGTATGACGCGCACCCTTGGGACACCGGATATGTCATTCTTAAATTTTCCAGCCTTTCAATCACACCTGGGCCTACCCTACTCCGCCTTTTCTGACTCTTGTCTATCTGGTGGGTTCGTTCCGTGTTTAGCTTTGTTCGATTCAGTTTCTTGGGAAGGCTGTTAGTCATCCTATCGATATTATTTCATTGTCATTTCTTGGTGTTCGTTTTAGTTGAAAAATTATTTCGTTCACTCTGTTGTTCGTTTTCGGGGTGGCGTCAGCCATTATGGCTTCTTGCACCCCTCGGTTTCCACTTCGGGGAAAGCAGTTTCTCTTCGGTTGTTTTTCTGTTTTCCAAGTCAGTTGACTCTTCTTCTCTCACTAGGGACCCTTTGGGCAGGTTCTCTTAATCTTCTCAAGAAGTTTTCGTCTAATCCCCTCACAAATCCTACGTCTAACGTCCAGTCACAGTCCGTTTCGGTTACACCGGCCTAACCGGTTTCGGAGCCCATTCCAGTTTCTCTCCCTTCGGAGGTTTCTGCTCCTTCTCCTTTTCCGTTGGACTCGCAGGCTTTGTACTACGTCACTTGGACTCTTCGGGTTTCAGGGTTCTCCCTTTCGCATCGACAGAATCTTCCTCCTATTTCGGTTTTAGCCAGAGAGGGTTCCGCCAGTTGTCTCTTCTAACGTGAGACTGTCACTGGCGCAGCCCTCTCTCCTTCTTCTGTTCACAGGCTTGCCTCCAGGAGGCCCTTGTCCGCTAAGGCCAGCGTCGACCTCAACAGGGATAGGCAACCCCTTTCCACCTCTGGTTTCCGTCCTGTGGGCTTGATGTTTACGGAACAGAGAGGCTCCCCTCCGGGGAGCTTGCCTAGTGACAGAGGTGACTCCTCTGTCACCAGACTGGCCAGTCTGTCAGGCACCTTACCCTAGCACATAGCTAAAACGAAAGTGGCCCCAAGGGACTGCACCCATACCGCAGGGAGTAGCGGGAGTGACTCCCCTTACTTCCGGGTATGACGCGCACCCTTGGGACACCGGATATGTCATTCGTGTAATTTTACAGCCCCGCATCAGGAGGGAGGCTGGGAGGGAACATTTTTTGTTTTGAGTGTTGGTAAGTATTAAATTAAATAGATAGTAGGATTAATCCGGTATGTCCGCGTTGGCCAAGCAACCGGGAGACAACCGGATGATTACCGGGTAAACACCGGGAGAACCGGAGGAAACGGTCTCGCAACCGGGAAAGGCAAATAACCGGTTGCGGTGGGAAAGCCAAGAGGCTCCAACCGTGCCATCCCCCGGTATGTCCGCGTTGGCCAAGCAACCGGGAGACAACCGGGAGAAACCGGATGAATACCGGGTAAGCACCGGGAGAACCGGAGGAAACCGTCTCACAACCGTGAGAAGCGAATTTCCGGTTGCGGTGGGACTGCCAAGAGGCCCCAACCGCGCCAGTGCCAGGATCACTGGAGAGCCATCCCCCGGGAGGGGGGCATGGACTCTTATCGGTATTGAAGGTGCCCCGCACCAACCGATTTGACTGTCCTGGTAACCTCTCCCTCGAACTGAGTGGAGGATTTGAGCCCGGACTCAGGAAAGGGAACAGGCCGTTCCCGATCCTGGAGGTACCTCCCAGGTACCACCGGATGATTGCCTGACAGACTGGCCAGTCTGGTGACAGAGGAGTCACCTCTGTCACTAGGCAAGCTCCCCGGAGGGGAGCCTCTCTGTTCCGTAAACATCAAGCCCACAGGACGGAAACCAGAGGTGGAAAGGGATTGCCTATCCCTGTTGAGGTCGACGCTGGCCTTAGCGGACAAGGGCCTCCTGGAGGCAAGCCTGTGAACAGAAGAAGGAGAGAGGGCTGCGCCAGTGACAGTCTCACGTTAGAAGAGACAACTGGCGGAACCCTCTCTGGCTAAAACCGAAATAGGAGGAAGATTCTGTCGATGCGAAAGGGAGAGTCCAAGTGACGTAGTACAAAGCCTGCGAGTCCAACGGAAAAGGAGAAGGAGCAGAAACCTCCGAAGGGAGAGAAACTGGAATGGGCTCCGAAACCGGTTAGGCCGGTGTAACCGAAACGGACTGTGACTGGACGTTAGACGTAGGATTTGTGAGGGGATTAGACGAAAACTTCTTGAGAAGATTAAGAGAACCTGCCCAAAGGGTCCCTAGTGAGAGAAGAAGAGTCAACTGACTTGGAAAACAGAAAAACAACCGAAGAGAAACTGCTTTCCCCGAAGTGGAAACCGAGGGGTGCAAGAAGCCATAATGGCTGACGCCACCCCGAAAACGAACAACAGAGTGAACGAAATAATTTTTCAACTAAAACGAACACCAAGAAATGACAATGAAATAATATCGATAGGATGACTAACAGCCTTCCCAAGAAACTGAATCGAACAAAGCTAAACACGGAACGAACCCACCAGATAGACAAGAGTCAGAAAAGGCGGAGTAGGGTAGGCCCAGGTGTGATTGAAAGGCTGGAAAATTTAAGAATGACATATCCGGTGTCCCAAGGGTGCGCGTCATACCCGGAAGTAAGGGGAGTCACTCCCGCTACTCCCTGCGGTATGGGTGCAGTCCCTTGGGGCCACTTTCGTTTTAGCTATGTGCTAGGGAAAGGGTTCGCCTAGAACCGGAAAATTCCGATGATGAATTTCCGGTTCGTTCCTCCGGTTTGGGTCAACCGGGAATGTCCCGCTCGCACGGAGGACGCCACGTTCTCCCGGTTCCGGCCGGTGTTCAGTGATCCTCTCACTCCCTACCGGCAGAGCCCTCTGCCAGGCATGGCCTCCGGTGGTGTTTGACTCTTGGGCCGCCCTTATCAGAAGCTTCAACGGCCAGACCCCTCCAGGGAATTCTCTGAGTTTCAGTCCGACTTTGAGTCAGACATGGAACTGGACCCTCAGTCGGAGGTCCCTCACTCTCTCACTGAGTCCTCGGTTCAGAATCTTCTCAAGATTTTGTCTCGATCGTGCCCTTACGTGGTACCTGTGCGTTCCTCCCATCAGGAGTCCGCCACTGATCACGCGGTTGGCTCTCTTCTGCAGGCCAAGAGCTCCTTGACTCTCCAAGCCCCCTCCTTCCCGGAGGATTTGGTGGTTAAAGCGGAGTTCACGTTGAGGACCGGCAAGGTCCTTTCGTTGATACAGATTGCTGAGGCTAATCTGGGGCGTTCTCAGCCGGCCTCGTCTCAGTTCGGTTCCTTTTTGGTACCTGGATTCAGACCTTTCGTCCCCCTACCGACGGAATACCTGCCCTTCCCCTCCGTCTCCAAACCTTCTGAGGAGGTGGAGTCCTTGGGGTCCTGCTGCTGTTCCTCCCGTCACGTTCAAGTCTCTCGAGGAATCTCTGTCTGGTTCTCTCAGGGCTTGTGGCATGGCCACCTCTCTCGTGCAAACCTTGGCGGAGTCTCTAGGCAATTCAGCCTCTGATTCACCGGCGGTTTTTCAGTTCTTTGATCAGGTGGATGAAGCTTCCGTTGGAGTCTCTCTAGCCCTTTTGGGCAATGTGCTACAGAGCCTCTCTGATGTCACGGCTGGTTTGAAGGTTCAAACCTGTGCCTTGGCCCGGGATTCTTTCTGGCGCAGAACAGGTCTCTTTCGTCCAGGGAAAAGGAGCGTTTTGCGCTCTCTTCCCCTTCCGGAGTCGGGCTTGTTAGGGGAAGAATCGGTTCCCCCAGTTCTCGAGTCCTCTTCAAAGAGGAAGTCAGCTGATAGCCAGAAGGCTATCTATCGGGCCCTGTTGAACCAGCCCCGTCCCAACCATTTCGTCCGGGGTACTTCGCGTCCCGCTCTAGGAGTGTGGGATACTCCTCTAGGCCTCCTCCCCAGTTCAAGGCCTTGAGGCCCCCCTTCCCAGTCTTCTCGTGGCAACAGGAGGCCGAGCCTTCCAAGAAACGGCGATCCTGTCCGTTGGAGATCCTCCAGAGGAAGTGGAGGACCTTCTCTTGAAGGGCGTGGGCGCGAGTGAACGATCCCAGTCCGGGTTTCTATTCCCGACTTTTTCAACCGGTCCTGTCAACCGGTTTTATCAAAAATTCCCGACCGTTTTCGGCCCATTCTGACTCTAATTGGCCGGCGATCTCTTAGGCCGTTTAAAGGGTTTTTTGTTCTTCTGTTCTCTACCGTTTCCAAGTCAGTACCGTTGAAATGGGTTTTTTCCACGGTTATCCTGACGTCACTTGGATACTCTGTTCACAGTCTCAGCCTCGGAGGACACAGGTGGTGTCCGACCTCTCAGTAACGAAGGCGGTCACACTTCGCTGTCCCCTCGGTTTTCTTAGTCTGATGGGGTCTATTTCGGAGCTCCTTCCTCTGGCCTGGGTATACATAGGCCCTTGCAGAGAGAAGTCAGAGTGCGCACTCCTTCTTTCACGGTTTCAACCATGAGTTGTTCAACCTGTTGACTCGTTCGGCCGTTCCAGTCATCCTGTTTCGGACTGGTTCCGTCCCGATCTGGCTTTAACTGTCCGGCTAGCATGATCTTCCCTTCTCAGCCGTCAGATCACCGAACGGCACAGCTTTCAACCTAAAGTTGTTCGACGGGGTGATTTTTGCCTTCCTTCAGGCCCCCCCCCCTTTTTGGTCTTCGGCGTCTCGTTCCGACCGTTTTTTATGGTTTAGGTCGAGGTGTGTCATCGTCACGTTTGCACACTGTTTCGCTTTTTGTCTACATGTTTTCCTTTTCGGTGGGGACTTTTCCGCGTCATCTGGTTCGTTTTGACGTCATGCGATAGCAACTATGTTGCTGTTGCTGTCTGTTCCTACTTCATAGGCAGTTTTTTATTTTTTATTTTACCTCCCTACCGATCGAATTGTCTCCGCTGGTTTTTCACCCAGTCAACGGGGGTCCCTTTCGTCGGTCTTAGCATGTAGAGTTGGTTACGAAGTGCAGTCGCACATTCGTACCGTGGTTTCTCAGTTTGCTAGGTCAGAGGCTGAATCTGCTGCTCTTGCGGATTTTCATCCTAGTACTAGCTGTCTCTATCCCGCCATCGGTCCTTTGCTTGCCCGACATTCTGAACTAGTCTTGTCCAGTTTGTTTTCTGACCCAGACTCGCCCCTTCGATCGATTTTTTCCAGTTCGAAAGGGCGTAGCAGTGTGTAGTGGCCCGGTCCGGCCACTCATAGTCCGTAATGTATCAGGCCTTGGCTGCTCTAGGTGACTCGATGCGGAGTTTGTCTTCTTCAGTATGAGTTCCATGGCCTTAGGTGCTACCGTACCGCTAAGCTGTACGCCACCACTTCTCGCACTTCTTCCTGAAGTGCATGCCGTTGTATTCCTCCCCTCTGATGGCACTAATCCCCCGGGTGTTGAAGAAGTCCTCCGGGAGCACCCGGACTTGATTCTCGTCACACCAATGTGGCCCACGAGCCATTGGTTCCCAGAGCTCCTCGACATGGCGCAAGACGGTCCTCTTCCGCTCAATCTCACTCCCGCCACTCTTCTTCAGTCAAGAAGCGGGGTCGGACACCCTTGCCCTTCAAGGCTAAACCTGGTCGCATTGCGGCTGTCCGACTAGGCCTTCGCTCTCAGGGGTTTTCCACGCGCACCGTGGATCTGTTGGCCGCCTCTCGGCGTAAGTCTACAAACGATCTGTATGATCTTCGCCGGGCCACCTGGTTTGCGTTTTGTCAGGAGAGAAAGTTTGACCCGCTTCGTCCCTCAACGGTTCAGTTCGTGGAGTTCCTCTCTCACTTGCTTAGAACTAGGAACTCTTCCTCTCAAACCTTGTCAGGTTATAGGGCGGTCTTGATTAGCACGATCTCGTTGTCTTTAGGTTCCAAGTTTACGGGGAATCTCTCGGCTTTGCCAGTTTCTCACTTCCTGGACGCTGTGCGCCTCCAAGCCCCGTCCAGAACGGTCCAGTGTCCTCAGTGGGACATCTTTTTGGTTCTGGTTTTTCTCTGGGTCAAATTTGAACCCCTGGAGTCGTTGTCTCTTAAGCTTCTGACTCTCAAGACAGTTTTTTCTCATTTCTTTCGCCACTCCCGTCGCCTCAGTGGTTTGCATGCTCTGAGAGGTCTCACCAAGGATGTCAGTTCGAGGAGGACTTCTCGTCTGTCTCCCTTTCTTTTCTCCCGGAGTTCCGTGCAAGAACCAGTCTGGTTATGTTTCCTCTCCCTTGGCCTCTTTTTCGAGTCTTCGCTCCGTTCTGGGTCCTGATGATCGTGATTTCTTCCTCTGCCCCGTTAGGGCTCTTCGTTCTTCTGGCTCGTACCAAGTCCTTCAGAAGGGCTAAACGTCGCCTGTTCGTCTCCTTTAATCCCAAGTACTGCAGCGATGTGGCTAAGGGTACTGTGTCCCGTTGGTTCCTCGACCTCATTAAGTTGGCCTATGCCCGCTCGCTGGTTAGGTTACCTGATAACCCCATTCGCGCCCACGAGTTGCGGGCCATCAGCTCTTCCCTGGCGGTAGTCAAGGGTGTCCCTCTTGTGAAGGTTATGGCCTCAGCGTTCTGGTAGTCGCAGAACACCTTTCTTCAGTTTTTACCTGAGGGATATCTCTGCTCAGGGCGAAGACGACTCCTTTTCCATCTAGAAGGTGGTCGTTTCGCAGGTCCCGGTCTCCTTGTAGTGTGAGTTCCGGTGTTTTTTGTGCCTCTGTTTTTTCTCTGTGTTCTTTGGTATATCATTGACATGACTGTTTGGGGGTATTTATTTGCATATTTTCAGGGATGTTGTACATCTTTCGGGGGATTCTCTTAGGAGTGTTTCCCCTCTTTTACTGGTATGCTTTTGGGGTTGTTGGTGTGTCAGTTGGCACGCATCACCCTCCACCACGGTGGTAATCTGCAGTTGTTTTGAGTGTTGGTATAGTATGATTAAATTAGATTGGTGGATTTTGATTAATCCTACTATCTATTTAATTTAATACTTACCAACACTCAAAACAAAAAATGTTCCCTCCCAGCCTCCCTCCTGATGCGGGGCTGTAAAATTACACGAATGACATATCCGGTGCCCCAAGGGTGCGCGTCATACCCGGAAGTAAGGGGAGTCACTCCCGCTACTCCCTGCGGTATGGGTGCAGTCCCTTGGGGCCACTTTCGTTTTTTCCTTCCAACGTAATACAGTTGGAAGCATCTTTGTCCAAAGCCCTCAAGGGCTGTGCTTTTGTGACGTTGTTGATTCGGTTCATTGCTGTACTTTGAGCAAAACCTCTCCAACGACCTCTCGCGGTTTTCAGGCTCTTTGAGTCCGTGATTGAACCAACCTTTGGAGTGGCTCTAGCTTCTCTTGGTGATTCTTCTGGCCAGAGACTCTTTTTGGGGCACTTTAAAGACTGTCTGGAGATGGGTTCGACACGGTCGGATTCACAGTCTCAGCCTCGGAGGACACTGTCCTCGTTTTCTCTGTTGGTGTCCGTCCTCTCAGTACGAAGTCGGTCACACTTTTCCGTCTCCTCAGACTTCTTAGTCTGATGGAGTCAGTTTCGGAGCTCCTTCCTGCCAAGGTATACTAAGGCCCTTGCAGAGAGAAGTCGGAGCGTGCGCTCCTTCTTTCACGGTTGCAACCGAGGGTGGTTCAACCGTACCCTTGTTGCCTTCCTTCTGAACGGCCCCGGCTTCGCCGTTCTTTCGAATGATGTCTGTTCTGGCAGGCATGGTTTTTACTTGCTCTGTTTCAGACCCTCGTTTCCTCTCATTACAACCATGAGTTGTTCATCCAGTGGACTCGTTCACTCGTTCCAGCCATCCTTTTCGGTCTGGTTCCGTCCCGATCGGACTCATCTGTCCGGCTAACATGATCTTCTATGCCCAGCTGTCAGATCACTAAACGTCAGTTTTCAACTTAAGTTGTTCGACTGGGTGTTTTGGGGCCTTCCTTCAGGCCCCCCACCCCCATTTTGAGTCAGTGCTGTTGAAATGGGTTAAGTCGAGGTGTGTTTACGTCACGTTTGCACACTGTTCCGCTTTTGTCTACATGTTTCCTTTTCGGTGGGGACATTTCCGCGTCATCTGGTTTGATTTGACGTCATGCGATAGCAACTATGTTGCTGTTTCGGTCTGTCCCTACGTTCAGAGGCAGTTTTTATTTTGCCTTCCTACGGTCTTAGCTTGTAGAGTTGGTTACGAAGTGCAGTTGCACATTCGTTCCTTGGCTTCTCAGTTTGCTAGTTTAGAGGTTGAATCTGCTGTTTTGCGGATTCTCATCTTAATCTTTTAGTACTAGCTGTTTCTTCCCGTCGTCGGTCCTTTGCTTGCCCTTCATTCTGAACAAGTCTTGTACAAATGTGGGCCAATTTGTTTTTGACTCAGTCTCGCCACTTCGATCGATATTTTTCCGGTCGAAAGGGCGTAGCAGCGTGTGGTGGCCCGGTCCGGCCACTCATAGTCCGTTTTGTATCGGCCTTGGCTGCTCTAGGTGACTCCATGCGGGGTTTGTCATCTCCTGGCTGCTTTTTTAGTCAGCCATGTTCTTTCCTGAGATGCCTTCCTGGATTTTTCCAGGACTCTTTCGTTCGGTTCGTCTTCGGTGGTGACAGGAAGTACGATCCGTTAAGACCTTCTACGGTACAGTCTGTAGAACTCTTGGCGTTTTCTTCACGGGTCTGGAAATTTCTCTGCCCGGACCCTTTCGGGGTACAGAGCAGCCTTCATCACTACGATTTCCTTGGCCATGGCTTTTCTGTACGTCACCCCTGTGTCTCTCTTCTTGGACGCGGTCCGCCTCCAAGCTCCTGCCAGGACTTCTCGAGTCCCTCAGTCGTTCAGCCAGAAGGATCGGCGGTCTTCACGCTCTCAGCGTCCTGGCCCGCGTCATAGAGTTCTCGGATGAGTACTCTTCGGTCACCTTGATCTTTCTACCAGAATTCGGGGCTTAGAATCAGCTAGGCGGCGTTCCCTCGCCTCTGGTTCGCATCTCCATCTTTCGTTCCGTCCTCGGCCCCGACGGTTCGGACCGTTTTCTCTGTCCGGTCGGGGCCCTCAGGCTTCTCCTTTCCGGAACTAAGCTTCTCTAAGCTTTTGGAGGTCGCGCGACACGTTCCTTCAGCTCGACCTCCGAGACATCGAGGCCGGGAACGAAGGCGACGCTTTCTCTATCAGGAAAGTTTTGGTCACCCGGGACGATAGTTGTTGCCCAGACCGCCGTCTCCGTCTAGACCGTCAGTACGGAGGCAAGCTCCCAACGACTCCCCCTATGGTACTTTAGTGGGTATATCATTGCAATGATGTTTTGGGGCAATATTTGGAGCAGGCCTTTTACCTTCCCTTTCTAAAGCCGCATTTAGGCTAAAGGAGTAAAAGGGGTTACTCGGGGCTTTTTGGGAAGGGGGTCTAGTGGAATTACCACTTTTTTAAACCCCCTAAGGGAAAAAGCGCCCAGGTCTCGCTCTCACGCGTTGGGTTGGGGTACTGAAGCATCTACCCTCCTCCGCTTTGGTAATCTGCAGTTGTTTCAGGTGTTGGTACAGTATGGTTAAAGTAGATTGGTGGATTTTTATTAATCCCTACTATCTATTTAACTTAATACTTACCAACACCTGAAACAAACGAGGTACCCTCCCTTGTATCCTCCCACACTAATAAAGATGCTTCCTGTAAAATTTTGTAATGGCGGAAGTAGGCGCTCATTGGCCTAGCCACTGCTAGACCGGTAAGGGGGGATCACTCCCGCCCCACATCCGGCTAGGGGTCAAGGCCAGAGGCCTACTTTCGTTTTTCTATATGCTATGGTATAGCTCCAGGTCGCTTAATGCTAATGCAGTTGTTTCAGGTGTTGGTAAGTATTAAGTTAAATAGATAGTAGGGATTAATAAAAATCCACCAATTTATTTCATCTCACTGTTATTTGTGTTAAGTATCTATAAGTATAACCCACACTTTTTAGAATAGTTGATACAATTTGCAACTATCAGTTTAAACGACAACAGTGTGTTTATGGTGGTTTTTTCCTGTCAGAAAAGCGCAAGGTAAAACCTGTAGTTGTGAATTGTAATTTTTAAAAAAAGATCCATCCCCACCCCACACCCCCTCAAATAATTTGCCATAATCTCATTTTGGGTTGATTCAGTGGCTATGCAGTAGAGTTTCGATGTTCTCAGACAAAGGAGTGAGCCTGTACCTACTCCAATTGCTCGGGTGATTACTTCAACTTCTTGCTCTGCAGTTCATCTTTTCCTCATTGTTTGTCAGCAGAGGTGGGCAGGCAGGGAGGGGAGAAGGGGGGGTCGGAGTCGTTTGAGGACTCGGCGCTGGGCAGTGGGGGGGAGATGGGGCTGGAGACCAGCGACCTGCACACCCCTCCCTCCTTCCACTCCAACATGTCGGCCCTCAGCACCCAGCTAGAGGAGCACCTGCACCTGGGGGGCACCCACGATGACCACCTGCACCTGAGACATCTCCAGGAAGCAAGCGATGACAAGGTATAGTGTGTCTGTCTGTCTGTCTGTCTGTCTCTCTGGGGGGCACCCACGACGACTCCCTGCACCTGAGACATCTCCAGGAAGCAAGCGATGACAAGGTATAGTGTGTGTGTCTGTCTGTCTGTCTGGGGGGCACCCATGACGACTCCCTGCACCTGAGACATCTCCAGGAAGCAAGCGATGACAAGGTATAGTGTGTCTGTCTGTCTGTCTGTCTGTCTGTCTGGGTGAGGGATCATCCATGATGACTTTCCCTCATGGGGATACCGGATGTGTGTGTGTGTCTTGTACTAATAGTTCTTTCATCTTCTAGAAGTTGTGTGCTTGTAACTTTGATTTGTCATTCTTTTTGGCTTCGCCATTTCCCTTTGCTTACTGTCATCTACTGTCTTTCTGCCTTACTGGTCCATTCTCCTGCCTTTTCCCTTTGCTATCTGTCATCTACTGTCTTTCTGCCTTACTGGTCCATTCTCCTGCCTTTTCCCTTTGCTTACTGTCATCTACTATCTTTCTGCCTTACTGGTCCATTCTCCTGCCTTTTCCCTTTGCTATCTGTCATCTACTGTCTTTCTGCCTTACTGGTCCATTCTCCTGCCTTTTCCCTTTGCTTACTGTCATCTACTATCTTTCTGCCTTACTGGTCCATTCTCCTGCCTTTTCCCTTTGCTATCTGTCATCTACTGTCTTTCTGCCTCACTGGTCCATTCTCCTGCCTTTTCCCTTTGCTTACTGTCATCTACTGTCTTTCTGCCTTACTGGTCCATTCTCCTGCCTTTTCCCTTTGCTTACTGTCATCTACTGTCTTTCTGCCTTACTGGTCCATTCTCCTGCCTTTTCCCTTTGCTTACTGTCATCTGCTATCTTTCTGCCTTACTGGTCCATTCTCCTGCCTTTTCCCTTTGCTATCTGTCATCTACTGTCTTTCTGCCTTACTGGTCCATTCTCCTGCCTTTTCCCTTTGCTTACTGTCATCTGCTATCTTTCTGCCTTACTGGTCCATTCTCCTGCCTTTTCCCTTTGCTATCTGTCATCTACTGTCTTTCTGCCTTACTGGTCCATTCTCCTGCCTTTTCCCTTTGCTTACTGTCATCTACTGTCTTTCTGCCTTACCGGTCCATTCTCCTGCCTTTTCCCTTTGCTTTCTGTCATCTACTATCTTTCTGCCTTACTGGTCCATTCGCCAGCCTTTGTTCTAGAAACTCTTTCAAAGATTTTCTCCGGCTGAAGATGGACATTCTGGGCCTATATTTTAGGCGCATAACTGCAGCATGGCACATCATGATCTGTGTTCATATGACAGGAAACTGTCAGTGATCAACAAACAAATAAAAATCCACAACAATGAGTTTACCTCTGCCACTTCTATTTGTCTATAAAAACACTGAATAGGAGATACTGGCTGGCTGGATGGTTGTGCAAATGTCTGTCTGTCTGTCAGGGATGGGGGGGTTACTGATCTCAAGGTACAGTGTGTGTATGTGTGTGTGCATGAACATGCACATGCATGCATGATTTTACATGTGCTTGTGTGTGTGTGTCAACATGAAGATTTGTCTGAGAATTGTTCTGCCATGATTGTTTGATCTGTTGGCCGTATGTTCAGTCCCACTTTAGGAATCGGTCAGAGGAGTAATGTGTGTGCCTGTGTTTAGGGTCAGTCCCACTTTAGGAATCGGTCAGAGGAGTAATGTGTGTGCCTGTGTTTAGGGTCAGTCCCACTTTAGGAATCGGTCAGAGGAGTAATGTGTGTGCCTGTGTTTAGGGTCAGTCCCACTTTAGGAATCGGTCAGAGGAGTAATGTATGTGCCTGTGTTTAGGGTCAGTCCCACTTTAGGAATCGGTCAGAGGAGTAATGTGTGTGCCTGTGTTTAGGGTCAGTCCCACTTTAGGAATCGGTCAGAGGAGTAATGTGTGTGCCTGTGTTTAGGGTCAGTCCCACTTTAGGAATCGGTCAGAGGAGTAATGTGTGTGCCTGTGTTTAGGGTCAGTCTCACTTTAGGAATCGGTCAGAGGAGTAATGTGTGTGCCTGTGTTTAGGGTCAGTCCCACTTTAGGAATCGGTCAGAGGAGTAATGTGTGTGCCTGTGTTTAGGGTCAGTCCCACTTTAGGAATCGGTCAGAGGAGTAATGTGTGTGCCTGTGTTTAGGGTCAGTCCCACTTTAGGAATCGGTCAGAGGAGTAATGTATGTGCCTGTGTTTAGGGTCAGTCCCACTTTAGGAATCGGTCAGAGGAGTAATGTGTGTGCCTGTGTTTAGGGTCAGTCCCACTTTAGGAATCGGTCAGAGGAGTAATGTGTGTGCCTGTGTTTAGGGTCAGTCCCACTTTAGGAATCGGTCAGAGGAGTAATGTGTGTGCCTGTGTTTAGGGTCAGTCCCACTTTAGGAATCGGTCAGAGGAGTAATGTGTGTGCCTGTGTTTAGGGTCAGTCCCACTTTAGGAATCGGTCAGAGGAGTAATGTGTGTGCCTGTGTTTAGGGTCAGTCCCACTTTAGGAATCGGTCAGAGGAGTAATGTGTGTGCCTGTGTTTAGGGTCAGTCCCACTTTAGGAATCGGTCAGAGGAGTAATGTGTGTGCCTGTGTTTAGGGTCAGTCCCACTTTAGGAATCGGTCAGAGGAGTAATGTGTGTGCCTGTGTTTAGGGTCAGTCCCACTTTAGGAATCGGTCAGAGGAGTAATGTGTGTGCCTGTGTTTAGGGTCAGTCACACTTTAGGAATCGGTCAGAAGAGTAATGTGTGTGCCTGTTTAGGGAAGACTGTGTTTAGGGAAGACTGCTTGCTGTTGTTAAGCAAGGGGCGGCTTGAGCAAATCTCACGGAACATGTTATTAAATTATTTGAATTTGGCTCCCAAAAATAGTATGTTATTTGACCTATTTTTCTATGAGTAAATGTAAAGCATTGTGATACTGTCGTGATGCTGAATGTTACTGATTCTTTTAATGGTTGTGGTACATTTTGACTTGTGTTTTGTATGCTGATAAAATGGTTCTTCTAATAGTAGTAGTAGTAGTAGGGACAAAATATGCCATTACGCTTTTTATATAGTCCCATCATATAAAAAGTATTACAACGAAAATGTGGTCAAGGTGTATTACGGTCAATTTTCCTAATTAAAAAAAACAATTGTCAAAGCTTCTTAACATATTTAAATATTGTAGAGAATCATCCAAGCAGTTTTTGACTATGTTAGTTAGTATTAGGTGCACATTTTAAATTGATAGGTAAGTCATTCTAGAAGTTAGCAACACGGATGCTGAAACCATTTTTCCTTATAATATAAGGAAAGTTTGTTTAATACAATTATTAATATTATTAGTATTAAACCTTTTAATTAAAGCTTTACCATATGCATTCCTTGTTAGATTATATTAAGGAGAATCAAAGAATGTTTTCCAAGACAAGTCAACTTGACCATTGAATATTTTATAGGCCTCAATGAGATCCCCCCTAATTCTTCTTCCTTTGAGAGAAAACAGGTTTATATATTTAAGTCTACTATAATAATCCAGTATTGTTGCACTCCTTAACAAGTTTTGTTGCTCTGCGTTGCACTTTTTTAATTGCTGATGACTGGTATTTATACTTTGGGAACCATATGATGTTTCCATATTCTAAATGGGGTCTTACTAATGCCTTGTATAATTATAAATATATCCTGATTATCCTGATCAATATTTACAAAGGTTCTTTTAATTAAACCAATCATCTTATTAGCAGTATTAATACAGTTCTGAATATGTTTGTCAAATGAAAAATCCTTATCGAAAGTTACCCCTAAGTCTTTTTCATGTTCACATTTTATTAGTGGATATGCCACATCGTCATTCATCATACTATAATCAACACTTGAATTTCTTTTACCAGCATGCATCTTGTACTAATGTTTATGGTACATTTTGACTGTCCATATTGTGTTTTGTATGCTGATAATATTGTTGTTTGTGTGCTTTTTGTGTGGTGTGTTGATTTGGCAGTGGCAGAACGATGTGTTTCAGGGTCCCTTTGTGGTGGGTGTGGCCAAGGGTCTGGCCCTTCGGCCCATGGTGGGCCAGCCTGTGGCTGCTCCCCTCTCGGCCACTGGAGGCCGGGCCATTGTCAAAGGTCGGTGATCTGCAAAGCCTCTGAGTCATGCTTGGGAGAAAGGAACGTCAGCAAGCAAGAATGTGTGTGTGTGTGTGTGTCCGTGTGCATGCGTGTGTGCATGCTTGTGTGTGTGTAGACACAAAACACATTCATTCCTACAGCCTCAAAAATGGAAATGAAACCTAATGTTGAGAAATGACAGGTTTGCCATGATTTATGTAGATGATGATGATGAGTCAAAGAAACCGAATGAATAGAGGGATGAATGGATGGAAAGATAAATGGATGGAAGGATAGATAAATAATGGATGGAAGGATAAATGGATGGAAGGATAGATAAATAATGGATGGATGGATGGAAGGATAAATGGATGGAAGGATAGATAAATAATGGATGGATGGATGGAAGGATAAATGGATGGATGGAAGGATAAATGGATGGAAGGATAGATAAATAATGGATGGATGGATGGAAGGATAAATGGATGGAAGGATAGATAAATAAATGGATGGAAGGATAAATGGATGGAAGGATAGATAAATAATGGATGGATGGATGGAAGGATAAATGGATGGAAGGATAGATAAATAATGGATGGATGGATGGAAGGATAAATGGATGGAAGGATAGATAATAAATGGATGGATGGGAGCATAAATGGATGGAAGGATAGATAAATAATGGATGGAAGGATAAATGGATGGAAGGATAGATAAATAAATGGATGGATGGATGGAAGCATAAATGGATGGAAGGATAGATAAATAAATGGATGGATGGGAGCATAAATGGATGGATGGAAGGATAACTGGATGTATGTATGAAAGGATAGATACATAAATGGATGGATGGAAGCATAAATGGATGGATGGAAGGATAACTGGATGGATGGATGAAAGGATGGATAAATAAATGGATGGATGGAAGGATAAATGGATGGATGGATCAAAGGATAGATAAATAAATGGATGGATGGAAGGATAGCTAAGTTTTTCACTGACCAGTTTTCATTGCCCCCTTGCAGGTACCTCGGAGCCAGTGTCAGCAGTGCTGCCCTCTGTCCCCCTGTCTCGCCCGCTGATGGGCGGGGGAAGCCAGAGCCTGGGGGCGAAGCCGGAGGGTGAGCCGCGCCCCATCGTAGGCTCCAACAGCGGCACGGTAGGGGGTGGGGGCTTCGACCTCAACAAACTGCTGGAGCAGCAGCGCCTGCAGCACCCAGCCATCCTGCCCCCCCACCTCACCGGCCCAATGCCTCGGCCACTGGGGGCCGGCCCGGCCCCCCCACCCCCCTTCATGCCCATCACCCCTGGCCCAATTCCTCTGCAGGCTGCAGCCACGCCCGCTTCCATGCAGAATGCCATGATCATGCAGCAGATCAACCGAGGTGAGGGGAGGACAATGCACTGCATGCCTTGAAGTCAATGTTGAAAAAGAACCCTAGAATAGACTGCATGCCTTGAAGTCAATGTTGAAAAAGAACCCTAGAATAGACTGCATGCCTTGAAGTCAATGTTGAAAAAGAACCCTAGAATAGACTGCATGCCTTGAAGTAAATGTTGAAAAATAACCCTAGAATAGACTGCATGCCTTGAAATTAATGTTGAAAAATAACCCTAGAATAGACTGCATGCCTTGAAGTAAATGTTGAAAAATAACCCTAGAATAGACTGCATGCCCTAGAATAGACTGCATGCCTTGAAGTAAATGTTGAAAAATAACCCTAGAATAGACTGCATGCCTTGAAGTAAATGTTGAAAAATAACCCTAGAATAGACTGCATGCCTTGAAGTAAATGTTGAAAAATAACCCTAGAATAGACTGCATGCCTTGAAGTAAATGTTGAAAAATAACCCTAGAATAGACTGCATGCCTTGAAATTAATGTTGAAAAAACCCCTAGAATAGACTGCATGCCTTGAAGTAAATGTTCAAAAATAACCCTAGAATAGACTGCATGCCTTGAAATTAATGTTCAAAAATAACCCTAGAATAGACTGCATGCCTTGAAATAACGGTTGAAAAATAACCCTAGAATAGACTGCATGCCTTGAAATTAATGTTGAAAAATAACCCTAGAATAGACTGCATGCCTTAGAATAACGGTTGAAAAATAACCCTCAGCAGAACGCCGTGATCATGCTGCAGATGAACCAGTGAGGAGGTTAAGACTTGACTTGCCATAAGACTAGTCTGTGATGAACCGGTGGGGACGTTAAGACTTGCCTTGCCATAAGACTAGTCTGTAATGAACCGGTGAGGAGGTTAACCTTGACTTTCCATAAGACTAGTCTGTGATGAACCGGTGGGGACGTTAAGACTTGACTTGCCATAAGACTAGTCTGTAATGAACCGGTGAGGAGGTTAACCTTGACTTTCCATAAGACTAGTAGTGATGAACCGGTGAGGAGGTTAACCTTGACTTTCCATAAGACTAGTCTGTGATGAACCGGTGGGGACGTTAAGACTTGACTTGCCATAAGACTAGTCTGTAATGAACCGGTGAGGAGGTTAACCTTGACTTTCCATAAGACTAGTCTGTGATGAACCGGTGAGGAGGTTAACCTTGACTTTCCATAAGACTAGTCCGTGATGAACCGGTGAGGAGGTTAACCTTGACTTTCCATAAGACTAGTCCGTGATGAACCGGTGAGGAGGTTAACCTTGACTTTCCATAAGACTAGTCAGTGATCATGCAGGGAAGAGAAGGCTTGCTCCATGGCTAAGATCAGGGAAAGAAGACAACAGTGTGAAAATCTCATGGAGTGCTTTTGAGGTTGGCTTGTCAAGAATGACCACACAAACAAGGGGCACTCTCTGCTGAATTAGTACTGTACTGCACGGCCTGTCTTTATGAATGCTTTCCTTCTTTTCACACATGGAACACGTTTTAGCATTATTTTGCTAAACGGGACATGAAATGTTCCCCTGATGTTGACATTGTTTCCATTGTTTCCAACTTATAATTCAGTCCCTCTTTCCTCCCTCCCTCGGCAGTAGCCTTACTTTGCGGTCAGTGCGTGGCTGAGGTGAAATGTGTGGCCGGGCCAGTGGGGTAGAGTTTGCCCTGCGGGGGTTGGACACTCTGGGGCCTTGCCAGTGCAAGAGGGTTTGATAGAAAACACAAAGCAATGGTGCGTCCGAATCTTTGTGCGTGTGTGAGGATAAGCCCCAATGTGGATGTCCCTGTGTGTTTGCAGTGAGCGCCATGAACCAGCACTTTGCGGCACTACAGGCTCAGCATCGAATGATGGACCCGCGCCTGCAGCCCCTGCGCGCGGTGATCCCCGCCGTGAGCCCCGCGGCGCCGCCCATGTCGCCCCGCAGTTCCCTCCCCTCGTCGGCCATGTCGGGCCTGGCTCCCCCCAACAGCTCGGCCATCAAGGGATCCTTCTCCCCGGCACACGCCATTTTCTCGCAAGCCAACAAAACTGGTGAGTATTTAAATCGGGGGAATTGCGGAAAGGTCTGCTGAAAATCTGCGCTTGGTTTAGGTCACGAGGCAAACATTATCTGCGTGTACAAAAATCCAACATGATATAAATGTCACAAGTCTGGTTACATGCTTGCATTCAGAAATTCAAACGCATTTTGCACAAGTGTATTTACTCTTTAAAAAAATATAAGCATGCATTTGCAGATTTGTCTTGGCGTTTCCATATGCATGAAAAAAATTTCATGTAAGTTATTGCTGAGTTTGAGTTTGTTACTTAAGGTAATCTGTTTGAGAATAAATTGAATTTTTGTTGTTGTAGAATGCATCATTTTCTTGAAATCCTCTATAGAGTATAGATATATTTACTAATAATAACCCACTTGCACACAATACTTTTGGTTTTGAAAAACCAGAATACCAATGTCTTGAGTCATTTTTTGAATGAGAGGCTTATTTTGAATGAGGTCAAGCGAGTGGCAATGTTTATCATGTTTGCTTTGTAACATGTTAGTGCTGCCATGCTTTGCTGAAAGCTGCAGTATGAAGGGTTTCTCTTCCGCCAGTGATGAACGGCCCCTTTTCCATGGGGGTTCCGGTGAGCGGGGTGCCCAACAGCAGCGTGCCCAGTGAGGGCGAGATCCTCAAGTGGTTCGGGCCCGAGATGCTCAAGACGCAGCTGCCCTCCATGCCTCCGCTGCCCACACACGGCACCAAGGTCATGACCGTCGATGAGATCGAGAGAAGCTAAAGGGTGCTCCGCAAGGGTTAAAAGGGAAAACACTTTTAAAAAACCACGGTGATTTGGGTCTAGTGTCCTCCCTCCTTCCTTCTCTAGTCACTCTGAACCTCCGTCATGGTCTACCTCCCCCCGACAACTCGCACCCTTAGGTTAAAAAATAGATTTTAAGTGGAAAGATCGAAAAATGAACAGCGCAGTCTCCTACTTTGAGAGCTATTGTCATTGACAAAAGACTCAGCAGTGAAAGAATCCAGGTTTTATTGGTCTTTGCACTGTTGACTCCATTTCTAACAAGCCCTTCTAGCTTAGTTGATTGAGCTACGTTTCCAGCCGTATGATTTTCTAAACTTTTGTTCCCACTGTGTGGCCTGGTGCCATGAGATGTGAGGATGTCATGTGACCATCACTGGAGAGTGGAGGCCTTGGAAGGAGGGAGGCGGGGACTCAACCCGTTGCTAGGGACTGTTGCCTGTCTGTGTCGCGTCATATCTCGTCTGTGTCTCGTCGTATCTGGTCTGTGTTGTGTCGTATCTCGTCTGTCAGCCATGAAGGAAATGGGAGGCAGTTGTGACATGCGCTGTGCATCAGTGCATTGTCAACAGGGTTTGTGTGTGTGTGTGGGTGCATGCATTTATCAAAGGAGGTTTTCAATGCAAGAGGCTGCTCAGGTTCAGTGGTTGAAAGCCAAGTCACAAAAGAAGCTAGCAGCCCATTGAAACATTTGTTGGTCTGTGGCTTAAGTGAGGGGTGGGGTGTGGATGTGTGCCGTTGTTGTTTGAGTGCTGACCTCACGGGGAGAAGAGACCATGTGTGTGTGGGACTGACCAGTCTGTACATAGCGTGTTGAATTGGACTGTACATAGCTTGCCTCTCTCTCTCTCTCGCTCTCTCTCTCTCTCGTTCTCTCTCTCTCTCTCTCTCTCTCTCTGTTCTCTTTTTTGTCTTTTCTGCGTTTGACATTTATTACAGTTCTAACCTTTTGAGTTCCTTTACCTTTTTTTTAGTCTTTGAAAGCTGACAACATTTTGGGTTTATTTTGTGGGTATATGTGTGTGTGGATGAATCTTGGTTAACCCTTTCACCGCCAGCCATATTTCAGCCAAACATTTCCATTAAATTTACCTGGGTAGAGAACAAAATCCATCTACAGTATTTGGGATTCTCCTGTGACATATATATACAATGTCTATCCTTACTTCCCCAAACTAAGACAATAGGGTCTTTGGGTAACAGACCCCAATTTGATGCCTTTTAGTGACATAGGTGTTAAATCACTGTGGTGCTAAAATGCGACTTTGGCGGTGAAGGGGTTAAAAAAAAGTAAATGTAACGAAGAATGGGTACAGTACAGGTGTAAGTGAGGTTTGAGACTTGTGCCGGCAAGGAGTGTGAGTATTGTGTGAGCGATTCCGTGCTACAACAAGGTGCCAACCAAGGGCTGTGTGCAAGCTGCAGTCAGTTGTGTGGGCTACTTTGTCTGTTTCTATTTGACTTTGACAGGATTTGGTGGTTATAGACTGGTTCCATTTCCCAGAAAAGAGCTTACTTAAAAAGTGTAAAGCATTTCTCTTTAGCAATGTTCCAATGACTGTTCCTGAATGATTTGGGTATGCAGAATCCATTTTTGGAATATGCCGGACAAATTTTTGTTGTTTGTGAGTTATAATTAAATATTCAAAATGGCGGCTGTGCGATCGATAAGACTTTATAACAACGATAATGATCCAAACACCACCCATTAATTCAACAAATTTTGAGTAAAATTATTCACATCCAAACCAAAAAGCGTATTTCCTGGCCTTGAAATAGCTATGGGTCCATACTCTGACTGAAAGCTCAAACACAATGGCAAAAATTGATATGCGCATAAAAAAGACGTTCATTACAGTTTGTCTTGAACAGATACTTTAACAAAACATGTAAAATCCTCCCATGCACAAATTGTCATCATCAACAATCGATTTATCAGTCTTTGTCTACAAAAGGGAATCTTAGGAAGTGGAGGGGGTGCCTGTGTTGGGTGTGTGTGGGGCAGACCTGTTTACCATTCCGGTTTTGCCGGAATTATTCCGGAAATTTGCTAAAATTCCGGGTAAAATAGTAAATTCTGGGTGAACGCTGAAAATTCCGGGATTTCGAAAAAACGTCTATTATTTGTTTCCGTTCGTAGGAAAAGACGCAAGGGTTGACCGAAACGTGTACCTAACACACTACGTCATCAGAAAAGGGGTTGTGCTTGACGTCACATGCATTAAATGCTGCATTTTCATTGGTTAAAGGGGTGAAATGTTTTTATTTTGGTCGATCTATTTCGGGACTGAGCAAATGGCGGCCAGACTTTTACTGTCGATTCGAAGAGCTTTCCAGGCAGTTTTTTTAATGGTAGAGATTGTAATTAGGGCTTGAAATGAATCAATTTAGATTATATTATCACTTGAAAATACGATGATGTGAGAATTTTGAAGTTTTCAACGGAAAATGAAGTGAAAATTGACCGCGATGGCGCCGAGTTGCAACTTGGCATCCGCGGCCGAGTGATTATACTCTGTCCGATCGTGGACATTTCCAGGTATTTTGCTTTTTCCAGCTTGTTTTATACTAAAATGGACTAAGAATTAGTGACTGAATTTACTAATAAAACTTTTCTGGCAAAATTGAGCCAAGAAATCATCACAATATTGAAAATCGACGCCGATGTTCGCGGAAAGGAGAAGAAGAAGAAACCGCTTTATCGCGAGTTGTGTACAGATCATGTGAATCCCGGTTTTTATTCTCAAATTCCGTTTTTTTGTGGCAAATTCCGGGTTTTTCATTATAAGGGTAAACAGGTCTGGTGGGGTGGCGGAAGTCATATTACACTGCCGTACTTTCTGTACACAGGAATCACATGGGGCGTCTCACGATGCTTAATAATATACTCTGTAAAAGTAAAAGAGGGTGCTTTTAGTGTCAACAGTTCCAACTCCTATGTAGCCATGAGGGGCATTGTGACGATGCCCTCTCTCCCTTAGCTATAGTTCCATCTTGTCAGTGTTGTTCACGAAGTCGGAAACTGCAGTGCACGTTTTGTTTCCATCAACTTAAATGTTTATGCATTCATTTTGACTCGTGCTGCATTTACGTGCATCAGTACAGGGAAGGTTTGCAGTCTTGCACTTGCACTTGGCCCGTCTGCATTGCGTTGTGCAGCTGCAGCAAATCAGTGCTATGCAGTACTCCGGAACTGACGGCAGTGACATCAGGACTGGAACCAGGGCACCACACTCAATCTTCCATCCCATGGTCTCTGGTGGAGATAGCGCTGGGTGCTGCATGTCAGCTTGTTGCCACACTGATGCCTGGTGATGTGCTCACTTGATGTGAAAAGAAAGGGCATCCTGTGTTGGGGGCAGGGTTTCCAGAGGGCGGGCTTGAGCAAAGAGTACAGATCTGAAATCGTCCACCGAAGCATGGGTGTCTGCTCTGAACACTTTGCAGATGAAGGCCTCTGCATCAGCAGAAGTTTATTCCGTGAGATCACTTTTGCCCAGAGCTGACAGGAGTGCATGGTGTTCTTTGAACGTGTTCCAGCATGATTTCTTTGTATGGCCAGCCAGGAAAGAGGTAGTGTCAGAGCCTGTCAGTGAATGAAAAGCTGGCAAGCTTTTAAGCAGGGTGTTGTCAAACTGAGCTGCAACTGTGTGTATAGGAATGTACTTGCGCTTCTTGGAAGTGCATGTCTTCATCCACACTCTGGGAGATGATATATTTGAGAAGTGTGCCAGAAGAAGTACAAAGACATCTGTGTCCCTAGCTTGAATGACGATGCTTGAAGCGCGACTCTTCACACAGTGCAAGATGATGCGCGTATCGGCTTCCTCATGACGGGCCTCGAGCTCTTCAGTACTGACTTCTGGAGTAGACGACTCAACTTGCTCTTCATTGCTGAATCCGCCTGAGACAACAATGGTCTTGTTTTGTGGAGCTTTCAGAATGAGTTGCTGGGACAGGAATCTTGCGAGATCTGCTTTGTTTTCCCCTAGTGTGATGAAACTGTTCCAGTTTTGAGGAAGAGGGACGTCCCTGTCTTGTATCACCCTCCTTACAGGAGCAGCTTTGCCTCTTTTCTTCCTAGTGATGCCTTTGATAGACATTTCACGGTATCTGTCAAACAAAATGTCAAAGCGGCGGAACGTGGCTCCACTTTGAAGCACAGACGCAACAAACGTGTCAGCAAGGTCACCAAATGTTTTGGCTTTGGGTGGTTTTCTAATGGCGATCACATGAGCCTGGCCATCGATGATGAGCGTTGCCTCGTCACCAAGGTCAGCAGCCTGCAGGTTCTGGGGGCAAGTGTGTCGCCAATCACTGCTTCTAGCAGAAGTGACTTTGATCCTGATCGAAGCTCGCCATTCATTTCTGCAAGCGCTGGCATTAGCTCATGTTTAAGTATTTCTGCTAAGTCCACATTTCTCCCAGCTTTGTAGGCTGTTATGAGGCGCTGTATGAACTTTCTATCAGCCTTGATGACTTTCTTGGCACTTGCTTGAGCTTCTTTGCGTTCCACTTCATAGAGTGAGGAAAATGTGCGGTACTTGTTCCTGGGCAAAGTGTCCCCAAACGCCACTTTGCCTTCCGGCAAGTCTTTCCTCTACAAAGCTGTTCAGCTGTGCTTGGCCTTTTTCACGTGCTTTCAGCAGATCATCTTCCATGTCTTCTGTGACAATGTCCTTTGTTGCAATGTTTTGCGGGTGTTGAGATGCGTTGTCACAGAAGACATTGAAGGCCTCCAGAGTCCTGACAAGGTTGTCTTCGTCTTTCAGGTCAAGCTTCTGTCTTGGCTTGTTACACTCGTTATGCGTGAACGAATCGTCTCTGCCAATCCCATGTACCAGCTTGGTCTCACTGGCAATGTGTGATCTGAGGTTGTAGGAGAGCGCCCAGCGGCTCAGTGCTGACTTTGTCTTGGTGATCCCAACAATGCCACCATTCTTCTTCCCGACATTGTTCAGCCACTCCTGGCTCTGATCAGGATCTACTTGGTTAAACTGTTGGTTGGATCTTTTAACAAAGAAGTTGCCATCTTCAAACTGTTTTTTCACTGGATCCGGTAGCTGCTGCATCTCGCAAATGTAGACCGTTCCCCACCTTGCATAGTTGGTGTGATTGTAGCGCATGAAGTAAGGAAGCATCAAGCCAAAGGCATGGAGGTGCAGCTGCCACAGACCCTCTCTCTGCGCTCTGGTAAAGAGCAGTAGGATATGCACCATCTTCATGTAGGTCCACCAGAATTTCAACAATTCTTGTACGACCACACCCATTTCACACCACAGCTCCCTCAGGATCTTTTCCCATTGCAGCTGTTGCATGGATACATATATTTTAATTATAATTTTTCTTTTTAGACTGCTATACAGAAAACAAATGATGAGGTACGTTGTAATACCGTTGGGCACTAAAGTTGCATTTGATCCGTCGGCCATGTTTTTTCGTCCGTTGCCAAGGGCAACTTAGGCAAAATTTAGCTCGGCATATTCATGAAATCAATTAAGCATACCATAAACGTCAAAAAAATGCAATATGCCATAAGCTAAAGAGAAATGCCTTGGGATGTCTGCTTTCTTGAAAATGAAAATAGTCTATTACTGTTGTGAATGCATTGGACATTGGACAGAACGATGCAGATATATATGCGTGTTTGGTGTGTGTGTAAAGTGTGTTTGTGACTTTTGTGTGCATCTATGTAATGTATATGAACCAGTAAAAATGGGTTTGTGATATATTTTGTGAGGAAGTGAGTTTTTCGAGTTTTTGCAGAGTTTGTCGACTGTACATAAGTTTATTTCCTTTTTTTCACCCGGATGTTTTTGTTAAAACTGATTTACGAATTACAAGATGTTTTGTGAATAAACATGTTCCACTGGATATATTGTTGTACTGTGTGTGTGTGAATGTGGGTTTCTTTGTGTCATTTGATGTCCTGATTCTGGTGGAGTGCGGCAGTTTTGCGCTGCATGTTTGTGCGTTTTCTTTGTGTGACAAACAAGTTGCTTTTGCCACAAGTTCTGGGTCCGTCTTTTACGTATTTACTGTTTACTTCCCCCTTCTTGTACAGGTTATTACTTTTTTTTAAGGGGTTGGGGTGGGAGGGTGTTTTTGTTCATCATTTCTGAATATTTCATTCTTTTCATATGTATAGATTTTCATTCATTTGTCATTTTCTCGTCCCCCTCCTCACAAAGTTCCCAGACACCTGGAGTAGCGGTAGATTAGAGTTGAGACACACCTGGAGTAGATTAGAGTTGAGACACACCTGGAGTAGATTAGAGTTGAGACACACCTGGAGTAGTGGTAGATTAGAGTTGAGAGACACCTGGAGTAGCGGTAGATTAGAGTTGAGACACACCTGGAGTAGCGGTAGATTAGAGTTGAGACACACCTGGAGTAGCGGTAGATTAGAGTTGAGGGACACCTGGAGTAGCGGTAGATTAGAGTTGAGACACACCTGGAGTAGATTAGAGTTGAGACACACCTGGAGTAGATTAGAGTTGAGACACACCTGGAGTAGATTAGAGTTGAGACACACCTGGAGTAGATTAGAGTTGAGACACACCTGGAGTAGTGGTAGATTAGAGTTGAGAGACACCTGGAGTAGCGGTAGATTAGAGTTGAGACACACCTGGAGTAGATTAGAGTTGAGACACACCTGGAGTAGATTAGAGTTGAGACACACCTGGAGTAGATTAGAGTTGAGACACACCTGGAGTAGTGGTAGATTAGAGTTGAGAGACACCTGGAGTAGCGGTAGATTAGAGTTGAGACACACCTGGAGTAGATTAGAGTTGAGACACACCTGGAGTAGCGGTAGATTAGAGTTGAGACACACCTGGAGTAGCGGTAGATTAGAGTTGAGACACACCTGGAGTAGCGGTAGATTAGAGTTGAGACACACCTGGAGTAGCGGTAGATTAGAGTTGAGGGACACCAGGGGCGAGTTTCTCTAGATAACGGTCGCGGCAAATGGGGCCTACGAAACACTTTAGAAAGCATTTGCAGAAGAGTATTACAAGCTCTTGTCTGATTGGTCAAAAATTTTTTTTTTTTAAAGCAAACTGTAATGGACCAATCAACAACAAGAACCGTATTCACCCCCTACTAGTTCCGGATAGTTCGCCGCTTGTCACCTTTCGACTGAGAGCAAAACGCCATGCGAACTATCGGCAAACGAAGGGTGTTTCTTAGACCGTTTTTGCCGATTTGAGCAAGCGCGACGAAAGGTTAGCTCTTGTGAAACTCGCCCCTGGAATAGCGGTAGATTAGTTGAGACACACCTGGAGGTAGATTAGTTGAGACACACCTGGAGTAGCGGTAGATTAGTTGAGACACACCTGGAGTAGCGGTAGATTAGAGTTGAGACACACCTGGAGTAGCGGTAGATTAGTGTTGAGACACACCTGGAGTAGCGGTAGATTAGAGTTGAGACACCTGGAGTAGCGGTAGATTAGTGATGAGACACACCTGGAGTAGCGATAGATTAGTGTTGAGACACACCTGGAGTAGCGGTAGATTAGAGTTGAGACACACCTGGAGTAGCGATAGATTAGAGTTGAGACACACCTGGAGTAGCGGTAGATTAGAGTTGAGACACACCTGGAGTAGCGGTAGATTAGTGTTGAGGGACACCTGGAGTAGCGGTAGATTAGAGTTGAGACACACCTGGAGTAGTGGTAGATTATTAGAGTTGAGACACACCTGGAGTAGCGATAGATTAGAGTTGAGACACACCTGGAGTAGCGATAGATTAGTGATGAGACACACCTGGAGTAGCGATAGATTAGAGTTGAGACACACCTGGAGTAGCGGTAGATTAGTGTTGAGGGACACCTGGAGTAGCGGTAGATTAGAGTTGAGACACATCTGGAGTAGCGGTAGTTATGGCTCCTGGGGGCCTCCTGGATTGGCCGGCACTAGCCTTGTCTTTAGCGTCGTCTAGAAAACGGCCCCTTACTACCCCTCCTTTTCTGTCTTTCTCTGTTCCCAATCCAGTCAGCAATGGAAGGAAGGCTTTGATCAGTAACACAATGGGGATTGTTTCCACGTACCAAGGAGAGCCAACATTCCATTCAAAGTCCTTGTGAAGGTTGGGGGAGACTGGAAGGTGGTTGTATGTAGATTTTCACTGCAAAAGAGCTGTTGTGTTTTTTATATTTTTTTGGCTTTTTTCTGAGCCAGTATGATTGGGGTGGGGGAGGACTGTGTTGGCTGTTCAACTGTGACTAGAACGTGTAGTGTGTGAAGAATGTGTGCGTCTGTTCATATCATGCAAAGCGTCCGTGAAGTATCAAAGTTGAACTTTTTTGCTTCCATTTGTTTCGTGGGACTTCTCTGCGTTTGGTTTCCTTTGGGGGGGTTCTTTTCTTTTTTGGGGGGAGGGGGGGAGGCGGTCATTTGTTTTTGTGTTTGAAAAATGTACTTTATAATGAACAGGCTTTCACTTTTGATACGTATTGAGTAATGTTGGCGTTTTTTTAAATTGTTTTTTTTCTCTTATCTTTTCTTCTACTACTATTTATTATGTTGTCCCATTTGGAGTGGTTTTTCCCCGTTGACTAGGTAACGTTTCCTAATGGGTTCTACGTTTGGGTTTCTTTGTCATTTATGGAGACTTGCATTGTTGCCAATTTCCCGTTTCCAATGGCCTCAGTGTAGGGTGATGTCAAGCTGATCTCCTGTCAATTTCAGTGTTTTGTTGTTGTTTTGTTGTAATTTTGGTTTTTGCAACCCCCGCCCACCACCATGTTTTCTGCCTATCATCTCTCTGCTAAGCTAACCATCCGTCTATCCCCTGAATTGTCCACAGTTGGTTTTGTGTGTGTGCGTGTGTGAACCTGATTGTCATTGTGATTTCACCCGTTCACATTGACATGCTAGTTAGAGCCTGGCAGCAAGTTGGTTCATGGTGAGAACATCTGTGCGACTGGAGAGACTAGAGAGAGAGAGACATACTTACTTTGCGGCAGTGTTTTTGATTCGTGTGTACGTAGTTGCAAATATTTTGGATAGGAGAGACTGCATACATGTAGCTACTCTTGACTGCTTATTTAGAAAAAAGAAGTAAAAACCGAACTAGTAACAGAAAGGTAGTGAACAAAGCGCTTGATTTCTCATGTTATAATAAAGCTTCAGAAAATAAGGCCCAAGTTTTTGGTTTTGGCTTAGAACAAAATATTGCCTGAAGGGCGCTGTTTGTGTTAGAAAAACAGCACCCTCCAACCTTCTTCAGCTGTCTTCCTCCTTTTCACGTGACCCTGTTATTGTTGACATCATCAGGCTGTATCAGTGTCTGAGGGCAACCTTTTTCAGCTGTCTCCCTCCTTTTCACGTGACCCTGTTATTGTTGACATCATCAGGCTGTATCAGTGTCTGAGGGCAACCTTTTTCAGCTGTCTCCCTCCTTTTCACGTGACCCTGTTATTGTTGACATCATCAGGCTGTATCAGTGTCTGAGGGCAACCTTTTTCAGCTGTCTCCCTCCTTTTCACGTGACCCTGTTATTGTTGACATCATCAGGCTGTATCAGTGTCTGAGGGCAACCTTTTTCAGCTGTCTTCCTCCTTTTCACGTGACCCTGTTATTGTTGACATCATCAGGCTGTATCAGTGTCTGAGGGCAACCTTTTTCAGCTGTCTCCCTCCTTTTCACGTGACCCTGTTATTGTTGACATCATCAGGCTGTATCAGTGTCTGAGGGCAACCTTTTTCAGCTGTCTCCCTCCTTTTCACGTGACCCTGTTATTGTTGACATCATCAGGCTGTATCAGTGTCTGAGGGCAACCTTTTTCAGCTGTCTCCCTCCTTTTCACGTGACCCTGTTATTGTTGACATCATCAGGCTGTATCAGTGTCTGAGGGCAACCTTTTTCAGCTGTCTCCCTCCTTTTCACGTGACCCTGTTATTGTTGACATCATCAGGCTGTATCAGTGTCTGAGGGCAACCTTTTTCAGCTGTCTTCCTCCTTTTCACGTGACCCTGTTATTGTTGACATCATCAGGCTGTATCAGTGTCTGAGGGCAACCTTTTTCAGCTGTCTCCCTCCTTTTCACGTGACCCTGTTATTGTTGACATCATCAGGCTGTATCAGTGTCTGAGGGCAACCTTTTTCAGCTGTCTCCCTCCTTTTCACGTGACCCTGTTATTGTTGACATCATCAGGCTGTATCAGTGTCTGAGGGCAACCTTTTTCAGCTGTCTCCCTCCTTTTCACGTGACCCTGTTATTGTTGACATCATCAGGCTGTATCAGTGTCTGAGGGCAACCTTTTTCATTTTAAATTCATGGGATGCAATTCTGATAGGGAGGGAAACAAACTGGTACATGCACATAAGCATTAATGTGTTAAATGTTTGATTTGTTTGTTGCAGCTGTGTGTGTGTCGTTAGAGTATATTTTGTTTCGCATATGCCTGGCATATTTCCATGAAATTCATTTAGCAATTTTTTTTGGATTTGATTTGATTTTGGAATCCTATGAACTAAATCATCTTGATTTACCTTTCTGTAATTTGTGTTTTTATTGAATGGCAGCATTTTTGGTTCAGTTGTTTGGTTTCATACTAAAATTCACTGACTATATGTGTGTGTGCGCTTCGAGTGTGTGTGTGTGTGTGCTTCGTGTGTGTGTGTGTGTGTGCGCGCGCACACATGTGTTTGCTTGAGTGCCCCTCAGCGATAAGAGTTTGCGTGAATAGAATTTATAATTCAGTATTTTACATTATATTGTGAGGTATTAGGTATTAGGTATTAGGTACTTTATAGTCACAGAGGCGTCTATGTGAAATTCGGGTTGCTCCCACCTGGAGAGCGCGTCGCAGCCAGAGGCGCGCCATCCAATTTTTTTGCATGCGATTTTTGTCACTGGATGGGGGGGGGGTAAATTTTTACCAAATGACAACTTTTTCGTTGCCACTGGGTTTAACGTATGCTAAGTGCATGGGCACACGGGACCTCGGTTTATCGTCTCATCCGAAAGACTCCACGTTCAGACCGTTAAGGCCTAGTGCAGAATGAGAGGAAAAAATCCCCTGTACCCAGGTTCGAACTCGGGTTTACTTGACATGAAGCGAACGCGATACCACTGTGCCACTCTACACTCAGGTCAATGACTAACTAACTTTATAGTAGTTTATATGAAAATGCAACACACACACACACACTGAGTATAATGCTGATGTTTAAAATAATAACATAACCTATACATTTTTTATCATTTTTGTTTTAATATATTTTTTGTATTTCGTTTTTGTAATTGTAGGAATTCAGTAGGTCTTATATTAAAAAGATAGATGTACAAAGAAAACTTTATTTCCTATTTCTAAAACAAAACAATGTGTACAATTGTTCATTTGTGAACTGTTAATTTTCCAACAGAAGAATGCCTGGTGTACTTAAGGATGATGACTACTTCAAAATGAAAGTATTGAGAATTTGCTGAAATAATATGTTCTGGAAAGCAAACAGCCTGACAATGTAAAAAAAAAAAAAAAAGTAGGTGTCGCCGTTCTCATTTTCAAATGCGATTTTTAGATTTATGAGTGATGAAAATGATCAAAATAGCTACTTGCAGAGCAAAATGATATAAAAGTAAACATTTCAACATGTAATTCATTCAGAATATAGCAGTAGGAAGTCCTCTTAAATTACTCCCCCGAAAAGTAACATTTTGGGAAAAATACAGGTTTTTAATGTAAAAAAAAATCATTTTCAACTCCCGTAACTGACAAAAACTCATAATTAGTCATTAAAAACTATTGTCAATTTGCTGAAGCTTTGCAGGAATAATGTTTAATATCTCCTTTTCATATTAAACAAACAATAAAGGTATGTCGCCGTGCTCGTTTTTTAAATAAAGAGGAAATACTTCCCCCACCCCTCATCTAAAATCAATATTTTGACCACAATCGGACACTAAAATCATCATAAGTCCCTTAAAAGTAATGAAAATTGCCTGAAACTTTGCAGGAATAATGTTTAATATCTCCTTTTCATATAAAACAACAATCAAGGTATGTTGCCATGATTGTTTTTTAAATAAAGAGGAAATGCTTAGCCCACCCTCACCCCATCTAAAATCAATATCCAGCAGGACTCAACACCCTTGACTAAAAGAAACAGCCTGACAAACAAAGTCATTGCCAGATGGAGAGAGAGAGAGGTGGGGGGAGGGAGACAGAGAGACAGACAGACAGAGATTAGAGAGGGAGAGAGAGAGAGGTGGGGGGAGGGAGACAGAGAGACAGACAGACAGAGATTAGAGAGGGAGAGAGAGAGAGGTGGGGGGAGGGAGACAGAGAGACAGACAGACAGAGATTAGAGAGGGAGAGAGAACACTGAAGATAGAGCCAAGTGTTCCACCAAGGCCTTGCATGACGTCATATTGGTTATGTCATCTGTTATTGTGTCATTCAAGACTTTTCTTTGACGTCATCCTGGTCAAAGTGATGTTCTAAACAGCAGGAATATCAGACTGCAAACTGCTTGTTCATTTGTTTTATGCTTGTGAGTGTGTGTATATTAACTTCAGTATAAAACCAGTATGTTTATTGAGCTGTAGTATCTTTTCTTTAAAAAGAAAAATTGCGACATACCTAAAATTTTACAAGCATACTGTGCCATGAGCTGCGCAGAAAACCTGCACAAACAGAAGTAGTCATCATCCTTAAACCTGAGAAGGACTTGTTTTTGTAATTGGCCCGAACATTGACAGTAAATGTCTCTTAAACTTCAAGTTTTAAAATTTTACCAATAATAAAAAGACAGGAATTGATCTTGTAGAAAACAGTTGTTTGACCACCATTCTGGTTTTGGGTTGAGAGTATTATGGCATAGTTGTTTGACCACCATTCTGGTTTTGGGTTGAGAGTATTATGGCAAAGTTGTTTGACCACCCACCATTCTGGTTTTGGGTTGAGAGTATTATGGCACAGTTGTTTGACCACCATTCTGGTTTTGGGTTGAGAGTATTACGGCAGTTGTTTGACCACCATTCTGGTTTTGGGTTGAGAGTATTACGGCATAGTTACTTGGATGTAGATATATATCAAGAGAGAGCTAAGGGGAAAGATTTTAGTACAAGTTTAACCAAAACACTCAGCATGGGGAAAATGTAGGAGACAAAATTCTGTGCAGTGCAGATTGCACTCAGCAGTTTGGGGGGGGGGTGTATTAAAATGGGGAAAGGGGGAAGGTTGGGGGTGAAATTGGAAATGTGACCAGCAGAATTGTTTTTTCTGACGTCTGACAGTCCCTTGGCAGGATTGTGCTGTAATGTCTTCCGAACTGAGATGAACTAATTTATTGTCTTGTGTTGGCTTTTTGTGTGTGTGTAGCCAACTTGCCTCATTGTGGTGTTGGTCTGCTTTGTCAGCATTATTCCCCACCCCCCATGCCCACCTTCCCCTTATCCCTAACCCCATTTCTTTGGTTGCTTTCTTGTCCTTGTAATTCTTCAAACCCCCTCTTGATTTGTGTGTGTGTATTTTTTATAGTTTGGGTTGTTTAGAAATGGTACAAGTGTAACCTTTTTATTGTAATGTTTCCCCTCTATGTTGTCATCTGTGTCCTTTGGTTTCATTGTAATTAAGTCATTGTTCCACGTTTTTGTGACATGGTCTTCATCTTGCATGGTCTTCATCTTGCATGGTTTCTGTCAAGTGCTGCTTGCCTGCTGCATCGTCCTACTGTACCGTAGCACGTACCGTGTTTGGGTCATGTTCGGTTGGGTCATTGGCCCTTTGGTTTAACATAATTTGTTGTTGTTTTTTCATACTTTGCCATTTGGTTGGCTCATGTTTGTTTTTATGTAATTTACCGTTTGTTTGTTTTATTGTAATTTGCCGTTAACTGTTACAAAGAGTTTGTATAAGTTAATCACAAAGTTGTCCAATCAGACAGAAGTGACCAGTTATGCCACCCCCTCCCTCCCTCTGCTCACCTCTCTCGTTTTGTGTTTCCTTTTGTTGTTGTGGTGTAGTGTGTGTGGTGGTTTAGGTTTGAAGGAACCACTGTGTGGACTTGTGCAGGAGCCTGTGTGCATTGGTCAAGGGGATGTCAAGGTACTGTCTGCGGAAATGTATGAAGACAACTGTGTGCGTGCGCATGGTCAAGAGAGACAGTGTGTACACGTGTGTGTGTGTGTGTGTCTAAAAAATGTAAGCGTATGACTTTGAAGTGTATATTGTTGAAAATATGTGAACAAGGTTTTGTGCATCAATCAAACAAGTGTGCGTGTTGTGTGTGCGTTTGTGTAATGTGCTAAGTACGAGGAAGTTCTTGCGCATTTTATGTTCCGATTCAGAGCTACCGTTTTCAGTTAAAAAAAAGTTTTATATTTATTTTAAACAACTCTTTTTGGCAAAAAATATAAATAAATTATAATGAGAAAAAAGAACCCACAGAACCAACTGCGAGTGAATTGGTCATTTTGGTACTGAACCAAATGCGCTAATGCACTCACCCCTGAAAGGAAGGCGGCATGGGTGAGACGGGTAAATGTGAACACATCCTACAATGACACAAAAAGCATTGTTTAATGCGAACCTAGAACTGATTACAATACAGCTGGAAGACCAGCTTACAAACTTGATTATTATAACTTTTACTTACCTTAGCGGCGACTTACTTTGAAGAAATTCTGATAGCTGAAAAACGAGGCTTTATTATTTTGATTTTGGTGTCTTCTTCAGCTCAGCACACCATCTTAGATTTTGATGCATACTATTGATTGACATCAAATGTTATACATCAATGTATGCCAGCTGTGTTTGATTAACCTGTTTGTGTACATATAATACAAAGTGAACAAAGAATAAGCACAAAACAAGCGGCATGCAATGATGAAGGTTTTTAAAAGTTCTTGAGAGTGACACACTCTAGCAGGCCTGACTGTTTGTCCTTTTTCTTCATTTCTGGCTTTTCATGGATACTCCATTCACAGGCATTCAGTTTCTTGTTCAGTCTTCAGTCAAATTATTTTGTGGAATTTTTTTTGTGCTGGAAATCTCAATTGGTAGAGATTTGAATAAATGGCATTACTTAAACCAAAATTGAAAACAAATGAAAGATTTGTATCATGGTTATAGTTCCCACACTTTGTGCAGTCCAAATTATTCATATTAAGAAAAAAATGGAAAACGTTCTAGAAATTCTGTCATGAGGGGAACACATTTTACTTCAAGGTGCAAGTGTTTGGACCCAAAAAATAAAAAGGTGGATCATACCAGATTTGCAAAAATAGATGTCATTTACCTATTATATATATTAATGGTTTATTTTTTTCTAATTTCTAAAAATTATAGAAGTAGAATAATATTGTAGCAAGATTTTTGTGTTAAAATAATTAAGATCTTGTTTGTAGGAACAAACTTTACCAGCAGAAGAGGTGACAAAAATTAACACATTCTAATTTCATGAAGTTTTACTTGTTTTTAGTTACGGTAAGAAATAGGCACAGTAATAGGTACTGTCTATCTCTAGTAGTCATTCAAACTTTAAATAGACGAATCTACAAATAAAAACGAAAAATTGATGATTTTTATTTTGAGGAATACCAGTTGGAAAAGTGTGACACCCAAATTTGTATATGAAAAACCTGCCATTGAGATGTTGCCTGTCGTTTTTATGGGTTAGTGGCTGTCAGTGTTGCCAGTTTTAATGGCGTGGCACCAGCTTACGATGTTCTGTCTGCAAACTCACTCTGATGTTGATTTCAGCTCTGGTTTCCCTGGTTTCTGTTCTTCAGCTATCTGTCAGACCAGAGCGTTGATGAACTTTCAAACGATGCGTCTGGTCGCCAGTACGGCTGGTAGATCTTGTTCAAATGTTTGTTGGGGGTGGCAACCAAAAAAATGGATACAATTAAAGAGAAGAAACAATTGTATTGTTTTTGATGGCTTGTTTGGAGCGAGTGGAGATAAAATGCTTGACTGATAACAGAGTAAACACACATACGCACACACTCGCATGCATGCACATTCTCCACTATTGAAAAGAATAACTCAAGTAATAGTTTAGTCAAATAACTTAGAGATCTTTATTGTACAAACTGGCATACTATGAATACTTTTTCACTGGACCAAAAAAGTTCATTTGCTCTAAAAGATAATTTTCATAAACCTGCACTCTGGACGGAAAGTCATCGTATGCATTCTTGCTTTATAAAAAACCCAAAACACTTTGACACATACAAAAAAAGTGTAAAATAAATTCTGTAGATAACCTGCTTTAAAACGTTCACAAATTTCATGCACTTTGCAAGTTCACCAAAACTAAACAAAAAAAGTAAAAGTAGGTTACTTTGCCAAGAGGATGTTTTAAATGCCTCTTGCTTACTGAGCGATGTTTCTACCTAGGAGGAACAAATCAGGCAGAAACAGGGAGGATGTTTTAAATGCCTCTTGCTTACTGAGCGATGTTTCTACCTAGGAGGAACAAATCGGGCAGAAACAGGGAGGATGTTTTAAATGCCTCTTGCTTACTGAGCGATGTTTCTACCTAGGAGGAACAAATCGGGCAGAAACAGGGAGGATGTTTTAAATGCCTCTTGCTTACTGAGCGATGTTTCTACCTAGGAGGAACAAATCGGGCAGAAACAGGGAGGATGTTTTAAATGCCTCTTGCTTACTGAGCGATGTTTCTACCTAGGAGGAACAAATCGGGCAGAAACAGGGAGGATGTTTTAAATGCCTCTTGCTTACTGAGCGATGTTTCTACCTAGGAGGAACAAATCGGGCAGAAACAGGGAGGATGTTTTAAATGCCTCTTGCTTACTGAGCCTCTTGCTTACTGAGGGATGTTTCTACCTAGGAGGAACAAATCGGGCAGAAACAGGGAGGATGTTTTAAATGCCTCTTGCTTACTGAATGATGTTTCTACCTAGGAGGAACAAATCGGGCAGAAACAGGGAGGATGTTTTAAATGCCTCTTGCTTACTGAGCGATGTTTCTACCTAGGAGGAACAAATCGGGCAGAAACAGGGAGGATGTTTTAAATGCCTCTTGCTTACTGAGCGATGTTTCTACCTAGGAGGAACAAATCGGGCAGAAACAGGGAGGATGTTTTAAATGCCTCTTGCTTACTGAGCGATGTTTCTACCTAGGAGGAACAAATCGGGCAGAAACAGGGAGGATGTTTTAAATGCCTCTTGCTTACTGAATGATGTTTCTACCTAGGAGGAACAAATCGGGCAGAAACAGGGAGGATGTTTTAAATGCCTCTTGCTTACTGAGCGATGTTTCTACCTAGGAGGAACAAATCGTGCAGAAACAGGGAGGATGTTTTAAATGCCTCTTGCTTACTGAATGATGTTTCTACCTAGGAGGAACAAATCGGGCAGAAACAGGGAGGATGTTTTAAATGCCTCTTGCTTACTGAGCGATGTTTCTACCTAGGAGGAACAAATCTAGGAGGGGCAGAAACAGGGAGGATGTTTTAAATGCCTCTTGCTTACTGAGCGATGTTTCTACCTAGGAGGAACAAATCGGGCAGAAACAGGGAGGATGTTTTAAATGCCTCTTGCTTACTGAATGATGTTTCTACCTAGGAGGAACAAATCGGGCAGAAACAGGGAGGATGTTTTAAATGCCTCTTGCTTACTGAATGATGTTTCTACCTAGGAGGAACAAATCAGGCAGAAACAGGGAGGATGTTTTAAATGCCTCTTGCTTACTGAGCGATGTTTCTACCTAGGAGGAACAAATCGGGCAGAAACAGGGAGGATGTTTTAAATGCCTCTTGCTTACTGAATGTTTCTACCTAGGAGGAACAAATCGGGCAGAAACAGGGAGGATGTTTTAAATGCCTCTTGCTTACTGAGCGATGTTTCTACCTAGGAGGAACAAATCGTGCAGAAACAGGGAGGATGTTTTAAATGCCTCTTGCTTACTGAATGATGTTTCTACCTAGGAGGAACAAATCGGGCAGAAACAGGGAGGATGTTTTAAATGCCTCTTGCTTACTGAATGATGTTTCTACCTAGGAGGAACAAATCGGGCAGAAACAGGGAGGATGTTTTAAATGCCTCTTGCTTACTGAGCGATGTTTCTACCTAGGAGGAACAAATCGTGCAGAAACAGGGAGGATGTTTTAAATGCCTCTTGCTTACTGAATGATGTTTCTACCTAGGAGGAACAAATCGGGCAGAAACAGGGAGGATGTTTTAAATGCCTCTTGCTTACTGAATGATGTTTCTACCTAGGAGGAACAAATCAGGCAGAAACAGGGAGGATGTTTTAAATGCCTCTTGCTTACTGAGCGATGTTTCTACCTAGGAGGAACAAATCAGGCAGAAACAGGGAGGACTTCAGCTGAAATGTTGCTGGACTTTTGTAGACTTTGAACAAAGGAAAACAACTTAAATTTCCCCCTTGGATTGTTTTGGCATGTTGTTGGCTTACACTGGCTAAAAGACTCCAGGGATCATCCCAACAGCGGAAGTACTTGAACACTATGGTACAGGTGCATCAGCTACGGGTGAGAACATTACGTGTGTGACCGTCTTTGATTACCCCGCCACATGGGCAGCCACATTCCGTCTTTGTTGAATTCTGGAGACCAATGATGTTATGCTAGGAGCTTGTCACGGCTAAAGACAATCCCCACATAATGCACAGCATAACATTTTGATATAGCCTTGGTGTTCTAGCCTATGCCAAGTGGTCTGATACAGCCTGAAGCCAAGCCAATTGTCTTGGCATGAAACAGGAGAAAGTGTGCATTACATTGGATAAGGATAACAAACTACAAAAAAAATAAAAAATGTCCCAGCATAAAAAGGATTTCAAATTAAAAATTGAATTCAAAATTCATTTGATGGTGGATACCTAATGTTCTAGATACTTCATCGAAATCTGTTCATCACTTCTCAAGAAGTTTCTTACAGGAAACAGAAACAAACACAGGTCTCCAAAATTATGGCATTCTTGCTGGAGATTAAATAAAAAAAGTTTTACATTCCCTTCAGCACAACAGCCATTACAATAGTGAGTCCTCAAAATGACGTCAGATTGAAGAGTGTGCTTATGTATGAAACCCATCCAGTCCACAATAAAGTAAAAGAATAAAAGAGAATAAAACAACACCCCCACCCCTCAACATTCCATTCACACACACACCCATACACACACACCTTCAAACCTCTGCAACAAAGCATTTTTTGAGAGATTCATAAATATTGTGATGATTTGAACAAGGCCCTTCTGGTTTGCCATGCATTCATCCCACGCATTCTTTGAGAGATCCCCATTTCATTGTTGATCAGACTGCTCATAATATTGTGATGATTTGAACAAGGCCCTTCTGGTTTGCCATGCATTCATCCCACGCATTCTTTGAGAGATCCCCATTTCATTGTTGATCAGACTGCTCAGTGTTCGGTTATCAACACTGCATGTCATCAATGTAAGGTCAACTTATAAAGGCAAATTGGTTGTATTTCCTCTCTAATTTTTACCTGATTGTTATTATTGTTATTTTGTCAAAAAATGTGAAGTACTTTGAGAATTTATGAGAAGCGCTATAGAAAATCATGACTATTATTTGTCCTCTGAAGTTGGGAGAGGCTATTCACAAGAACAGCAGAACTGGCGTGTGCAAGCCACTTTCTATGTGTGCAAGGTACTGTACGGTGTGATATCGCACACGCACACACGGAATAGGATAAATTGTGCAGCCTTCCACTCAAACATATACCTTTAAGAGATTAATTCAAATATAAAAACAAAACAAAAACTTACCAAATTATAACTTCCACACTCTCCTACTCTTACATATATCAGTATAACATATGGGCAATGTACAATATAAATAATCCACCAATGATCCTCAGGCTGTGTGTACAATAGAAATAATCCACCAATGATCCTCAGGCTGTGTGTACAATAGAAATAATCCACCAATGATCCTAAGGCTGTGTGTACAATATAAATAATCCACCAATGATCCTCAGGCTGTGTGTACAATAGAAATAATCCACCAATGATCCTCAGGCTGTGTGTACAATAGAAATAATCCATCAATGATCCTCAGGCTGTGTGTACAATAGAAATAATCCATCAATGATCATCAGGCTGTGTGTACAATATAAATAATCCACCAATGATCCTCAGGCTGTGTGTACAATAGAAATAATCCACCAATGATCCTCAGGCTGTGTGTACAATAGAAATAATCCACCAATGATCATCAGGCTGTGTGTACAATAGAAATAATCCACCAATGATCCTAAGGCTGTGTGTACAATAGAAATAATCCATCAATGATCCTAAGGCTGTGTGCACATTAATGAAAACGTCCGTTCGGAAACCCATCCACAATCCACCAATACATTGAGAAATAAGCGGATGGTTTCTGTGTGCACAGTGCACACTCCTTCATCCTAACTTCCACATTCTGTGTGCACAGTGCACACTCCTTCATATTCCTAACTTCCACATTCTGTGTGCACAGTGCACACTCCTTCATATTCCTAACTTCCACATTTTTTGTGCAGATTCTGGGTGAGTTTCCCTATGGAAGTTTTTGTAAATGTCAACACAGTCTGAGTCTTTCTTGTGACCAATGTTTTTTCTTCGTCCACTGACATGACCAAAGAATAAACTCAGAACGGAGACACATTACACGGCAGTTCAGTATCACATAAGACAGAACGGAGACACATTACACGGCAGTTCAGTATCACATAAGACAGAACGGAGACACATTACACGGCAGTTCAGTATCACATAAGACAGAACGGAGACACATTACACGGCAGTTCAGTATCACATAAGACAGAACGGAGACACATTACACGGCAGTTCAGTATCACATAAGACACCCAACAACGTTGGAAAAAAGGCTTGGAATGCATCCACCAAATCAAACAGGTAGAATTTGGTTATCAACCGTAGTTCCGTAGTTTATAGTCAAATTCCGTAGGAACTACGGAAAATCCGTAGGGGTAGGCAGGTCTGCAGATACATATCCCAGGACAAACGCTTTACACTCGGATTAACCCTATCTTTACCACACAATCACTGCCATGGCCTAGTGACAGCCACATATCCCAGGACAAACACTTTACACTCGGATTAACCCTATCTTTACCACAATCACTGCCATGGCCTAGTGACAGCCACATATCCCAGGACAAACACTTTACACTCGGATTAACCCTATCTTTACCACACAATCACTGCCATGGCCTAGTGACTGACACATATCCCAGGACAAACACTTTACACTCGGATTAACCCTATCTTTACCACACAATCACTGCCATGGCCTAGTGACAGCCACATATCCCAGGACAAACACTTTACACTCGGATTAACCCTATCTTTACCACAATCACTGCCATGGCCTAGTGATGGACACATATCCCAGGGCCATGAGCAGACTGAAGCCCCGTGTGTAGCTCAGGTCTTCCTGGCCCTGGTAGGCCTGGGTCACCACACAATCACTGCCATGGCCTAGTGACAGACACATATCCCAGGGCCATGAGCAGACTGAAGCCCCGTGTGTAGCTCAGGTCTTCCTGGCCTGGTAGGCCTGGGTCACCACACAATCACTGCCATGGCCTAGTGACAGACACATATCCCAGGACAAACAGAGCCATGAGCAGACTGAAGCCCCGTGTGTAGCTCAGGTCTTCCTGGCCCTGGTAGGCCTGGGTCAGGGGGTAGAACAACTCCCTCCAACACGTGTCATGGTGACACACCGACGTGTCAAAATCCTCAAAGAAACGATAGCACGTGTCAGAGTCGCAGTTCTCTTTGTCATGAATCTGGTAAAACCTGCACACACATAATGATAACAGTGACAATGACAACAATAATGATAACAGTGACAATAAGGATGATGATGATAACAGTGACAATAAAGATTATGCTAATAACAGTGACAATAATGATGATGATGACAGCACAGTTTGATGATAATGATGATAACAGTGACAATAATGATGAAGACAGTGACAATAATGATGATGATGACAGCACAGTTTGACAATAATGATGATAACAGTGACAATAATGATGATGACAATAATAACAGTGACAATAATGATGATATTAACAGTGACAATAATGATGATACCAGTGACAATAATGATGGTGATGATAACAGTGACAATAATGATGATGATGATAATAACTGACAATGATGACAGTGACAATGACAGTGACAATAATGATGATAATAACAGTGACAATGATGATGATGACAGTGACAATAATGATGACAGTGACAATAATGATGATGATGACAGTGACAATAATGATGATAATAACAGTGACAATGATGATGATGACAGTGACAATAATGATGATGATGACAGTGACAATAATGATGATAATAACAGTGACAATAATGATGATAGTGACAATAATGATGACAGTGACAATAATGATGATAATAACAGTGACAACAATGATGATGATAACAGTGACAATAATGATGATGATGATAACAGTGACAATAATGATGATGATAACAGTGACAATAATGATGATAACAGTGACAATGATAACAGTGACAATAATGATGATAACAGTGACAATAATGATGATAACAGTGACAATAATGATGATGATAACAGTGACAATAATGATGATGATAACAGTGACAATAATGATGATGATAACAGTGACAATAATGATATGAGTGACAATAATGATAACAGTGACAATAATGATGATAACAGTGACAATAATGATGATGATGACAGTGACAATAATGATGATGACAACAGTGACAATAATGATAACAGTGACAATAATGATGATGATAACAGTGACAATAATGATAATAACAGTGACAATAATGATAACAGTGACAATAATGATGATAACAGTGACAATAATGATGATAACAGTGACAATAATAACAGTGACAATAATGATGATGATAACAGTGACAATAATAACAGTGACAATAATAATGATGATGACAGTGACAATAATGATGGTGACAATAATGATGATGATAACAGTAACAATAATGATGATGATGACAATAATAATGATGATAATAACAGTGACAATAATGATGACAATAATGATGATGATAATAACAGTGACAATAATGATGATGACAGTGACAATAATGATGACAGTGACAATAATAATGATGACAGTGACAATAATGATGATGACAGTGACAATAATAATGATGATGACAGTGACAATAATGATGATGATGACAGTGACAATAATGATGATGATGACAGTGACAATAATGATGATGATAACAGTGACAATAATGATGATGATAACAGTGACAATAATGATGATGATGATGATGATAACAGTGATAATAATGATGATAACAGTGACAATAATGATGACAGTGACAATAATGATAAGTGACAATAATGGTGATAACAGTGACAAAAAGGATGATGATAACAGTGACAATAATGATGATGGCGACAGTGACAATAATGATGATGACAGTGACAATGATGATAACAGTGACAATAATGATGATGATAACAGTGACAATAATGATGATAACAGTGACAATAATGATGATGACAGTGACAATAATGATGATAAGTGACAATAATGATAATAACAGTGACAATAATGATGACAGTGACAATAATGATGATAACAGTGACAATAATGATGATAATAACAGTGACAATAATGATGATGACAGTGACAATAATGATGACAGTGACAATAATGATGATGATGACAGTGACAATAATGATGATGACAGTGACAATAATGATGATGACAGTGACAATAATGATGATGATGACAGTGACAATAATGATGATGATAACAGTGACAATAATGATGATGATAACAGTGACAATAATGATGATAACAGTGACAATGATGATGATAACAGTGACAATAATGATGATAACAGTGACAATAATGATGATAACAGTGACAATAATGATGATGATAACAGTGACAATAATGATAACAGTGACAATAATGATAACAGTGACAATAATGATGACAACAGTGACAATAATGATAACAGTGACAATAATGATGATGATAACAGTGACAATAATGATGATGATAACAGTGACAATAATAACAGTGACAATAATGATGATGATAACAGTGACAATAATAACAGTGACAATAATGATGATGATAACAGTGACAATAATAACAGTGACAATAATGATGATGATAACAGTAACAATAATGATGATGATAATAACAGTGACAATAATGATGATGATAATAACAGTGACAATAATAATGATGATGACAGTGACAATAATGATGGTGACAATAATGATGATGATGACAATAATAATGATGATAATAACAGTGACAATAATGATGACAATAATGATGATGATAATAACAGTGACAATAATGATGATGATGACAGTGACAATAATGATGACAGTGACAATAATGATGACAGTGACAATAATGATGATGACAGTGACAATAATATGATGATGACAGTGATAATAATGATGATGATGACAGTGACAATAATGATGATGATGACAGTGACAATAATGATGATGATAACAGTGACAATAATGATGATGATAACAGTGACAATAATGATGATGATGATGATGATAACAGTGATAATAATGATGATAACAGTGACAATAATGATGACAGTGACAATAATGATAACAGTGACAATAATGGTGATAACAGTGACAAAAAGGATGATGATAACAGTGACAATAATGATGATGGTGACAGTGACAATAATGATGATGACAGTGACAATGATAACAGTGACAATAATGATGATGATAACAGTGACAATAATGATGATAACAGTGACAATAATGATGATGACAGTGACAATAATGATGATAACAGTGACAATAATGATGATAATAACAGTGACAATAATGATGATGACAGTGACAATAATGATGATAACAGTGACAATAATGATGATAATAACAGTGACAATAATGATGATGACAGTGACAATAATGATGACAGTGACAATAATGATGATGATGACAGTGACAATAATGATGATGACAGTGACAATAATGATGATGATGACAGTGACAATAATGATGATGATAACAGTGACAATAATGATGATAACAGTGACAATAATGATGATGATAACAGTGACAATAATGATGACGTGTGTGTGCGCTTTGATTTGATTTATATCAAGATTCAGCGCCGTATAAATACTGTATGTTGTTGTTGTTGTTGATAACAGTGACAATAATGATGATGATAACAGTGACAATAATGATGATGATAACAGTGACAATAATGATGATGATAACAGTGACAATAATGATGATGATAACAGTGACAATAATGATGATGATGACAGTGACAATAATGATAACAGTGACAATAATGATGATGATGGTGATAACAGTGACACTAATGATGATAACAGTGACAATAATGATGATAACAGTGACAATAATGACAATAATGATGATGACAGTAACAATAATGATGATAACAGTGACAATAATGATGATGATAACAGTGACAATAATGATGATGATAACAGTGACAATAATAATGACAATAATGATGATGACAGTGACAATAATGACAATAATGATGATGACAGTGACAATAATGATGATAAGTGACAATAATGATGATGATAACAGTGACAATAATGATGATGATAACAGTGACAATAATGATGACAATAATGATGATGACAGTGACAATAATGATAACAGTGACAATAATGATGATAACAGTGACAATAATGATGATGACAACAGTGACAATAATGATAATAACAGTGACAATAATGATGATGACAACAGTGACAATAATGATAATAACAGTGACAATAATGATGATGACAACAGTGACAATAATGACAACAGTGACAATAATGATGACAACAGTGACAATAATGATGATGACAGTGACAATAATGATGATGACAGTGACAATAGTGATGATAATAACAGTGACAATAATGATGATAACAGTGACAATAATGATGATGACAGTGACAATAGTGATGATAATAACAGTGACAATAATGATGATGACAACAGTGACAATAATGATGATAATAACAGTGACAACAATGATGATAACAGTGACAATAAGGATAACAGTGACAATAATGATAACAGTGACAATAATGATGATAACGGTGGCAATAATGATGATGATAACAGTGACAATAATGATGATAACGGTGGCAATAATGATGATGATAACAGTGACAATAATGATGATAACGGTGGCAATAATGATGATGATAACAGTGACAATAATGATGATGATAACAGTGACAATAATGATGATGATAACAGTGACAATAATGATAACAGTGACAATAATGATAACAATAATGATGATAATAACAGTGACAATAATGATAATAACAGTGACAATAATGATGATAACAGTGACAATAATGATGATAATAACAGTGACAATAATGATGATAATAACAGTGACAATAACAATAATAATAACAGTGACAGTAATGATGATGATGACAATAATGATGACGATAGTGACAATAATGATGATGATAACAGTGACAATAATAACAGTGACAATTATGATAATGCACTGTACTGCATTATACTGCACTGTGCTACATTATACTGCATTATATTGCACTGTACTGTATTGTACTGCACTGTACTACATTATACTGCACTGTACTACATTATACTGCACTGTACTGCATTATATTGCACTGTACTGCATTATACTGCACTGTACTATATTATACTGCATTATACTGCACACGGCCGTTCAATTTGGATCGTTTAGTTCCCACATATGCGCTATCGTGAAACCCACTCACCTCCTCCTCTTTTGCATCTCCTTCCTTCCCCATCCCTCCCTCCCTCCCATTCCTTGACCGTAGCAAGACTTCACGCGGCAGCAAAGGTAGCACGCAGGCAGGATTTCACAAGTGGGCTGCTACAGCCAAAGTTCTATTTGGTCGCTGGCAGCTTGCTTACTACACACGCGCGCAGCAGTGCAGCAAGGCTTGGTGGCTTGAAGAGTATAGCCTAGTAAAGAGTGTTCCTCTTTGCTTTGTGCTGTGGAGAAACTACACACTGACACTAGTTGTCTTTCAATTTAAATTGCTCAGCTACCGTTCGACTGAGCACCTAACTAACTACACACTTTAAACACAAGATGACTCTAGAACTTATATGTAAAAGCACACTTATCAACACTGGCTACTTTAGACAGAACACGCCGAGGAAAATGCCACATAAATCTGTGGTACTGAGGGAAAAACCTAGGCCTTTAAAATAGCGCGCACTGCTGTTCTATTCCAACCCTAACTGCTATAATGTACACAAAGCGTGGTTTATTAATTAACACTAATTACACCACAACTAGCTTTTGGTTCGAATCACTGTTCACACAATGCTGTTCACCACACACCTATGTATGCTCACACCAAAATGTTTGGCAAATCGAAAGTCTGTTTAGAAGCAGTGGACGAAAACATACGGAGCACAAATTCCACTCTGTTTTCCCACTTGTTTCTGGCGCTTCCAAGAGGTTGAGTCATTCGCATTTCCCGCCTCTGGAAGCCTAGCCGGCAGCAACTAAAGAGTCTGCAAATGCCAGTTTTGTAAAGCCGTGTGCACTGTACTGCATTATACTGCACTGTACTGCATTATACTGCACTGTACTGCATTATACTGCACTGTACTGCATTATACTGCACTGTACTATATTATACTGCACTGTGCTACATTATACTGCACTGTACTATATTATA
>CM065700.1:50874426-50879426 GCA_017654935.2 Phymorhynchus buccinoides | reverse complement strand
TCGGACAATACCGGCTGGGCAGAAGTTGCCTCCATGCATTCAAGTCGACCAAAATCGGCCATAGCTTGCCCGCCCTCTGACCCCCCCTCTGATGGCATTTCCATCACACACACAGTTCTGGCCATAGCTTGCCCCCCCTCTGACCCCCCTCTGACCCCCCCTCTGATGGCATTTCCATCACACACACAGTTCTGGCCATAGCTTGGCCCCCCTCTGACCCCCCCTCTGATGGCATTTCCATCACACACAGTTCTGGCCATAGCTTGCCCCCCCTCTGATGGCTCTTTTTGACTCTGCCTTTTCCTTTTGCTTACTGTCATCAACCAATGTTCTGCCTTATTGGCCCATTCTCCTGCCTTTCTTCCAAACAATGTTCTCCTTTGAGCTCCTCCAAACTGGAAATGTGTTAACAGCAGGGAGACCAGTGAAAACTGACACACCAACACACAGGTATTTCATCCATTCAGGCCAAAGCCAAGGGAACACAGAAGAACCATGGCGTTCATTACTGTTCATTACACCAGAGCTGGGATCAATTGCTGTGACAATAAAGCCAACACAACACAGCACACACACACACACACACTATAGAAGAAACATGGCGTTCATTACTGTTCATTACACCAGAGCTGGGATCAATTGCTGTGACAATAAAGCCAACACAACACAGCACACACACACACACACACACACTATAGAAGAACATGGCGTTCATTACTGTTCATTACACCAGAGCTGGGATCAATTGCTGTGCCAATAAAGCCAACACAACACAGCACACACACACACACACACTATAGAAGAAACATGGCGTTCATTACACCAGAGCTGGGATCAATTGCTGTGCCAATAAAGCCAACACAACACAACACAGCACACACACACACACTCCCTCTCCCTCTTTCCTTGTCCTTCCTACCTGAGGGCAGCTCCAATGATCTCTCTCAAGGGGTAGCCATAACTCCGCCCAGTCTCTGCATACATCAGTTCCAGATGAATTCCGCTGACGACGTTCCGACACACTCCGCCGCGCACAGACAGCGGGTCAAAGGTCACGTTCTCTGCCAGGGTAGGCAACGCTGTGGACTCTACCGTAGGGTCAGTAGTGACGTCCGTAGAGTTAGCGGTAGAGCTGGTATTCGCAGGGGTAGGGGTGGGGGTGGGGGTGTCTGCGCTGCTTGAAGCATTGGAGTCTGTGGCGGGGAAGGGATTTTCTCTGTAAACAAAATTAAACTGAGTGTGAGAAAATCATCCATAAACTGCACAGCATTATAGTAAGCAAGGCACACACATTAAAGACTGTAACAACAAGGAAGAAAGGTAGCAGAATGGCCAAGACGTTCACCTGACAATTTCAATGTGTGAATGACTGGGTTCGAATCCCGGCATCACCTTTTTTTTTCTAGATCGACGGGAAAATCGAACTGAACGTCGAGTCCTTCGGTTGGTAACTTGAAGCTAGTCTGACCCACGGCAGTCAAAAGTCGGTAAGAGCAGGGATAAATCCCACTGCCTGGTATGACCAAATTGATTGCTAGGTTTCCCAAGTCTCCCCATCTCAAAAAACAAAATGCGCTCTCCTGGTGGGAGAAACCCAAATTTCACAGAGATAAGTTTATGTGATTAGAATATATCAAATACCTAAACAAAAAACAAAAACAAGTAGAAGATCCAATTCCACAATAGAAAGCAGCTGGTTCCAAAACAGGGACCCCAAACCCACATCACTCAGCATAGTGATCATTGGCCTCCAGTGTCATTCTTGTTACCCACATCACTCAGCATAGTGATCATTGGCCTCCAGTGTCATTCTTGTTACCCACATCACTCAGCATAGTGATTATTGGCCTCCAGTGTCATTCTTGTTACCCACATCACTCAGCATAGTGATTATTGGCCTCCAGTGTCATTCTTGTTACCCACATCACTCAGCATAGTGATTATTGGCCTCCAGTGTCATTCTTGTTACCCACATCACTCAGCATAGTGATTATTGGCCTCCAGTGTCATTCTTGTTACCCACATCACTCAGCATAGTGATTATTGGCCTCCAGTGTCATTCTTGTTACCCACATCACTCAGCATAGTGATTATTGGCCTCCAGTGTCATTCTTGTTACCCACATCACTCAGCATAGTGATTATTGGCCTCCAGTGTCATTCTTGTTACCCACATCACTCAGCATAGTGATTATTGGCCTCCAGTGTCATTCTTGTTACCCACATCACTCAGCATAGTGATTATTGGCCTCCAGTGTCATTCTTGTTACCCACATCACTCAGCATAGTGATTATTGGCCTCCAGTGTCATTCTTGTTACCCACATCACTCAGCATAGTGATTATTGGCCTCCATTGTCATTCTTGTTACCCACATCACTCAGCATAGTGATTATTGGCCTCCAGTGTCATTCTTGTTACCCACATCACTCAGCATAGTGATTATTGGCCTCCAGTGTCATTCTTGTTACCCACATCACTCAGCATAGTGATTATTGGCCTCCATTGTCATTCTTGTTACCCACATCACTCAGCATAGTGATTATTGGCCTCCAGTGTCATTCTTGTTACCCACATCACTCAGCATAGTGATTATTGGCCTCCAGTGTCATTCTTGTTACCCACATCACTCAGTATAGTGATTATTGGCCTCCAGTGTCATTCTTGTTACCCTCATCACTCAGCATAGTGATTATTGGCCTCCAGTGTCATTCTTGTTATGTCAAAACTTATCGTTTATAGTATGTGCTGTCTCAAAATAAACTGTCAATCCTTTCCATGCTGACTGTCCCCATGTTCACTGTAGTCACCTGCACTCAAACAAACCACCCAAATAATGTTGCTACAACAACAACAACAAGAGGCAAAGCCGTCAAGGCTCACTAGCTGTTTTTTTTTTTGATAGATCTAAATGCCAAATCGTTTACTTTTTAAAAAAATCCATACTAAACTTTTGCTGGACTCATCAGCTTGATGTGATATATCACCCTACAAAATTTGTGATAGACAAAAATTCAAGGTCAAAGGTCAAGGTGATTATGGTCACCGAGGTTGACAACACTTCACATTCCATTTAATCTTAAGCTAGTCTACCTGCTTGCAAAAGTTTGGGACTGTATCTCCCAGGATATAAAAGATATGGCCCAAACAAATAATTGAAGATGTTCAAGGTCAAAGGTCAAAATTAAGGTCAAGAGAGCAAAAGTCACTGTAGATACCATAGCACCTTAGGCTAATGCACCACCATGCCAAATGTGGGGACTTTAACTGCAAAACTGTGAACGATATGGCCAAGACAAAAAATAAACGTTAATGGTCAAAGGTCAAGGTCATTGGTTAACTCTTTCATTCCTGGTTTTACACTAACTGTTACTTCCCCTTATTCCTATGTTTCTATTATCTATCTATTCCCTTCATTCCTGGATTTATAGAGGGTTGAAAATGTGATAATGGGGTACTTATTTTAGAGACTTACGGTAGTAACCCACATTACACGAACCTAAGAATGTCATATACCGTTGTGTAGGGAATTGATGTGAGAAGCTGTTTGTGACCATGTTGACACATTATGGTGACATGACAGATGACACACAGGTGTAAAACAGGTAAGTTTACAATTTAACATAAAACATACCATCATGCCATACATGCAGGTCAGTGTTTTTAAAGCAAATTGTATATTTCATGCACGCACTCACCAAGCGATGCCTCCTGTACATCCCCATGTATTGTGCTTGTCATTACTCCACAGATAAGTGTCACCATTGTCACCATAATTGTCCCCAACACATCAACAGTTTATTGTCTGTTTTGACGATTATGTATGGATACAACACAAATATATAGAGGACAAGCACCACACTATTTTGCACACTTTTTTTACACAGATAATATTTTCACGTTCCCTATCTACGCATGTATGTACCCCTGTCACAGTCATCACATCACATGTCACACATAGGTGACACGTGTGTGACACACCTTGAAGCAGTCACTGTGACGCTGTTTGGAGCACAGATATCACACTTTTCACACATCATTGTAGTTTGACACGTTTTGAAGGGGTGTCGGTATAGCTGACACCAGTGTGTGCATGCTTGTACTTGGGGTGTCGTGCCGTGCACAACACACAGGTGTGCTTGTCACCTACACCTTTGTTTTTCTCTGGCTCCTCGGTGCGGTTTTTTTAGGTGTTATTGTTGGTATATTCTAGCAGAGAACTGAGCACTTCATCAGAGTAATATAACTGAAAATAATCTTGCGCTTTCATTGATGTGTCTAACACACACACAGGCCCTGATCGATGTTTGAATTCCGTCCTAGTTTCGGTTTTGGTGTGACATAATTCCCCCTAATCCTCAAAACTCGGTCGAGTGTAGAACAAAGGTAAGTTTTGATAATCTAACTCCTCACCACTAGCATCATCACCACCTACATGCGCTTCAATAGCTGCCACGAACTAAACTCACTCTTCTTCTGTCAAATTGGTCAGAATCAGAATTTTCTTCACCTTCTATTTTCACTACCAACAAAAACTGCCACGTGCACAGTACACACCTACTACACGCATTCACTCAAAACGACCCCTTTCCCACAGAGCTGGAAGGAGGAGGTGGTGGGGGAAAGGGAAGGGTAAACGGCTGGGGGGTCTGGCATCACATTCCATTCATAAACAGTCCCGTTAGGGCTGGGTCAAGGGTAAATGACGTACTTTGATGGCGCGAATTGCGGTAAGTCCAAAGTACGATCCCGGAATACCGGTCTCTCGGATTGAAAGGAGTTATTTCTTCCAGAACGGTTTTCCGTTCTCCAGGATTGAAAGGTATTAAGCCTTGAAACCGGAAAACCGGTCTGCAGGATTGAAAGAGTTAATTTCAATATGCAAATAATCTTTCTTGAAAGCTTGCATAAACATCTATGTGTATGCAAAGTTTGAACAATGTACGTCTTGTAGTTCCCGAGAAAAAGCTAACGTTAAAGTTACCACAGACAGACAGACAGA
>CM065700.1:50789426-50871926 GCA_017654935.2 Phymorhynchus buccinoides | reverse complement strand
AACTATGACTCCTTCATACAATAACTATGACTCCTTCATACAATAACTATGACTCCTTTATACAATAACTGACTCCTTCATACAATAACTATGACTCCTTTATACAATAACTATGACTCCTTCATACAATAACTATGACTCCTTCATACAATAACTATGACTCCTTCATACAATAACTATGACTCCTTTACAATCCTGTCAAGGCTGGAATGGCACACAGACACTGACCTGAGGGCGTCACAGTCGTTGATGTTATCTATCATCAGTCGCAGCACACAGACACTGACCTGAGGGTGTCACAGTCGTTGATGTCGTCTATCGTCAGTCGCAGCACACAGACACTGACCTGAGGGCGTCACAGTCGTTGATGTCGTCTATCGTCAGTCGCAGCACACAGACACTGACCTGAGGGCGTCACAGTCGTTGATGTCGTCTATCGTCAGTCGCAGCACACAGACACTGACCTGAGGGCGTCACAGTCGTTGATGTCGTCTATCGTCAGTCGCAGCACACAGACACTGACCTGAGGGCGTCACAGTCGTTGATGTCGTCTATCGTCAGTCGCAGCACACAGACACTGACCTGAGGGCGTCACAGTCGTTGATGTCGTCTATCGTCAGTCGCAGCACACAGACACTGACCTGAGGGCGTCACAGTCGTTGATGTCGTCTATCGTCAGTCGCAGCACACAGACACTGACCTGAGGGCGTCACAGTCGTTGATGTCGTCTATCGTCAGTCGCAGCACACAGACACTGACCTGAGGGCGTCACAGTCGTTGATGTCGTCTATCGTCAGTCGCAGCACACAGACACTGACCTGAGGGCGTCACAGTCGTTGATGTCGTCTATCGTCAGTCGCAGCACACAGACACTGACCTGAGGGCGTCACAGTCGTTGATGTCGTCTATCGTCAGTCGCAGCATGCATACACTGACCTGAGGGCGTGGCAGTCGATGATGTCTATCGTCAGTCGCGGACACTGACCTGAGGGCGTCACAGTCGTTGATGTCGTCTATCGTCAGTCGCAGCATGCAGACACTGACCTGAGGGCGTCACAGTCGTTGATGTCGTCTATCGTCAGTCGCAGCACACAGACACTGACCTGAGGGCGTCACAGTCGTTGATGTCGTCTATCGTCAGTCGCAGCAGGCAGCTGGATTGCACGTCTTCCCCGAAAGTCAGGAACCGGCGTCTGGCGTTGGCACACAACCCGTCACCGCCTGAAACAGAATGCAGAATAATGAGAAAAGGCCAACACTGATGAAAGCACACACACATTGAAACTAATATGAACGCCTTCAATGTGTGTGAAAAGGCCAACACTGATGAAAGCACACACATTGAAACTAATATGAATGCCTTCAATGTGTGTGAAAAGGCCAACACTGATGAAAGCACACACATTGAAACTAATATGAACGCCTTCAATGTGTGTGAAAAGGCCAACACTGATGAAAGCACACACATTGAAACTAATATGAACGCCTTCAATGTGTGTGAAAAGGCCAACACTGATGAAAGCACACACATTGAAACTAATATGAACGCCTTCAATGTGTGTGAAAAGTATAATGAAAAAACAAAAGCAACACACATTGAAACTAATATGAATGCCTTCAATGTGTGTGAAAAGTATAATGAAAAAACAAAAGCAACACACAAAACCATGATCAACGCAGTCTTACAAATGTTTGTGCAGTCCTGAGCTCTCTAAGGTTCCTTGTTTTCCTACTCCAAACCAATTGTCTTCTTCTCCTGCCCTCCCAGGCCATATGGCCATAATGGGTGAGGTACATATGTGTCCAGTTTTCAGTTTTCACTGGTCTCCCCGCTGCATTCAGTCAACACATTCTGATTTCGGAGAAGCTCAAAGGAGAAAATTATTTGGAAGATTTCATTTTTGTAAAAAGGCAGGAGAATGGGCCAATAAGGCAGAATGATAATAGATGACAGTAAGCAAAGACAAAAGGCAGGAGAATGGGCCAATAAGGCAGAATGATAATAGATGACAGTAAGCAAAGACAAAAGGCAGGAGAATGGGCCAATAAGGCAGAATGATAATAGATGACAGTAAGCAAAGACAAAAGGCAGGAGAATGGGCCAATAAGGCAGAATGATAATAGATGACAGTAAGCAAAGACAAAAGGCAGAGTCAAAGAGTGACCGATTAGCAGTTACAAGCACAGAAGGCAGGGGAACTATATATTTGCATTGAAAGAACCGACAAGGAGAGAAGAGAGTCAAAGAGAGTGGCAGATTAGAAGAAGTTGCTTGCACAGAACTTCCAGAAGGTGGGGGAACTATTTGTTACCTGGGCTGAACACGGCCATCTGGTGAGCCTCACTCTGGTCGATGGAGTGGACGCCTGACGTTTCATTGGTCGAGTTACAGCCAGTGGACACTGGCATGCCAAAATTGTAGCCTGCAACAAAATCAGTCCTGCAGCATCACTTAAATGGATTGATCTTCTTCTTCTGCGTTCCCAGGCCAAAAGGCCATAATGGTTAAGGTACATATGTATCCATTTTCAGTTTCCACGGGTCTCCCTGCAGCATACAGCCGACACATTCCAATTTCGGAGGAGCTCAAAGGAGAAAAGTTATTTGGAAGATTTTTGGGAATAAGGGCAGGAGAATGGGCCAGTAAGTCAGAAAGATAGTAGATGACAGAAAGCAAAGGAGGCAGGAGAATGGGCCAGTAAGTCAGAAAGATAGTAGATGACAGATAGCAAAGGGAAAAGGCAGGAGAATGGGCCAGTAAGTCAGAAAGATAGTAGATGACAGAAAGCAAAGGAGGCAGAGTCAAAGAGAGTGGCAGATTAAAGGAAGTTACAAGCACAGAACTTCCAGAAGGTGGGGGAACTATTTTTACGAAAGACCCCCCGGCATCCCCATGGGGAGAGACTAATGGAGGGGGGCCAGCTCCCCGTATGGAGGCATGAGGCATCCACCCACTGCCCCAGGATTGATCATTTTTGCTAAGGAGTTCATGGTTTTAGGTATTAGGTACTTTAAAGTCACAGAGGCGTCTCTGTGAAATTTGGGTTGCTCCCACCTGGAGAGCGTGTCGCAGCCAGAGGCGCGCCACCCAATTTTTTTTTTTACATACGATTTTTGTGACTGATGAGGAAGGAAACGGAGGGGGTAAATTTGACCAAATGACAACTTTTTCGTAGCCACTGGGCTGAACGTGTGCTAAGTGCATGGGCACACAGGGCCTTGGTTTATCGTCTCATATGAAAGACTCAGACCGTAAGGCCTAATGTAATGTGAGAGGAAAAATCCCCTGTAGCCAGGTTCGAACTCGGGTTTACTTGACATGAAGCCCCTACCATGGGGACTGTGCTGTTGTATTGTGAGGTTAGTCTGTCCCACGTTGTAACACTACAACTGCCCCTATATCTACCATGGGGACTGTGCTGCTGTATTGTGAGGTTAGTCTGTCCCACACTGTAACACTACAACTGCCCCTATATCTACCATGGGGACTATGGACTGTGCTGTTGTATTGTGAGGTTAGTCTGTCCCACACTGTAACACTACAACTGCCCCTATATCTACCATGGGGACTGTGCTGTTGTATTGTGAGGTTAGTCTGTCCCACACTGTAACACTACAACTGCCCCTATATCTACCATGGGGACTGTGCTGCTGTATTGTGAGGTTAGTCTGTCCCACACTGTAACACTACAACTGCCCCTATATCTACCATGGGGACTATGGACTGTGCTGTTGTATTGTGAGGTTAGTCTGTCCCACACTGTAACACTACAACTGCCCCTATATCTACCATGGGGACTGTGCTGTTGTATTGTGAGGTTAGTCTGTCCCACGTTGTAACACTACAACTGCCCCTATATCTACCATGGGGACTGTGCTGTTGGATTGTGAGGTTAGTCTGTCCCACACTGTAACACTACAACTGCCCCTATATCTACCATGGGGACTGTGCTGTTGGATTGTGAGGTTAGTCTGTCCCACACTGTAACACTACAACTGCCCCTATATCTACCATGGGGACTGTGCTGTTGTATTGTGAGGTTAGTCTGTCCCACACTGTAACACTACAACTGCCCCTATATCTACCATGGGGACTGTGCTGTTGGATTGTGAGGTTAGTCTGTCCCACACTGTAACACTACAACTGCCCCTATATCTACCATGGGGACTGTGCTGTTGTATTGTGAGGTTAGTCTGTCCCACACTGTAACACTACAACTGCCCCTATATCTACCATGGGGACTGTGCTGTTGTATTGTGAGGTTAGTCTGTCCCACACTGTAACACTACAACTGCCCCTATATCTACCATGGGGACTGTGCTGTTGTATTGTGAGGTTAGTCTGTCCCACACTGTAACACTACAACTGCCCCTATATCTACCATGGGGACTGTGCTGTTGTATTGTGAGGTTAGTCTGTCCCACACTGTAACACTACAACTGCCCCTATATCTACCATGGGGACTGTGCTGTTGGATTGTGAGGTTAGTCTGTCCCACACTGTAACACTACAACTGCCCCTATATCTACCATGGGGACTGTGCTGTTGGATTGTGAGGTTAGTCTGTCCCACACTGTAACACTACAACTGCCCCTATATCTACCATGGGGACTGTGCTGTTGTATTGTGAGGTTAGTCTGTCCCACACTGTAACACTACAACTGCCCCTATATCTACCATGGGGACTATGGACTGTGCTGTTGGATTGTGAGGTTAGTCTGTCCCACACTGTAACACTACAACTGCCCCTATATCTACCATGGGGACTGTATTGTGAGGTTAGTCTGTCCCACACTGTAACACTACAACTGCCCCTATATCTACCATGGGGACTGTGCTGTTGTATTGTGAGGTTAGTCTGTCCCACACTGTAACACTACAACTGCCCCTATATCTACCATGGGGACTGTGCTGTTGGATTGTGAGGTTAGTCTGTCCCACACTGTAACACTACAACTGCCCCTATATCTACCATGGGGACTGTGCTGTTGTATTGTGAGGTTAGTCTGTCCCACACTGTAACACTACAGCTGCCCCTATATCTACCATGGGGACTGTGCTGTTGTATTGTGAGGTTAGTCTGTCCCACACTGTAACACTACAACTGCCCCTATATCTACCATGGGGACTGTGCTGTTGTATTGTGAGGTTAGTCTGTCCCACACTGTAACACTACAACTGCCCCTATATCTACCATGGGGACTGTGCTGTTGGATTGTGAGGTTAGTCTGTCCCACACTGTAACACTACAACTGCCCCTATATCTACCATGGGGACTGTGCTGTTGGATTGTGAGGTTGTCTGTCCCACACTGTATTGTGAGGTTAGTCTGTCCCACACTGTAACACTACAACTGCCCCTATATCTACCATGGGGACTGTGCTGTTGGATTGTGAGGGTTGTCTGTCCCACACTGTAACACTACAACTGCCCCTATATCTACCATGGGGACTGTGCTGTTGGATTGTGAGGTTAGTCTGTCCCACACTGTAACACTACAACTGCCCCTATATCTACCATGGGGACTGTGCTGCTGTATTGTGAGGTTAGTCTGTCCCACACTGTAACACTACAACTGCCCCTATATCTACCATGGGGACTATGGACTGTGCTGTTGGATTGTGAGGTTAGTCTGTCCCACACTGTAACACTACAACTGCCCCTATATCTACCATGGGGACTGTGCTGCTGTATTGTGAGGTTAGTCTGTCCCACACTGTAACACTACAACTGCCCCTATATCTACCATGGGGACTATGGACTGTGCTGTTGGATTGTGAGGTTAGTCTGTCCCACACTGTAACACTACAACTGCCCCTATATCTACCATGGGGACTGTGCTGTTGGATTGTGAGGTTAGTCTGTCCCACACTGTAACACTACAACTGCCCCTATATCTACCATGGGGACTGTGCTGTTGTATTGTGAGGTTAGTCTGTCCCACACTGTAACACTACAGCTGCCCCTATATCTACCATGGGGACTGTGCTGCTGTATTGTGAGGTTAGTCTGTCCCACACTGTAACACTACAACTGCCCCTATATCTACCATGGGGACTGTGCTGTTGTATTGTGAGGTTAGTCTGTCCCACACTGTAACACTACAACTGCCCCTATATCTACCATGGGGACTGTGCTGTTGGATTGTGAGGTTAGTCTGTCCCACACTGTAACACTACAACTGCCCCTATATCTACCATGGGGACTGTGCTGTTGGATTGTGAGGGTTGTCTGTCCCACACTGTAACACTACAACTGCCCCTATATCTACCATGGGGACTGTGCTGTTGGATTGTGAGGTTAGTCTGTCCCACACTGTAACACTACAGCTGCCCCTATATCTACCATGGGGACTGTGCTGTTGGATTGTGAGGGTTGTCTGTCCCAGCTGCACACTCATTACATGATTGCTGAAATCTGAGTCTAGAACACCGTCACTGCAAATTTACTGTTCAGGACAAATTTCATAAAAACTCCCAACACACGGATTGGAAAACTCCTTGATGGAATAACCAACACTAGAGACGCTACATCACCAGCCACATTCTCTGCTCCACTGATCTTGACCTTTGACCAATGACCTTCATCTTTTAACTAGGCCTAGCTTTCAGCCTTCGAGGTCCCTCCATTCAAAGACTATGGCGTTAAAATACATAGCCAGCCAGCCAGGAACAAGAGACAAACGTCAGTAAAAACATTACCAGCCTTACTTTGCAGCGGGTTACCAATAGAAGGAAAAGACAAAACAAAAACAACAAAACTCCAATCAAAGAACAAAAACACATAAACAGGATCACATCTCAAACAACAGACTTCGCAGAGCATTCAATATTGTCTGGAATTGAACTCAAAACAATGACGACAACAACAAAAATCAGTTGTTCATTTACTGAGCCTACCTGGATATAACAGCCCACCTGGATATAACAGCCCACCTGGATATAACAGCCTACCTGGATATAACAGCCCACCTGGATATAACAGCCTACCTGGATATAACAGCCTACCTGGATATAACAGCCTACCTGGATATAACAGCCTACCTGGATATAACAGCCTACCTGGATATAACAGCCTACCTGGATATAACAGCCTACCTGGATATAACAGCCTACCTGGATATAACAGCCTACCTGGATATAACAGCCCACCTGGATATAACAGCCTACCTGGATATAACAGCCCACCTGGATATAACAGCCTACCTGGATATAACAGCCTACCTGGATATAACAGCCCACCTGGATATAACAGCCCACCTGGATATAACAGCCCACCTGGATATAACAGCCTACCTGGATATAACAGCCTACCTGGATATAACAGCCTACCTGGATATAACAGCCTACCTGGATATAACAGCCCACCTGGATATAACAGCCTACCTGGATATAACAGCCTACCTGGATATAACAGCCTACCTGGATATAACACAGATATAACAGCCTACCTGGATATAACAGCCTACCTGGATATAACAGCCTACCTGGATATAACAGCCTACCTGGATATAACAGCCTACCTGGATATAACAGCCTACCTGGATATAACAGCCTACCTGGATATAACAGCCTACCTGGATATAACAGCCTACCTGGATATAACAGCCTACCTGGATATAACAGCCTACCTGGATATAACAGCCTACCTGGATATAACAGCCTACCTGGATATAACAGCCTACCTGGATATAACAGCCTACCTGGATATAACAGCCTACCTGGATATAACAGCCTACCTGGATATAACAGCCTACCTGGATATAACAGCCTACCTGGATATAACAGCCTACCTGGATATAACAGCCTACCTGGATATAACAGCCTACCTGGATATAACAGCCTACCTGGATATAACAGCCTACCTGGATATAACAGCCTACCTGGATATAACAGCCTACCTGGATATAACAGCCTACCTGGATATAACAGCCTACCTGGATATAACAGCCTACCTGGATATAACAGCCTACCTGGATATAACAGCCTACCTGGATATAACAGCCTACCTGGATATAACAGCCTACCTGCATATAACAGCCTACCTGGATATAACAGCCTACCTGATATAACAGCCTACCTGGATATAACAGCCTACCTGGATATAATAGTCTACCTGGATATAACAGCCCACCTGGATATAACAGCCTACCTGGATATAACAGCCTACCTGGATATAACAACCTACCTGGATATAACAGCCTACCTGGATATAACAGCCTACCTGGATATAACAGCCCACCTGGATATAACAGCCTACCTGGATATAACAGCCTACCTGGATATAACAACCTACCTGGATATAACAGCCTACCTGGATATAACAAACCCACGATCAGTATTTAATTTACCTGGTCTTCCCGATCGCTGGTAGGGGTGGTGACATTCTGATAGTTGTCCATTTACCTGGTCTTCCTGATTGCTGGTAGGGGTGGTGACATTCTGATAGTTGTTCATTTACCTGGTCTTCCTGATCGCTGGTAGGGGGTGGTGACATTCTGATAGTTGTTCATTTACCTGGTCTTCCTGATCGCTGGTAGGGGGTGGTGACATTCTGATAGTTGTTCATTTACCTGGTCTTCCTGATTGCTGGTAGGGGTGGTGACATTCTGATAGTTGTTCATTTACCTGGTCTTCCTGATTGCTGGTAGGGGGTGGTGACATTCTGATAGTTGTTCATTTACCTGGTCTTCCTGATTGCTGGTAGGGGTGGTGACATTCTGATAGTTGTTCATTTACCTGGTCTTCCTGATTGCTGGTAGGGGGTGGTGACATTCTGATAGTTGTTCATTTACCTGGTCTTCCTGATCGCTGGTAGGGGGTGGTGACATTCTGATAGTTGTCGGTCTGGTTGCTGGGACCGTCATAGTGGTGGACAAAGCTGACTCCAAACTTCTGGCTGAGGACGCTACTGTTTGCTGAAGCCAGTGACACGCTGCCTAAAAGCACATTGGCAGTGAGCCCCGTGATGGTTTGGTTGGCCCAGGACAATCGGTATTGGACCTCTAAAACCACGTTGTTGCAGCTCTGGGTCAACGGGTTGTAGGTGGGGGTGGGGGGCAGTTCAAAACTGTTGTCGTAAGAACAGCGCGGGGGAAGGGGGGGGTCAGTAGAATCACCCAAATTATCGTTATAATCCAGGCAGGACGAATCTTGGCCGCACGGATTGGAACAGTTGAGGTCTTGCAAATTGGATGGGAAGTTAGAGACTGTCGTTGGCGTCACAACATCGGGAAAAGTTTGGGTTAAATCTTTGATGTAATCAACGACATTGGTGGCGCAATGGTAATTGACCTTGGCATCAACCAGACTTCCGTCATTGGAGTCACCAGTGGCACGGACGCTGAACGATCTGGGGCAGGCAGGGTTGAAGAGAGAGCTGGCCTGGACATAGACACGCGAACTAAACGTCGTCAGATCAGCACACGTTTCTGGGGTGAGGGTCCCAGTACACGTGGACTGTGTCTCTCTGAGGAAGAGGACGGGGGAGGAGGGCAGGCAGGGTCCTGAGGAGGAGGGCTGGGGGAGGGACAGGGTGCCAGCTTCACTGGAGGCCGACACAGTCAGGATGGAGCTGCCGTCTTTGTAACGGATGGAGTTGAGGTCGAAGAAACGAGGCTCTGCTTCCCTGAAAACCAGTAATGCATTTCGTTCATCTTTTTAACATTCCGCTATTCCAAACTCGGTCACATTATTATGTTGTATATGCAGGCCTAGATCACAGAGAAGAAAAGATCATCCACACACAAAAATGCAACAGCACCCAAGTTGCCTTCGTTAAATAATCTAAAACTGAACTGCTCAACTGCTGATTTACATTTGTGATTTTGTGGGACAGTGGAAACACATGAACAAGGGTGAAACATGGACACATTAAAAGCAGGAAGGCCTGGGGTCGCCCTGGCAGTGTCAAGGGGTGAAGTCAATTGTGGGGTCAGAGAGCCTGGGGTGCAGCCCCGGCAGTGTCAAGGGGTGAAGTCACTTGTGGGGTCAGAGAGCCTGGGGACGCCCTGGCAGTGTCAAGGGGTGAAGTCACTTGTGGGTTCAGAGAGTTTGCATTGGCAGTGTCAAGGGGTGAAGTCACTTGTGGGTTCAGGTCAGTATCAAGGGGTGAAGTCACTTGTGGTGTCCAGGGGTTGCCCTGGCGGTAGGGGTGAAGTCACTTGTGGGGTCTAGGGGTCGCCCTGGCAGTGTCAAGGGGTGAAGACACTCGTGGGGTCAGAACTGGGGTGCAGCGGGTCGCCCTGGCAGTGTCAAGGGGTGAAGTCACTTGTGGGGTCAGAGAGCCTGGGGTGCAGCCCCGGCAGTGTCTAGGGGTGAAGTCACTTGTCAGAGAGACTGGGGTGCAGCGGGTCGCCCTGGCAGTGTCAAGGGGTGAAGTCACTTGTGGGGTCAAAGAGCCTGGGGTGCAGCCCTGGCAGTGTCAAGGGGTGAAGTCACTTGTGGGGTCAGAGAGCCTGGGGTGCAGCCCTGGCAGTGTCAAGGGGTGAAGTCACTTGTGGGGTCAGAGAGACTGGGGTGCAGCGGGTCGCCCTGGCAGTGTCAAGGGGTGAAGTCACTTGTGGGGTCAGAGAGCCAAACCCCTGAAGCTGAAGGGTTTTTCCTGGGTTTTTTTTAACAGTTTTACTTCTAAAATCAGAGCATGCAGACAGTTTGGTCTGTTAAAAAACAAAACCAGTAAAGCCAAGCTTTTTTTCATTCCACTGTGATGACAATTTGTCAATGATTATAAAGTATTGAAATGTTAGGGTTTCCTCAAAAATAACAAAGCCAATTCAGGATTCCTGCTTTTCCTGATGTGTTGCTTTATCCATGCATGTAGTAGGCATTTTTGATTGGTCATTATTAAAGGAACTAATTTAGCAATAGGCACCATGATGCTTGATTCTTTGTGTGTGTGCTATGCACGTGTGTGCTATGCATGTGTGTGCTATGCATGTGTGTGCTATGCATGTGTGTGCTATGCATGTGTGTGTGAGTGTGTGTGTGCTTGTGTATGCGTGAGTGCATGCATGCATGAGTACAAGCATGTGTGTGTGCATGACAGGGTGTGTGTGTGTGTAAAGACTCATCATGGCCACAACCAATGTCTGTATTGCCTGTCAGTGTATTCACTGTGCTCTGTCAGCTGACTGTCCACACCAGAGGTCTGTATTACCTGTCAGTGTATTCCTTAATGTCCACAACAGTGACAGAGGTCTGTATTACCTGTCAGTGTATTCCGTAATGTCCACACCAGAGGTCTGTATTACCTGTAAGTGTATTCCGTAATGTCCACACCAGAGGTCTGTATTACCTGCAAGTGTATTCCGTAATGTCCACACCAGAGGTCTGTATTACCTGTAAGTGTATTCCTTAATGTCCACAGCAGTGACAGAGGTCTGTATTACCTGTAAGTGTATTCCTTAATGTCCACAGCAGTGAGAGGTCTGTATTACCTGTAAGTGTATTCCGTAATGTCCACAGCAGTGACAGAGGTCTGTATTACCTGTAAGTGTATTCCTTAATGTCCACAACAGTGACAGAGGTCTGTATTACCTGTAAGTGTATTCCTTAATGTCCACAGCAGTGACAGAGGTCTGTATTACCTGTAAGTGTATTCCGTAATGTCCACACCAGAGGTCTGTATTACCTGTCAGTGTATTATGTAATGTCCACACCAGAGGTCTGTATTACCTGTAAGTGTATTCAACAGCAGTGACATAGGTCTGTATTACCTGTAAGTGTATTCAACAGCAGTGACAGAGGTCTGTATTACCTGTAAGTGTATTCAACAGCAGTGACAGAGGTCTGTATTACCTGTAAGTGTATTCAACAGCAGTGACAGAGGTCTGTATTACCTGTAAGTGTATTCAACAGCAGTGACATAGGTCTGTATTACCTGTAAGTGTATTCAACAGCAGTGACAGAGGTCTGTATTACCTGTAAGTGTATTCAACAGCAGTGACATAGGTCTGTATTACCTGTAAGTGTATTCAACAGCAGTGACATAGGTCTGTATTACCTGTAAGTGTATTCAACAGCAGTGACAGAGGTCTGTATTACCTGTAAGTGTATTCAACAGCAGTGACAGAGGTCTGTATTACCTGTAAGTGTATTCAACAGCAGTGACAGAGGTCTGTATTACCTGTAAGTGTATTCAACAGCAGTGACAGAGGTCTGTATTACCTGTAAGTGTATTATGTAATGTCCACACCAGAGGTCTGTATTACCTGTAAATGTATTCAACAGCAGTGACAGAGGTCTGTATTACCTGTAAGTGTATTCAACAGCAGTGACAGAGGTCTGTATTACCTGTAAGTGTATTCAACAGCAGTGACAGAGGTCTGTATTACCTGTAAGTGTATTCAACAGCAGTGACAGAGGTCACTGTGTTCTCCCCCGTGTAGAAGCGGCCCAGCAGAGCGTTGGACTCAAACTCCACGCACATCAGCGGGAACCAGTCCTCCTTGGGGAATTGGGTCGACCCGCACCGCCTAAGGTCTGTGTCGGGATCCTGGCCGCCCAATAATCCCGGGATACAGCCGCTGAACGTCTGTGTCTGGGCCTCTGTGCACTCCTGAACAGACACACACACAGTATAACTCCTTACTCTGAGGGTGTGGTACGGTGCAGTAGTAGTGTCTAGTCACAGTCAGTCGTCTGTGTCTGGGCCTCTGTGCACTCCTGAACAGACACACACACAGTATAACTCCTTACTTTGTGGTGTGGTACGGTGCAGTAGTAGTGTCTAGTCACAGTTAGTCGTCTGTGTCTGGGCCTCTGTACACTCCTGAACAGACACACACACAGTATAACTCCTTACTCTGAGGGTGTGGTACAGTGCAGTAGTAGTGTCTAGTCACAGTCAGTCGTCTGTGTCTGGGCCTCTGTACACTCCTGAACAGACACACACACAGTATAACTCCTTACTTTGTGGTGTGGTACGGTGCAGTAGTAGTGTCTAGTCACAGTCAGTCGTCTCTGTCCCATTGGGAGACGGCACTGAAGCTGCAGCAGCGCAGTGTCAACCTTCTTTTCAGGGAAGGGGATGTGTATGGGCGAGGGAGGGGGGGGGGGGTAGAAACAAAGAGCGAGGCTGGGATTGGAACCCCAGTCACTCACGAATCAAATTGGCAAGCGATTGCCATAACCTTGTGCCACCTTCCTTCTCCGCACAGGACCACAAAGGATCACAAATAGGCACAGATAATCATCCAACACATTTTAAAATCAATGATGTGTAATATGAAAAGTGCACTCACATCGTCACAGCAGCAGTTGATGTCACAAGTCAGGTAGGTCAGGTCACAGGGACAGGGAGCCACCTCTCGGTAGGCTGGGTTGACGATGAAACGCTCCTCACTGGGAGTCCCACTGACTGCAAATCATTGTCATTGTCATCGTCATCATCATCATCATCATCATCACCCCCATCACCATCACCATCATCACCATCACAATCATTCTCTGTAGGCAAACTGGGAGTGCCACTGACTGCAAATGATTGTCATCATCATCATTGTCATTTTTATTATTATTATCAACACAAGCACGCACCCGCACCCCCCAGTGTTGTTCAGTCCACTTTGACACACACCTCCCCCCCCTCTCCCTCCCCCCTCTCTCTCTCCTGATGCACACTGGCTCCCCCCGTCCTGCTCAGTGTGGGCACCAGACTGGCCACAGCCTCAGAGGCCACTTTGACACACACCTCCCCACCTCTCCTTCCCCCCCCCCTCTCCCTCCCCCCACTCTCTCTCCTGATACTGACTGGCTCCCCCCGCCCTGTTCAGTGTGAGCACCAGACTGGCCACAGAGGCCACTTTGACACACACCTCTCCCCCCCTCTCTCTCCCCCCCCCCCCCTCTCTCTCTCCCTCTCTCCTGACACTCAATGGCTCCCCTCGTCCTGTTCAGTTTGGGCACCAGACCGGCCACGGCCACAGAGGCCAATTTGACACACACCTCCCCCCCTTCTCTCTCCCCCCCCTCTCTCTCTCCCCCCCCCTCTCTCTCCCTCTCTCCTGATACTGACTGGCTCACCCCGTCCTGTTCAGTGTGGGCACCAGACTGGCCACAGAGGCCACTTTGACACACACCTCCCCCCCCCCCTCTCTCCCCCCCCCCCTCTCTCTCTCTCCCCCCCCCCTCTCTCTCTCTCCCCCCCCCCTCTCTCTCTCCCCCCCTCTCTCCTGACACTCACTGGCTCACCCCGTCCTGTTCAGTGTGGGCACCAGACTGGCCACAGAGGCCACTTTGACACACACCCCCCCCCCTCTCTCTCTCCCCCCCCCTCTCTCTCTCCTCCTCCCCCCCTCTCTCTCTCCCCCCCCTCTCTCCTGACACTCACTGGCTCACCCCGTCCTGTTCAGTGTGGGCACCAGACTGGCCACAGAGGCCACTTTGACACACACCCCCCCCCCCCTCTCTCCCCCCCCCCTCTCTCTCCCCCCCCCCTCTCTCTCCCCCCCCCCTCTCCTCCCTCCCTCTCTCTCCCCCCTCTCTCTCTCCCTCTCTCTCTCTCTCTCCCCCCTCTCTCTCTCTCTCTCCCCCTCTCTCTCTCTCTCCTGATACACACTGGCTCCCCCCGTCCTGTTCAGTGTGGGCACCAGACCGGCCACAGCCACAGAGGCCACTTTGACACACACCTCCCCCCCTCTCCCTCCCCCCCCTCTCTCTCCCCCCTCTCTCTCTCTCCTGATACACACTGGCTCCCCCCCCGTCCTGTTCAGTGTGGGCACCAGACTGGCCACAGCCACAGAGGCCACTTTGACACACACCTCCCCCCCTCTCCCTCCACCCCTTTCCCTCCCCCTCTCTCTTTCTCCTTATACTCACTGGCACCCCCTGTCCTGTTCAGTGTGGGCACCAGACCGGCCACAGCCACAGAGGCCACTTTGAGGTTGGTGTAGGCACTACTGGCAGCGTCGGCGTCCTTAATCACGGAGCAACACGTGGTCACCACGACTTCCTGAACAGGAGCTATGGCTGACAGCTCACGTTGCGTCCGTACAACGGAGTACTTGGTGTCCTCCTGTTTGATCAAATACATGCACACACACATGCACACAGACACATATGCATGCAAAACACACACACACACACACAAATATCAGACACATTTAACAACAAAGCAAGATGTAGTCACCACTATTCTCTGAACAGGGGCAATGGCTGAGAGTTAGGAGACAGACAGAGAGACAGACAGACGGACAGACAGATGGACACTCACAGCTAAGAAGATGTGGGGTCTATGTGTGTGAGACAGACGGACAGACAGTCCTTGCATTCCGCCACTTTGAACAGACCCTACCATCCTACCTCTCCAGTGCTCTCCACACTTACACTCCTTCTCGCTCACTCTGATCTTCCCATGCCAAACTGTAGAAAGTTCCTAAAGTGAATTTAAAGTCTTTTGGACAACGCAGTTTTAGCGCCCCCACTGTCTGGAACTCCTTGCCTGTTCACCTCCGTCACAATTCAGCACTTTCCGCTTTCAAAACCCGAAAGAAAACTCACTTGTTTCAAAGAGCTTTCTCTCTCTAACTTTTCACATTAATTAGATGATGATTGAATGAATGTGTATGCTAGCCCAATTGCGTGTGAATCAGTGAATGTGAGCGCCTTGAGTTTAATTCTAAAGAAAGGCGCTATGTAAATACTATGTATTATTATTATTATTACAGACAGACAGACAGACAGATGGACACTCACAGAAATGGTAAAGGAATCATCCACAGCTAAACAGGAAGATGTGGGGTCTATGGGGGTATATGTGTGTGAGAAAGACAGACAGACAGATGGACAGACAGATGGACAGACAGACAGACAGACAGATGGACAGACAGATGGACAGACAGACGGACAGATGAACAGACAGATGGACAGACAGACAGATGGACACTCACAGAAATGGTAAAGGAATCATCTACAGGCTAAGAAGATGTGGGGTCTATGGGGGGTATATGTTTGTGAGACAGACAGACGGACAGACAGACAAACACTCACAGAAATAATGAAGGCAGAGTCCACAGCTCTCCATGGTGAGGAGGGGTCTATGGGTGGGGTGGGGAGAGTTGTGGTAGGAGGGAGGGTGGAGAGTCCAGTGGTAGCATTGGCGTCAGGTGTAAACGTGGTCAAATCCGCTGTAAATCACAACACAGCAGTTCACATGTTTCACTGAAGCTATGTGCTCAATGTTAGTGTTGACGTCAGGTGTAAACGTGGTCAAATCCGCTGTAAATCACAACACAGCAGTTCACATGTTTCACTGAAGCTATGTGCTCAATGTTAGACAGCAGCACAATTTTTTTCTGCTCGCACAAAAAGCCTACTCTTCAGAAATTAAAGATTTATGGGATTGCCTCTGTTCTTCAAAGACTGCTTCTCATAACTTTAATCTGACATCATACACATAACTTGCATGCACTAGGAATGTGTGTAGTTTCTTCATAACATAATGGGCCATAATATATTCTCTAAGAGAGAGAGAGAGAGAGAGAGAGAGAGAGAGAGAGAGAGAGAGAGAGAGAGAGAGAGAGAGAGAGAGAGAGAGAGAGAGAGAGAGAGAGAGAGAGAGAGAGAGAGAGAGAGAGAGTGAGAGAGAGAGAGAGAGAGAGAGAGAGAGAGTGAGAGAGAGAACTGGAGGAGGGGGAGGAATCAAGAGAGATAACTCAGAACTCAGAAAAGAATTTAGGCTGGGCCTAGTCTTCCATTATGTCCTTAGAGAGAGAGAGAGAGACAGAGAGAGTGAGAGAGATGGAGAGAGATGGAGAGAGAGAACGAACAAACGAAAGTTTTTTTATTGAGGGAAAAAGAGTAAGCACACAAAAGGCTTATGTACATCTTGCCCTCAAACAAACATGCAAAAACATTCAAATATTCAACACGAAAGTAATGAAGCATGCAAAAATAATCATCAAACAATTATTCAAGAAGAAGAAAAAATAGATGCGAAAACAAAACCGTCAGTCTCTCCCTCCCCCCCTCTCTCACACACACACACAAAGGGAAGGAGAGAGAGAGAGAGAGAGAGAGAGAGAGAGAGAGAGAGAGAGAGAGAGAGAGAGAGAGAGAGAGAGAGAGAGAGAGAGAGAGAGAGAGAGAGAGAGAGAGAGAGAGAGAGAGAGAGAGGAAACATAAAATAAGGCAAATACATCAAACTTGTAAATAATTTAACAATCTTAAAAACACAATAAAGAGTCTGTACACTAAATTGTATTAAAATACAAAATAGTCATGCAGCATAGGTCATCTTGTAAACACGTCTCTGTTGTACACAGGAAAAAACCCAATGACTAAAGTAGCACCAAAAATGACGTCTCCTCTTTTCATAAGGATGCAAGTGATAACGAACTTTTACCTGATTCTTCTTTTTTGCCCTGAACCTAGTGTCACTTTCATCACCCTCCAATTCCCTGCTGGTGAGGATGTTCCTTAGGCACACCACATTCTATCCAAAGCACACCACATTCTATCCAAAGCACACCACATTCTATCCAAAGCACACCACATTCTATCCAAAGCACACCACACTCTATCCAAAGCACACCACATTCTATCCAAAGCACACCACATTCTATCCAAAGCACACCACATTCTATACAAAGCACACCACATTCTATCAAAAGCACACCACATTCTATCCAAGGCACACCACATTCTATCCAAGGCACACCACATTCTATCCAAAGCACATCACATTCTATCCAAAGCCCCCCTCCACACGGGGTGCTGGGGATCTTTCAATACAAGTAGTTCCCCCCCTTCTGGAAGTTCTGTGCTAGAAACTTACTCTAACTGTCACTGTCTTTGACTCTGCCTTTTTCTTATCTTACTATCAGCTACTATTGTTATGACTTATTGGCTCATTCTCCTGCCTTTTCCTGATCTTACTATCAGCTACTATTGTTATGACTTATTGGCCCATTCTCCTGCCTTCTCCAAAGGGGCAATACTAACGCAACAAATGAGTGGTGCTGCGCTCCAAAGGGGCAATACTAATGCAACAAATGAGTGGTGCTGCGCTCCAAAGGGGCGATACAACAAATGAGTGGTGCTGCGCTCCAAAGGGGCGATACTAATGCAACAAATGAGTGGTGCTGCGCTCCAAAGGGGCGATACAACAAATGAGTGGTGTTGCGCTCCAAAGGGGCAATACTAATGCAACAAATGAGTGGTGCTGCGCTCCAAAGGGGCGATACAACAAATGAGTGGTGCTGCGCTCCAAAGGGGCGATACTAACGCAACAAATGAGTGGTGCTGCGCTCCAAAGGGGCGATACAACAAATGAGTGGTGCTGCGCTCCAAAGGGGCGATACTAATGCAACAAATGAGTGGTGCTGCGCTCCAAAGGGGCAATACTAATGCAACAAATGAGTGGTGCTGCGCTCCAAAGGGGCAATACTAATGCAACAAATGAGTGGTGCTGCGCTCCAAAGGGGCAATACTAATGCAACAAATGAGTGGTGCTGCGCTCCAAAGGGGCGATACTAATGCAACAAATGAGTGGTGCTGCGCTCCAAAGGGGCAATACTAATGCAACAAATGAGTGGTGCTGCGCTCCAAAGGGGCAATACTAACGCAACAAATGAGTGGTGCTGCGCTCCAAAGGGGCAATACTAATGCAACAAATGAGTGGTGCTGCGCTCCAAAGGGGCAATACTAATGCAACAAATGAGTGGTGCTGCGCTCCAAAGGGGCGATACTAACGCAACAAATGAGTGGTGCTGCGCTCCAAAGGGGCGATACTAATGCAACAAATGAGTGGTGCTGCGCTCCAAAGGGGCGATACTAATGCAACAAATGAGTGGTGCTGCGCTCCAAAGGGGCGATACTAATGCAACAAATGAGTGGTGCTGCGCTCCAAAGGGGCAATACTAACGCAACAAATGAGTGGTGCTGCGCTCCAAAGGGGCAATACTAATGCAACAAATGAGTGGTGCTGCGCTCCAAAGGGGCGATACTAATGCAACAAATGAGTGGTGCTGCGCTCCAAAGGGGCAATACTAATGCAACAAATGAGTGGTGCTGCGCTCCAAAGGGGCAATACTAATGCAACAAATGAGTGGTGCTGCGCTCCAAAGGGGCAATACTAATGCAACAAATGAGTGGTGCTGCGCTCCAAAGGGGCAATACTAATGCAACAAATGAGTGGTGCTGCGCTCCAAAGGGGCAATACTAATGCAACAAATGAGTGGTGCTGCGCTCCAAAGGGGCAAATGAGTGGTGCTGCGCTCCAAAGGGGCAATACTAATGCAACAAATGAGTGGTGCTGCGCTCCAAAGGGGCAATACTAATGCAACAAATGAGTGGTGCTGCGCTCCAAAGGGGCAATACTAATGCAACAAATGAGTGGTGCTGCGCTCCAAAGGGGCGATACTAATGCAACAAATGAGTGGTGCTGCGCTCCAAAGGGGCTATACTAATGCAACAAATGAGTGGTGCTGCGCTCCAAAGGGGCAATACTAATGCAACAAATGAGTGGTGCTGCGCTCCAAAGGGGCTATACTAATGCAACAAATGAGTGGTGCTGCGCTCCAAAGGGGCGCAACAAATACTAATGCAACAAATGAGTGGTGCTGCGCTCCAAAGGGGCAATACTAATGCAACAAATGAGTGGTGCTGCGCTCCAAAGGGGCAATACTAATGCAACAAATGAGTGGTGCTGCGCTCCAAAGGGGCAATACTAATGCAACAAATGAGTGGTGCTGCGCTCCAAAGGGGCGATACTAATGCAACAAATGAGTGGTGCTGCGCTCCAAAGGGGCGATACTAATGCAACAAATGAGTGGTGCTGCGCTCCAAAGGGGCGATACTAATGCAACAAATGAGTGGTGCTGCGCTCCAAAGGGGCAATACTAATGCAACAAATGAGTGGTGCTGCGCTCCAAAGGGGCGATACTAATGCAACAAATGAGTGGTGCTGCGCTCCAAAGGGGCGATACTAATGCAACAAATGAGTGGTGCTGCGCTCCAAAGGGGCGATACTAATGCAACAAATGAGTGGTGCTGCGCTCCAAAGGGGCAATACTAATGCAACAAATGAGTGGTGCTGCGCTCCAAAGGGGCGATACTAACGCAACAAATGAGTGGTGCTGCGCTCCAAAGGGGCAATACTAACGCAACAAATGAGTGGTGCTGCGCTCCAAAGGGGCAATACTAATGCAACAAATGAGTGGTGCTGCGCTCCAAAGGGGCGATACTAACGCAACAAATGAGTGGTGCTGCGCTCCAAAGGAGCAATACTAATGCAACAAATGAGTGGTGCTGCGCTCCAAAGGGGCGATACTAACGCAACAAATGAGTGGTGCTGCGCTCCAAAGGGGCGATACTAATGCAACAAATGAGTGGTGCTGCACTTGCGGCAACGCGCTCTCCAGCTGGGAGTACCCCACCATCAAACCAAGGCATTTTTTTCACATGCAAATTTTTTGCCCTACTTTTGCATAAACAACTCCAACACCAAAAAAAGAAACACAAAATAGCATTTCAAATGATATAGAAACACGTGCCCCCATGAACGAAACAAAGAAAACAACATCAACACCAAGAAAAGAAACACAAAATAGCATTTCAAATGATATAGAAACACGTGCCCCCATGAACGAAACAAAGAAAACAACATCAACACCAAGAAAAGAAACACAAAATAGCATTTCAAATGATATAGAAACACGTGCCCCCATGAACGAAACAAAGAAAACAACATCAATGGAAAAAAACAATGTGTTCTGTGATCTCTTACCGCCATTTTATCCAAACGTGGCATGGGAGGAAAGAAACAGATCAACAAGTGTTAATGGATAATGGAAAACAGTTTGGTTGATTGGTTCTAGGAGTTAAAAACTATAAAAACTATCACCAACACACATTGAGACAGACAGACAGACAAGTTAGACAGACACACACACACATACACACACACAAACACCATATGCACACACACATGGATTCAGGACATCCTGCTCCTTTAGAAAAAAGTGTTTCACAACCTTTTCTCTCCAAAGCCTACGGGTGTCTATTTTCCTGAAGATGGCAACAGTCTATAGTGCCTGAGAAATTGAAATTAGTTTAACCGCTTCATAACCGCTCTTCAAATTCTGTAATCTTCAAAAATTGCCAAGGCTGAACATTTTCAATGCAGCATTGAGAGTGATTTTGTTTAGTCTCCAGAGCTGTGTACATTCTATTTGAAGAGCAGCCCCTTCACGCAAGGAAGCGATCTAACATAGTAACAACGCAGCAATCAACTGCTTGAAGTGTTTACTACTCGCACCACACAAACAAATACACAAGTGCAAAGTTACGTTATTTTATTGACGAGACAAAACAACATGTAATATTTCAACAAAAATGTCTTTTTTAAACAACATAGACAGCACAACAATACTTCCCCTCTCCACAGTCCAGCAGTCTCCAAATGATCAGGCTTAGACACACAGAAAATTGTTTTTTACTACTTTCTTTACTACTCTCTTAATTCCTATTTTGCATTAATATGGCATCATCAACTCACGGAATGCAAGGAATCAGAGCTCCGTTACAATGCTGTGCCTTAAGTTAAAGACAGAAGCATGACTATGGCATCATCAACTCACGGAATGCAAGGAATCAGAGCTCCGTTACAATGCTGTGCCTTAAGTTAAAGACAGAAGCATGACTATGGCATCATCAACTCATGGAATGCAAGGAATCAGAGCTCAGTTACAATGCTGTGCCTTAAAGACAGAAGCATGACTATGGCATCATCAACTCATGGAATGCAAGGAATCAGAGCTCAGTTACAATGCTGTGCCTTAAAGACAGAAGCATGACTATGGCATCATCAACTCATGGAATGCAAGGAATCAGAGCTCCGTTACAATGCTGTGCCTTAAGTTAAAGACAGAAGCATGACTATGGCATCATCAACTCATGGAATGCAAGGAATCAGAGCTCCGTTACAATGCTGTGCCTTAAGTTAAAGACAGAAGCATTACTATGGCATCATCAACTCATGGAATGCAAGGAATCAGAGCTCCGTTACAATGCTGTGCCTTAAAGATAGAAGCATTACTACGGCATCATCAAGTCATGGAATGCAAGGAATCAGAGCTCCGTTACAATGCTGTGCCTTAAAGACAGAAGCATGACTATGGCATCATCAAGTCATGGAATGCAAGGAATCAGAGCTCAGTCACAATGCTGTGCCTTAAGACAGAAGTGTAAAAAGAAACTCTACAGAGAGCTGGACAGCAGGGGGCTTCAGAGAAGAAAGCCGCTTGATCAAGTGTTTCTGCACTGAACCTTTAGCACGCTGCAGGCGCACCGTGTCGCCAAGCAGATATTCTCCACTGCAACTGCAGGCGCCCTGTGTTGCTCAGAGAGGGGTACTCAAAACCAACGCTTCGTGGACGTTGTTCCCGTTACTAAAAATGGAAACAACCTTACTTTCGCTTCAGAACGAGGCTCAGCTGTCAATTATTTTCCGGTTTGGACGCCATATTGCTTTTTTAGTTGAGTATTGAATTTTTGAAAGATGTGAGGAGCGATTGATAGGTTCGTCAGGGTTGCCAAAATCGATAAAATGGTTTGAACGAGCAAAGCTTACAATGAGTAAATTGGCCCTCTCCCCTGGAATTCGTACTAAACGGGTTTCACTGTAGATTTATAGCAAAGGGTGTTTAATTTATACTTAATTCTGTCTGCGACAGGAAGCCAGTGCAAAGAACGGAGAAGAGGGCTAACGTGATCAAACTTTTTCTTCCTAAGGACAAGACGGGCAGCTGTGTTTTGAATACGCTGGAGACAAGATAGAGAAGAGACTGATAGGCCAGAAAGGAGAGCATTGCAGTAGTCAAGACGAGATAGGATGAGGGAAGTAACAAGTTTTGCTGTGGCTTCATCTGAGATATATTTACGAATATAGCCAATGCGATGAATTTGATAGTAGCAGGACTGACAGGTCTGAGTCAGGAAAATCTGCATGGAAAGGGTATTGTCCAAAGTGACGCCTAAGTTTTTGACAGAGTCTGAGAGGGGAATGATATTGCTACCCAGTTGGATTGACTCTATGGAAACAGAGGCTAGTTTGCTTTTTGTTCCTACAAGCATTGCTTCGGTTTTTTCACCATTTAATTGAATTTTGAACCATCCAATTTTGAATATCAATATAGCAGTTGTTACTTTCTGAAAGAATGGAATCTAGATCTTCAGGGGTTGTACTATTTTGGAGTTGTGAGTCATCTGCATAGAAGTGATGTTTCATGTTGTGTTGGTCGATGACATTGGCAAGAGGTAATGTATACAAAGTAAACAAGACAGGACCAAGCACAGATACCAAGATACTAACGTGTGGAGGTGGCAGTGGTGGGCATAGGTGTGGTGGCTGAGGGTGTGGATGTACCATTGGCAGAGATAAAGGCACTGACAAATCAAACACCAAGATACTAACGTGTTGAGGAGGCAGTGGTGGGCATAGGTGTGGTGGTGGCTGAGGGTGTGGATGTACCATTGGCAGAAATAAAGGCACTGACAAATCAAACACCAAGATACTAACGTGTGGAGGAGGCAGTGGTGGGCATAGGTGTGGTGGTGGCCAAGGGTGTGGATGTACCATTGGCAGAGATAAAGGCACTGACAATCAAACACCAAGATACTAATGTGTGGAGGAGGCAGTGGTGGGTGAGTGGTGGTGGCTGAGGGTGTGGATGTACCATTGGCAGACATAAAGGCACTGACAATGAAACACCAAGATACTAACGTGTGGAGGAGGCAGTGGTGGGCATAGGTGTGGATGTACCATTGGCAGAGATATAGGCACTGACAATCAACCACCAAGATACTAACGTGTGGAGGAGGCAGTGGTGGGCATAGGTGTGGTGGTGGCTGAGGGTGTGGATGTACCATTGGCAGAGATAAAGGCACTGACAATCAAACACCAAGATACTAACGTGTGGAGGAGGCAGTGGTGGGCATAGGTGTGGTGGTGGCTGAGGGTGTGGATGTACCATTGGCAGAGATAAAGGCACTGACAATCAAACACCAAGATACTAACGTGTGGAGGAGGCAGTGGTGGGCATAGGTGTGGTGGTGGCTGAGGGTGTGGATGTACCATTGGCAGAGATAAAGGCACTGACAATCAAACACCAAGATACTAACGTGTGGAGGAGGCAGTGGTGGGCATAGGTGTGGTGGCTGAGGGTGTGGATGTACCATTGGCAGAGATAAAGGCACTGACAATCAAACACCAAGATACTAACGTGTGGAGGAGGCAGTGGTGGGCATAGGTGTGGTGGCTGAGGGTGTGGATGTACCATTGGCAGAGATATAGGCACTGACAATCAAACACCAAGATACTAACGTGTGGAGGAGGCAGTGGTGGGTATAGGTGTGGTGGTGGCTGAGGGTGTGGATGTACCATTGGCAGAGATAAAGGCACTGACAATCAAACACCAAGATACTAACGTGTGGAGGAGGCAGTGGTGGGCATAGGTGTGGTGGTGGCTGAGGGTGTGGATGTACCATTGGCAGAGATAAAGGCACTGACAATCAAACACCAAGATACTAACGTGTGGAGGAGGCAGTGGTGGGCATAGGTGTGGTGGTGGCTGAGGGTGTGGATGTACCATTGGCAGAGATAAAGGCACTGACAATCAAACACCAAGATACTAACGTGTGGAGGAGGCAGTGGTGGGTATAGGTGTGGTGGTGGCTGAGGGTGTGGATGTACCATTGGCAGAGATAAAGGCACTGACAATCAAACACCAAGATACTAACGTGTGGAGGAGGCAGTGGTGGGCATAGGTGTGGTGGTGGCTGAGGGTGTGGATGTACCATTGGCAGAGATAAAGGCACTGACAAATCAAACACCAAGATACTAACGTGTGGAGGAGGCAGTGGTGGGCATAGGTGTGGTGGTGGCCGAGGGTGTGGATGTACCATTGGCAGAGATATAGGTACTGACAATCAAACACCAAGATACTAACGTGTGGAGGAGGCAGTGGTGGGTATAGGTGTGGTGGTGGCCGAGGGTGTGGATGTACCATTGGCAGAGATATAGGCACTGACAATGAAACACCAAGATACTAACGTGTGGAGGAGGCAGTGGTGGGTATAGGTGTGGTGGTGGCCGAGGGTGTGGATGTACCATTGGCAGAAATAAAGGAACAGTCGATGTTGGCAGGCAAGGTTCTGTCCAGGGCTTCATCTAGAGTGCTGACCACTGAGGCCTGACACTGGACTTCAAAGTTAATGTCTGTGTCCACATATAGCAACGACTGCACACAGAAAAAAAGGATCATTAAACGACATAATCATCGTAAGTATTAAAGGGCATTATCACCTTAAATCTATCGTTGTTCTGAAAGTACCGTAAAATATGGACTATAAGCTGCTACTTTCCCCCTCTAATTTGGTCCATGCGGCTTATCGACAGATGCGGCTTGTCTGTGGGTTTTTTTTCCATTCCATATTTATCAGTAAGACTAAATCTGTTTTCTGGATACATTCTTCAGACTATTTTGAGCTTCTTTAGACTCTAAGCTGGACTATAATTTAAGGGATGCGGCTTATATGCAGATGCATCCTAAAGTCCAGCGTTTACGGTAAAGTGCTGACCACTGAGGCTTGACAGTGAACCTCAAAATCAGTCTCTGTCCACGCACAGCAACGACTGCACACAGGGACATGATCATGAAAGGAAATGATCATGGTAAATCTAGACATCGTCATTCTACAAGTAAAGAGCTGACTACCACCGCCAGGCACTGAACATCAAAGTCTGCACAGCAACGACTGCACACAGGGACATGATCATGAAAGGAAATGATCATGGTAAATCTAGACATCGTCATTCTACAAGTAAAGAGCTGACTACCACCGCCAGGCACTGAACATCAAAGTCTGCACAGCAATGACTGCACACAGGGACAGGACAAATCACAATTTAAAATCTATCATCATTCTTTAGATTTTTTTTACCAATTAATGCCTAGGACAACTTGCTCACTACAGATGTTTTGCATTGCATAAAATTTCAGTTGAATAATGTCAGTCACTTCCCTTATTTCAGTTGACACATGTCAGTCTCTTCCCTTATTTCAGTAGACACATGTCAGTCTCTTCCCTTATTTCAGTTGACACATGTCAGTCTCTTCCCTTATTTCAGTAGACACATGTCAGTCTCTTCCCTTATTTCAGTTGACACATGTCAGTCTCTTCCCTTATTTCAGTACACATGTCAGTCTCTTCCCTTATTTCAGTTGACACATGTCAGTCTCTTCCCTTATTTCAGTTGACACATGTCAGTCTCTTCCCTTATTTCAGTACACATGTCAGTCTCTTCCCTTATTTCAGTTGACACATGTCAGTCTCTTCTCTTATTTCAGTTGACACATGTCAGTCTCTTCCCTTATTTCAGTTGACACATGTCAGTCTCTTCCCTTATTTCAGTTGACACATGTCAGTCTCTTCCCTTATTTCAGTTGACACATGTCAGTCTCTTCCCTTATTTCAGTTGACACATGTCAGTCTCTTCCCTTATTTCAGTTGACACATGTCAGTCTCTTCCCTTATTTCAGTTGACACATGTCAGTCTCTTCTCTTATTTCAGTTGACACATGTCAGTCTCTTCCCTTATTTCAGTTGACACATGTCAGTCTCTTCCCTTATTTCAGTTGACACATGTCAGTCTCTTCCCTTATTTCAGTTGACACATGTCAGTCTCTTCCCTTATTTCAGTTCAGACACATGTCAGTCTCTTCCCTTATTTCAGTTGACACATGTCAGTCTCTTCCCTTATTTCAGTTGACACATGTCAGTCTCTTCCCTTATTTCAGTTGACACATGTCAGTCTCTTCCCTTATTTCAGTTGACACATGTCAGTCTCTTCCCTTATTTCAGTTGACACATGTCAGTCTCTTCCCTTATTTCAGTCTCTTCCCTTATTTCAGTGACACATGTCAGTCTCTTCCCTTATTTCAGTTGACACATGTCAGTCTCTTCCCTTATTGTCACAATACACAATGTGCACAGAGGAAAGAAAACCAACTATGACTTTAAAGTTTTAGTTTTAATCTACAATTATGATAAACAAAACCCTGTGTTTTCATCATAGAAACATTCACAATGGCTGAGAAAAAAGTAAAACATCTGCTTAAAATAATTGCTAACTTAAACAAAATAAACAGGATGCCACAGAATATGTTATCATGGTGTTCCCCTTTGAGAATGCAGGGACAAATAGTTCCCCTACCTTCTGGAAGTTCTGCGCTTGGAACTTCCTCTAATCTGTCACTCTCTTTGACTCTGCCTTTTCCCTTTGCTTACTGTCATCTACTATCTTTCTGCCTTACTGGCCCATTCTCCCGCATTTTTTCAAGAAACATTTACAAAGATTTTCTCAAGCCAAAAATGGACATGCTGGGCTTAACGATTTCTCAGTTAGGTACACAACGGCAGCATGACGCATCTGCGCTCTTATGACAGGAGCCTGTCTGAGGGATCGACGACGAAGAAGAGAGTTGATGGCTACACTGACCTGGAAGGAGAACTGACCTGGAAGGAGAACTGACCTGGAAGGAGGACTGACCTGGAAGGAGGACTGACCTGGAAGGAGGACTGACCTGGAAGGAGAACTGACCTGGAAGGAGAACTGACCTGGAAGGAGAACTGACCTGGAAGGAGAACTGACCTGGAAGGAGAACTGACCTGGAAGGAGAACTGACCTAGGAGAACTGACCTGGAAGGAGAGCTGACCTGGAAGGAGAACTGACCTGGAAGGAGAACTGACCTGGAAGGAGAACTGACCTGGAAGGAGAACTGACCACAGGAGAACTGACCTGGAAGGAGAACTGACCAGGAAGGAGAACTGACCTGGAAGGAGAACTGACCTGGAAGGAGAACTGACCTGGAAGGAGAACTGACCTAGAAGGAGAACTGACCTGGAAGGAGAACTGACCTAGAAGGAGAACTGACACAGGAGAACTGACCTGGAAGGAGACCTGACCTGGAAGGAGAACTGACCTGGAAGGAGAACTGACACAGAAGGAGAACTGACCTAGAAGGAGAACTGACCTGGAAGGAGAACTGACCTGGAAGGAGAACTGACCTGGAAGGAGAACTGACCTGGAAGGAGAACTGACCGAGGAGAACTGACCTGGAAGGAGAACTGACCAGGAAGGAGAACTGACCAGGAAGGAGAACTGACCTGGAAGGAGAACTGACCTGGAAGGAGGACTGACCTAGAAGGAGAACTGACACAGGAGAACTGACCTGGAAGGAGAACTGACCTGGAGGGAGAACTGACCTGGAAGGAGAACTGACCTAGAAGGAGAACTCACCTAGAAGGAGAACTGACCTGGAAGGAGGACTGACCTAGAAGGAGAACTGACCTGGAAGGAGGACTGACCTGGAAGGACTGACCTGGAAGGAGGACTGACCTGGAAGGAGGACTGACCTGGAAGGAGAACTGACCTAGAAGGAGGACTGACCTGGAAGGAGAACTGACCTGGAAGGAGGACTGACCTGGAAGGAGGACTGACCTGGAAGGAGGTGTTGTACACAGACAGGTACTGGGGCTCCATGTGTAACTCTGGTGTCACTGACTGCAACAGGCCTTCTGAGCTGGAATCTGCGACACACATAAATATCACCATTATTCATCATTTGTACTGTCTGTAAGAGGCTAGGCCTTCTGAGCTGGAATCTGCGACACACATAAATATCACCATTATTCATCATTTGTACTGTCTGTAAGAGGCTAGGCCTTCTGAGCTGGAATCTGCGACACACATAAATATCACCATTATTCATCAATTTTACTGTCTGTAAGAGGCTAGGCCTTCTGAGCTGGAATCTGCGACACACATAAATATCACCATTATTCATCATTTTTACTGTCTGTAAGAGGCTAGGCCTTCTGAGCTGGAATCTGCGACACACATAAATATCACCATTATTCATCATTTTTACTGTCTGTAAGAGGCTAGGCCTTCTGAGCTGGAATCTGCGACACACATAAATATCACCATTATTCATCATTTTTACTGTCTGTAAGAGGCTAGGCCTTCTGAGCTGGAATCTGCGACACACATAAATATCACCATTATTCATCATTTTTACTGTCTGTAAGAGGCTAGGCCTAATTAGACGTCAAACAGACAGACAGGACATTTCTATAGGAAACTACTTGCAGACCAAAAAAATATTATCATACGCACATTCTCTTTCATTCTCTGCCTTTCCTAAACTCTTTCCTTTCACACAATTTCATGCACACATAAAATCATATTTGAACAAACCAACACCCCCCACCCCCACGGGGATACTGGGGTATTTTTCAGTACAAACAGTTCTCCCACTTTCTGAAGTTCTGGGCTAACAACTTCCTCTAATCTACCACCCTTTTTGACTCTATGTCTTACTGTCATCTACTATCTTTCTGACGTTCTGGGCTAACAACTTCCTCTAATCTACCACTCTTTTTGACTCTACGTCTTACTGTCATCTACTATCTTTCTGACGTTCTGGGCTAACAACTTCCTCTAATCTACCACTCTTTTTGACTCTATGTCTTACTGTCATCTACTATCTTTCTGAAGTTCTGGGCTAACAACTTCCTCTAATCTACCACTCTTTTTGACTCTATGTCTTACTGTCATCTATCTTTCTGACGTTCTGGGCTAACAACTTCCTCTAATCTACCACTCTTTTTGACTCTACGTCTTACTGTCATCTACTATCTTTCTGACGTTCTGGGCTAACAACTTCCTCTAATCTACCACTCTTTTTGACTCTACGTCTTACTGTCATCTACTATCTTTCTGAAGTTCTGGGCTAACAACTTCCTCTAATCTACCACTCTTTTTGACTCGGTCTTCTCCACATCTTACTGTCATCTACTATTTTTCTGTCTTATTGTCCCATCCTTCTGCCTTAACACTATTGTGACTGACGCTGCCTCGGCCTATTCTCTGTGCAGGCCCAGCCCTGCCGCGACCCTCTTTATAGAAATTGGCTGGTTGTAAACAAACGCGTCTTACGAAGCTGAATGATGTCCTTTTGCAACCAGATTTTGTCTACTTACTGAAAAAAGGCTGCCGAAGTCGTCTGTGTATTTTTTAAGTTGATAGGAATAACGCTTTTTACATGCCGACTTGAAAAATGGGGAAAAATGGGGGAAAACGACACCCCCTGTCGCCATCCCTACCACGACCAACACTCTCAGTCTCTTGACTTGTACTAGTACTACTAGACACGCTAGCTTCGTTTTCATGCTCCTCCTCGCTACTTTCATCACTTTCTGAGTCAGAAAACGAGTATTTTGGATTGTTATCATCAAGTTCATCCAAATCCAGAATGTGGAGAATCTCCTCTCTCGTTAGACCACGATGGTTTGGCATTTTCGTTTGTAATTGGCGTGTGAACACAAAGAAATGGAAGAAAACGGAAGTGAGCTTAAAGGGAAACTACTCGCGAAAGTAAGGAAAACTGTGGTCAAGAGTTTTGCATGAGTTTTCTACCTTATACTGTTGGGCGACTTTAAACGCGGCCCGGCAGTGAGTGATGTTCAAGGGCCGCGACTCCAAACGCAGCCCGCCGTCAATGTGTTAAAAAAAAATTCCCTTTGAGCTCCTCCGAAATCAGAATGTATCAGCTGTATGCAGCAGGGAGACCACTGTGGGACCACTGTGGGCCTGGCCCAGCATTAGGCTGGGTTGGGGCCGGACTAGGTCTCCAGCTTGCTGGGGGTTGAAAATCATTTTAGCTTGTCCGACAGCTCCACTAATGCTGGGCACATTTTGTACCTTTTATTTATTGGCATCCCTCCCCGCACCCTCAGCGTCCACTAATTTATGTCTATTTAATTACTTATTATTCGTTTCTAACTAGCTTTGGCTTGGCTGTGCGCACGACCATCTTTTTTCTTTTTTTTACTCCAACATCAGCAGAATCTTCAACTTCATGCAGAATCTTCAACTTCATCAGCAGAATCTTCAACTTGATGAAGGTCAGGCATCAACGGGAAGAAGAAGACCAGTGAAAACAGAAAACTGGACACATACCCCATTATGGCCATATACAGGCCTCACTCACCCTCTTTATGCCTCACTCTGCCATATACAGGCCTCACTCATTATGGCGTATACAGGCCTCACTAGTTCCTCTAATCATTTATGGCCATATACAGGCCTCACTCATTATGGCCATATACAGGCCTCACTCATTATATACAGGTTCACTCATTATGGCCATATACAGGCCTCACTCATTATGGCCTATACAGGCCTCACTCATTATGGCCGATACAGGCCTCACTCATGGCCATATACAGGCCTCACTCATTATGGCCATATACAGGCCTCACTCATTATGGCCATATACAGGCCTCACTCATTATGGCCATATACAGGCCTCACTCATTATGGCCATATACAGGCCTCACTCATTATGGCCATATACAGGCCTCACTCATTATGGCCATATACAGGCCTCACTCATTATGGCCATATACAGGCCTCACTCATTATGGCCATATACAGGCCTCACTCAGCATACAGGCCTCACTCATTATGGCCACATACAGGCCTCACTCATTATCATACAGGCCTCACTCATTATGGCCAAATACAGGCCTCACTTCATGGCCATATACAGGCCTCACTCATTATCATACAGGCCTCACTCATTATGGCCATATACAGGCCTCACTCATTATCATACAGGCCTCACTCATTATGGCCATATACAGGCCTCACTCATTATGGCCATATACAGGCCTCACTCATTATATACAGGCCTCACTCATTATGGCCATATACAGGCCTCACTCATTATGGCCATATACAGGCCTCACTCATTATGGCCATATACAGGCCTCACTCATTATGGCCATATACAGGCCTCACTCATTATGGCCATATACAGGCCTCACTCATTATGGCCATATACAGGCCTCACTCATTATGGCCATATACAGGCCTCACTCATTATGGCCATATACAGGCCTCACTCATTATGGCCATATACAGGCCTCACTCATTATGGCCATATACAGGCCTCACTCATTATGGCCATATACAGGCCTCACTCATTATGGCCATATACAGGCCTCACTCATTATGGCCATATACAGGCCTCACTCATTATGGCCACATACAGGCCTCACTCATTATGGCCATATACAGGCCTCACTCATTATGGCCATATACAGGCCTCACTCATATATACAGGCCTCACTCATTATGGCCATATACAGGCCTCACTCATTATGGCCATATACAGGCCTCACTCATTATGGCCATATACAGGCCTCACTCATTATGGCCATATACAGGCCTCACTCATTATGGCCATATACAGGCCTCACTCATTATGGCCATATACAGGCCTCACTCATTATGGCCATATACAGGCCTCACTCATTATGGCCATATACAGGCCTCACTCATTATGGCCATATACAGGCCTCACTCATTATGGCCACATACAGGCCTCACTCATTATGGCCACATACAGGCCTCACTCATTATGGCCATATACAGGCCTCACTCATTATGGCCATATACAGGCCTCACTCATTATGGCCACTCATTATGGCCATACAGGCCTCACTCATTATGGCCATGGCCATACAGGCCTCACTCATATATGGCCTCACTCATTATGGCCACATACAGGCCTCACTCATTATGGCCATATACAGGCCTCACTCATTATGGCCATATACAGGCCTCACTCATTATGGCCATGGCCATACAGGCCTCACTCATTATGGCCATATACAGGCCTCACTCATTATGGCCATATACAGGCCTCACTCATTATGGCCACATACAGGCCTCACTCATTATATACAGGCCTCACTCATTATGGCCATATACAGGCCTCACTCATTATGGCCATATACAGGCCTCACTCATTATGGCCATATACAGGCCTCACTCATTATGGCCACATACAGGCCTCACTCATTATGGCCATATACAGGCCTCACTCATTATGGCCATATACAGGCCTCACTCATTATGGCCATATACAGGCCTCACTCATTATGGCCACATACAGGCCTCACTCATTATGGCCACATACAGGCCTCACTCATTATGGCCACATACAGGCCTCACTCATTATGGCCACATACAGGCCTCACTCATTATGGCCACATACAGGCCTCACTCATTATGGCCATATCGCCAGAGAACACGGAAGAAGGGCATAGAAAAATAGAAAAGAAAAGCGGAGGAATTCGCAAATCAGAAACAAGCTAAAAAACATTTTTGTGTCGTTTGTCGTTGATATAATGCAAAAACTTCTGCTAATCTTCATTGTGACCAGTCTGGAAGTTTAGGCAGTGGTAAGTGGACTGCATGATTGTTGACACACACACACACACTAATCTCCATTGTGATCAGTCTGGAAGTTTAGGCAATGGCAAGTGGACTGCATGGTTGTTGACACACACTAATCTCCATTGTGATCAGTCTGGAAGCTTAGGCAATGGTAAGTGGACTGCATGGTTGTTGACACACACTAATCTCCATTGTGATCAGTCTGGAAGCTTAGGCAATGGTAAGTGGACTGCATGGTTGTTGACACACACACTAATCTCCATTGTGATCAGTCTGGAAGCTTAGGCAATGGTAAGTGGACTGCATGGTTGTTGACACACACTAATCTCCATTGTGATCAGTCTGGAAGCTTAGGCAATGGTAAGTGGACTGCATGGTTGTTGACACACACTAATCTCCATTGTGATCAGTCTGGAAGCTTAGGCAATGGTAAGTGGACTGCATGGTTGTTGACACACACACACACTAATCTCCATTGTGATCAGTCTGGAAGTTTAGGCAGTGGTAAGTGGACTGCATGGTTGTTGACACACACACACACACACACACACACACACACACACTGAATCAACCAACCAATGACTAAACCATGAGCACACCTGAAGAAGACAGTCCAGCATACTGGAAGTATCCCTCTGCCAGACGTCCAGAGGAAGTGGCATTGCAGCGCACACCCACACAGCTGATAAGCCCACTGACATTGGTTCTTCTGATAGTGTAGCTCATCTGTAATTAAAAATATCATCATCATCTTAACAATTTGTAGCTCTTGTTGATGGCAGTAAACACACACACACAACAACAACATAGCGTATTTATACGGCACTAAATCTTGATCGAAATCAAATAGAAGCGCACACACACATTAACGTTCGCAACACATTCAAACAAAAATGCTATGCATAGATGAACAGGAAAATAGCAGAAAACCATTTGACATAAATAGCTAGTCTACGACAGAAACAGATCTAAAAGCAAGAGAGAGAGGAAAGAGAGAGAAAGTGAGTTTCATCGACTGGGAAACAGGTGGGTTTTCAGATTGGATTTGAAAGCAGAGAGGGTCAGTCGCTGACGGAGGGAGAGAGGAAGTTTGTTCCAGGAGGTTGGTCCTGAGAACAGCAAAAGAGAGCCGACCAACAGTTGAAAGCTTATACCTAGGGATTAGAAGAGAGAGGGTCAGAAACCAACAGTTGAAAGCTTATACCTAGGGATTAGAAGAGAGAGGGTCAGAGAGAGAGCCGACCAACAGTTGAAAGCTTATACCTAGGGATTAGAAGAGAGAGGGTCAGAAACCAACAGTTGAAAGCTTATACCTAGGGATTAGAAGAGAGAGGGTCAGAGAGAGAGCCGACCAACAGTTGAAAGCTTATACCTAGGGATTAGAAGAGAGAGGGTCAGAAACCAACAGTTGAAAGCTTATACCTAGGGATTAGAAGAGAGAGGGTCAGAGAGAGAGAGAGCCGACCAACAGTTGAAAGCTTATACCTAGGGATCTGAAGAGAGAGGGTCAGAAACCAACAGTTGAAAGCTTATACCTAGGGATTAGAAGAGAGAGGGTCAGAGAGAGAGAGAGCCGACCAACAGTTGAAAGCTTATACCTAGGGATTAGAAGAGAGAGGGTCAGAGAGAGAGAGAGCCGACCAACAGTTGAAAGCTTATACCTAGGGATTAGAAGAGAGAGGGTCAGAGAGAGAGAGAGCCGACCAACAGTTGAAAGCTTATACCTAGGGATCTGAAGAGAGAGGGTCAGAGAGAGAGCCGACCAACAGTTGAAAGCTTATACCTAGGGATTAGAAGAGAGAGGGTCAGAAACCAACAGTTGAAAGCTTATACCTAGGGATCTGAAGAGAGAGGGTCAGAGAGAGAGAGAGCCGACCAACAGTTGAAAGCTTATACCTAGGGATCTGAAGAGAGAGGGTCAGAGAGAGAGAGAGCCGACCAACAGTTGAAAGCTTATACCTAGGGATCTGAAGAGAGAGGGTCAGAGAGAGAGCTGACCAACAGTTGAAAGCTTATACCTAGGGATCTGAAGAGAGAGGGTCAGAGAGAGAGAGAGCCGACCAACAGTTGAAAGCTTATACCTAGGGATTTGAAGAGAGAGGGTCAGAGAGAGAGCCGACCAACAGTTGAAAGCTTATACCTAGGGATCTGAAGAGAGAGGGTCAGAGAGAGAGCCGACCAACAGTTGAAAGCTTATACCTAGGGATCTGAAGAGAGAGGGTCAGAAACCGAATGTAGTGTGTGAGCTGGCGCATAGATAATAATAATAGTAATAATAATAATAATAATAATAATGGGCATTTCTAGCACTTAATCTTAAATAAGCCCTAAGCGCTTGCAATAATAAATAAGTTATTAATAAATTAATAAACCATCAATAGAAACAAATGAACGTCAAAAATATGTTAAACACAAGCACACACACACATGTGCGCAAATGCACATAGATGGAAATATTGTTGCACATATACACACACAGATAGATGGAAATATTGTTGCACGTACACACACACACTGCATGTACAAAGTACAAAATTGACACACACACAAACAGAAGAGAGGAAAAGGGAGAGGGGGCCTCACGCCACACATTTTAAAGAAGAAGGAGAAATGAGATGGGGAAGAGAACTCACCGTTGCTGTTGTGCCCCCTAGGGTTACATTAGCAGGAGTCACACTGACGTTATGATCTGAAAAACAGATAACAATGTGACAAGACAAGGGACTGGGTCCATTCATTATCTTTCATCAAACTGTTTGTGATTGGGTTTTTTAAGTCCTGGAATGTGACATTAAACAACCAGCATGCCACCCAGATGCTATGAAAGGGAGGTCCCACAGCCTGTTGGTGCTAGGGTATATTGACTTAAAATGGACTGTGTCTGGGGCTCTGTAGTGGACAGTGGAACTTAGCCCTCTCCTTCCAATACCTCTAACTTCCCCAACTGCAATCAGGTTCCATTTACACAGGTCTGTAGTGGACAGTGGAACTTAGCCCTCTCCTTCCAATACCTCTAACTTCCCTAACTGCAATCAGGTTCCATTTACACAGGTCTGTAGTGGACAGTGGAACTTAGCCCTCTCCTTCCAATACCTCTAACTTCCCCAACTGCAATCAGGTTCCATTTACACAGGTCTGTAGTGGACAGTGGAACTTAGCCCTCTCCTTCCAATACCTCTAACTTCCCCAACTGCAATCAGGTTCCATTTACACAGGTCTGTAGTGGACAGTGGAACTTAGCCCTCTCCTTCCAATACCTCTAACTTCCCCAACTGCAGTCAGGTTCCATTTACACAGGTCTGTAGTGGACAGTGGAACTTAGCCCTCTCCTTCCAATACCTCTAACTTCCCCAACTGCAATCAGGTTCCATTTACACAGGTCTGTAGTGGACAGTGGAACTTAGCCCTCTCCTTCCAATACCTCTAACTTCCCCAACTGCAATCAGGTTCCATTTACACAGGTCTGTAGTGGACAGTGGAACTTAGCCCTCTCCTTCCAATACCTCTAACTTCCCCAACTGCAATCAGGTTCCATTTACACAGGTCTGTAGTGGACAGTGGAACTTAGCCCTCTCCTTCCAATACCTCTAACTTCCCTAACTGCAATCAGGTTCCATTTTACACAGGTCTGTAGTGGACAGTGGAACTTAGCCCTCTCCTTCCAATACCTCTAACTTCCCCAACTGCAGTCAGGTTCCATTTACACAGGTCTGTAGTGGACAGTGGAACTTAGCCCTCTCCTTCCAATACCTCTAACTTCCCTAACTGCAATCAGGTTCGCATTTACACAGGTCTGTAGTGGACAGTGGAACTTAGCCCTCTCCTTCCAATACCTCTAACTTCCCTAACTGCAATCAGGTTCCATTTACACAGGTCTGTAGTGGACAGTGGAACTTAGCCCTCTCCTTCCAATACCTCTAACTTCCCTAACTGCAATCAGGTTCCATTTACACAGGTCTGTAGTGGACAGTGGAACTTAGCCCTCTCCTTCCAATACCTCTAACTTCCCCAACTGCAATCAGGTTCCATTTACACAGGTCTGTAGTGGACAGTGGAACTTAGCCCTCTCCTTCCAATACCTCTAACTTCCCTAACTGCAATCAGGTTCGCATTTACACAGGTCTGTAGTGGACAGTGGAACTTAGCCCTCTCCTTCCAATACCTCTAACTTCCCTAACTGCAATCAGGTTCGCATTTACACAGGTCTGTAGTGGACAGTGGAACTTAGCCCTCTCCTTCCAATACCTCTAACTTCCCTAACTGCAATCAGGTTCCATTTACACAGGTCTGTAGTGGACAGTGGAACTTAGCCCTCTCCTTCCAATACCTCTAACTTCCCCAACTGCAATCAGGTTCCATTTACACAGGTCTGTAGTGGACAGTGGAACTTAGCCCTCTCCTTCCAATACCTCTAACTTCCCCAACTGCAGTCAGGTTCCATTTACACAGGTCTGTAGTGGACAGTGGAACTTAGCCCTCTCCTTCCAATACCTCTAACTTCCCCAACTGCAATCAGGTTCCATTTACACAGGTCTGTAGTGGACAGTGGAACTTAGCCCTCTCCTTCCAATACCTCTAACTTCCCCAACTGCAATCAGGTTCCATTTACACAGGTCTGTAGTGGACAGTGGAACTTAGCCCTCTCCTTCCAATACCTCTAACTTCCCCAACTGCAATCAGGTTCCATTTACACAGGTCTGTAGTGGACAGTGGAACTTAGCCCTCTCCTTCCAATACCTCTAACTTCCCCAACTGCAATCAGGTTCCATTTACACAGGTCTGTAGTGGACAGTGGAACTTAGCCCTCTCCTTCCAATACCTCTAACTTCCCCAACTGCAGTCAGGTTCCATTTACACAGGTCTGTAGTGGACAGTGGAACTTAGCCCTCTCCTTCCAATACCTCTAACTTCCCTAACTGCAATCAGGTTCGCATTTACACAGGTCTGTAGTGGACAGTGGAACTTAGCCCTCTCCTTCCAATACCTCTAACTTCCCTAACTGCAATCAGGTTCCATTTACACAGGTCTGTAGTGGACAGTGGAACTTAGCCCTCTCCTTCCAATACCTCTAACTTCCCTAACTGCAATCAGGTTCCATTTACACAGGTCTGTAGTGGACAGTGGAACTTAGCCCTCTCCTTCCAATACCTCTAACTTCCCTAACTGCAATCAGGTTCCATTTACACAGGTCTGTAGTGGACAGTGGAACTTAGCCCTCTCCTTCCAATACCTCTAACTTCCCTAACTGCAATCAGGTTCCATTTACACAGGTCTGTAGTGGACAGTGGAACTTAGCCCTCTCCTTCCAATACCTCTAACTTCCCTAACTGCAATCAGGTTCCATTTACACAGGTCTGTAGTGGACAGTGGAACTTAGCCCTCTCCTTCCAATACCTCTAACTTCCCCAACTGCAATCAGGTTCGCATTTACACAGGTCTGTAGTGGACAGTGGAACTTAGCCCTCTCCTTCCAATACCTCTAACTTCCCTAACTGCAATCAGGTTCCATTTACACAGGTCTGTAGTGGACAGTGGAACTTAGCCCTCTCCTTCCAATACCTCTAACTTCCCCAACTGCAATCAGGTTCCATTTACACAGGTCTGTAGTGGACAGTGGAACTTAGCCCTCTCCTTCCAATACCTCTAACTTCCCTAACTGCAATCAGGTTCCATTTACACAGGTCTGTAGTGGACAGTGGAACTTAGCCCTCTCCTTCCAATACCTCTAACTTCCCTAACTGCAATCAGGTTCCATTTACACAGGTCTGTAGTGGACAGTGGAACTTAGCCCTCTCCTTCCAATACCTCTAACTTCCCTAACTGCAATCAGGTTCCATTTACACAGGTCTGGGAGGAACACCGAAATACATGGAATTTAAATCCATTGTCCGCAATCCTTCACGTCAAAAGATAGTGGGTTCACCCACTGGGTGTCACTGCTTCTCTTTACTTCTGGTCTGGGAGGAAACGAATACATGGAATTTAAATCCATTGTCCGCAATCCTTGGTGAAGACAGTGTTCACCCACTGGGTGTCACGCTTCTCTGCCTTCTGGTCTAGAAACGAGTATTTGAGAAAACTGGTGAAGACAGTGTACCCACTGGACGTCATGCTTCTCTGTCTTCTGGTCTAGAAACGAGTATTATTATATCATGAGAAAACTGGTGAAGACAGTGTACTCACTGGGCGTAATGCTTCTCTGTCTTCTACTAGTTCTAGTCTAGAAACGAGTATTATTATATGATGAGAAAACTGTTGAAGACAGTGTACTCACTGGGCGTGCAGCAAGAACCTCCCTGACAGTAGTGCAAGGTGCTGGGGTCTACCTGGTCACACGTCACCTCAACACTCTGCTCTCTCACTGCCTCACTGCAATAAGCAACACACACACACACACATTTGATTTAATCAAAATGGGTGTTGTTGGGGTGATTTCTTACACTAATGATGTGACTTTTGACATGTCACAAAAGCAGCAAACTGCACAGGACAATTAATTAGATCACGGCAATTAGATCCCATGCTCATCATGGCTTTCTTACCTGAGGTGTACAGTGAAGGTGCTTGTTGCAGTGGGAGCTACAGTGAATCAGGGAGACATACTGACACACAGACAGACAGAGATTACCTGAGGTGTACAGTGAAGGTGCTTGTTGCAGTGGGAGCTACAGTGAATCAGGGAGACATACTGACAGACAGAGATTACCTGAGGTGTACAGTGAAGGTGCCTGTTGTAGTGGGAGCTGCAGTGAATCAGGGAGACATACTGACATGCAGACAGACAGACAGACATTACCTGAGGTGTACAGTGAATCAGGGAGACATACTGACATGCAGACAGACAGACAGGCAGACAAACAGACATTAATAGAGGTGTACAATGAAGGTGCCTGTTGCAGTGGGAGCTACAGTGAATCAGGGAGACATACTGACACGCAGACCTACAGACATTACCTGAGGTGTACAGAGAATGTGCCTGTTGCAGTGAGAGCGGAGGTAAATCGTGGAGGCACTATGACACACAGACAGACAGACAGACAGACATTACCTGAGGTGTACAGTGAAAGTGTCAGTCACAGTGAGAGCTACAGTAAATCGTGGAGGCACTATGACACGCTGGCAGACAGACAGACAGACAGACAGACAGACATTACCTGAGGTGTACAGTGAAGGTGCCAGTCACAGTGAGAGCAGAGGTAAATCGCGGAGGCACTATGACATGCTGGCAGACAGACAGACAGACAGACAGACATTACCTGAGGTGTACAGTGAAGGTGCCAGTCACAGTGAGAGCAGAGGTAAATCGCGGAGGCACTATGACATGCTGGCAGACAGACAGACAGACAGACAGACAGACAGACATTACCTGAGGTGTACAGTGAAGGTGCCAGTCACAGTGAGAGCAGAGGTAAATCGTGGAGGCACTATGACACGCAGACAGACAGACAGACAGACAGACAGACAGACATTACCTGAGGTGCACAGTGAAGGTGCCAGTCACAGTGAGAGCAGAGGTAAATCGTGGAGGCACTATGACATGCTGGCAGACAGACAGACAGACAGACAGACAGACAGACATTACCTGAGGTGTACAGTGAAGGTGCCAGTCACAGTGAGAGCAGAGGTAAATCGTGGAGGCACTATGACATGCTGGCAGACAGACAGACAGACAGACAGACATTACCTGAGGTGTACAGTGAAGGTGCCAGTCACAGTGAGAGCAGAGGTAAATCGTGGAGGCACTATGACACGCTGGCAGACACTGGCCACAGGGGATGGAGTCAGTGTAATGGTGCTGAAACAGAATCAAGGTTCATCATCGTCCATGACAATCTGTAAATCTGTACTAGTAGGCAAATTACCTGCTCGCTGGAAAGTAGCTCAAGTTACACCAACATTTAAAAAGGGTGATGAGTAGTCCTGGGAACTACCGCCCAGTGAGCCTTACCTCCATCGTTTGTAAGCTTTTTGAAGGTTTTATCTGTGACAAGCTGTGTGATCATTTAATTGAGAATGATATTTTATCCAAAGACCAATTTGGTTTGACCCGGGGATAATCTTGTTACACAACTATTAGTCACCTTAGGAAGATTGGATTGGCTCCCTGGAGGAAGGTAAGCTGGTGGATGCCGTTTACCTAGATTTTCAGAGAGCGTTCGATACGGTTTCACATTCCAGACTTATTTTGAAGCTAGCGGGTTATGGAGAAGGAGGAAGACTGTTGGAATGGATCAAAGATTTCTTGAGTGAGCGCACACAATATGTAACTACAAATGGATCTAGCTCCAAAAAGATAGATGTCACTAATGGGGTCCCACAGGGTAGTGTCCTGGGTCTCATTTTATTCCTGTACTTTATAAATGATTTACCAACTTATGTAGACTGTAATATGAAGATCTTTGCTGATGACACTAAGGCATACAATAACGTGGAAAACGATGATGAATAAAAAACAGAGTTCAAACGTGCATTGACAACTTAGTTTCATGGACTGATACTTGGCTCATGAAATTTAATAGTCAAAAGTGTAAGGTTATGCACCTCGGTAAGAATAATCCCAAGCATACATATTATATGAAAAATAATGAAGATAAACGGGTGCTGGAACCTACAGATGTTGATACAAATCTTGGGGTGTTTGTGGACCCGGGCTTGACTTTCGAGCTTCACATCAAAAATATTGTATTAAAAGCCAACAGGATGTCCGGTCTGCTTGTTACTTATATGTTAGCACTATTACTAACAAATCAAAAGTTATAATGATTCCTTTATTTAAGACTTTGGTGAGACTTATATTAGTATGGTGTCCACATTTGAGAAAACACAAAGATATGCTAGAGGGAGTTCAGAGTAGGTTTACAAAAAAGATTGTTGGTACAAATGATATGACCTATGAGGACAGGCTTATTTATCTATGGATACCTAGCCTAGAGCATAGAAGGCTCAGGGGTGATATGATTGAAGTTTATAAGATATGTCACCATTTATACGATTATTCTACTACTAACAGCCTACTAACTCTTTGTGAGGATGATAGAACCTGTGGCCATAATTTCAAACTATACAAAAAAGATACCAACACCAGACTAGCACAACACTTTTTTAATCATTATAACTTTTGATCTGAGTAATAAATACATGCAATAACCTTCCTGGTGAAGCAGTTAATGCAAAGTCATTAAAATTCATTCAAAAATATCATAGACAAGTTTGTCCAAAACCAAAATGTATTCAGTTAATATACAGATTAAAAATAAAAAAATGAATAAAAAATTAAATACAGATGCCTTAGTAGTCATCAGTGAATGAAGCCAAACCTAACAAAAATCAAAAACATATTTAGAGGGCAAAAGGCTAAACCAAATAGCCTATAGTGCCATTTATGCTATGCTATGCTATGCTATGCTATGCTATGCTATGCTATGACTGATTGTCTGTCGAAGTGTCTTGATAAAATAGAGATGTACAAGTAGCGCCCTAAGGCTCTGTGCACATTGACCAAAACTTCCACAGGGAAACACACCCAGAATCTGCACCAACAACAGTCTAGAACTAAGAACTATGCAGGAGTGTGCACATGACTCGTGAAGCCCATCAACAACAATATCTAGAACTAAGAAACATGAAGGAGTGTGCACATGACTCGTGAAGCCCATCAACAACAATATCTAGAACTAAGAACTATGAAGGAGTGTGCACATGACTCGTGAAGCCCATCAACAACAATATCTAGAACTAAGAACTATGAAGGAGTGTGCACATGACTCGTGAAGCCCATCAACAACAATATCTAGAACTAAGAACTATGAAGGAGTGTGCACATGACTCGTGAAGCCCATCAACAACAATATCTAGAACTAAGAAACATGAAGGAGTGTGCACATGACTCGTGAAGCCCATCAACAACAATATCTAGAACTAAGAAACATGAAGGAGTGTGCACATGACTCGTGAAGCCCATCAACAACAATATCTATAACTAAGAACTATGAAGGAGTGTGCACATGACTCATGAAGCCCATCAACAACAATATCTAGAACTAAGAAACATGAAGGAGTATGCACATGACTCGTGAAGCCCATCAACAATATCTAGAACTAAGAACTATGAAGGAGTGTGCACATGACTCGTGAAGCCCATCAACAATATCTAGAACTAAGAACTATGAAGGAGTGTGCACATGACTCGTGAAGCCCATCAACAACAATATCTAGAACTAAGAACTATGAAGGAGTGTGCACATGACTCGTGAAGCCCATCAACAACAATATCTAGAACTAAGAAACATGAAGGAGTGTGCACATGACTCGTGAAGCCCATCAACAACAATATCTAGAACTAAGAACTATGAAGGAGTGTGCACATGACTCATGAAGCCCATCAACAACAATATCTAGAACTAAGAACTATGAAGGAGTGTGCACATGACTCGTGAAGCCCATCAACAACAATATCTAGAACTAAGAACTATGAAGGAGTGTGCACATGACTCGTGAAGCCCATCAACAACAATATCTAGAACTAAGAACTATGAAGGAGTGTGCACATGACTCATGAAGCCCATCAACAACAATATCTAGAACTAAGAAACATGAAGGAGTATGCACATGACTCGTGAAGCCCATCAACAACAATATCTAGAACTAAGAACTATGAAGGAGTGTGCACATGACTCGTGAAGCCCATCAACAACAATATCTAGAACTAAGAACTATGAAGGAGTGTGCACATGACTCATGAAGCCCATCAACAACAATATCTAGAACTATGAAGGAGTGTGCACATGACTCATGAAGCCCATCAACAACAATATCTAGAACTAAGAACTATGAAGGAGTGTGCACATGACTCGTGAAGCCCATCAACAACAATATCTAGAACTAAGAACTATGAAGGAGTGTGCACATGACTCGTGAAGCCCATCAACAACAATATCTAGAACTAAGAACTATGAAGGAGTGTGCACATGACTTGTGAAGCCCATCAACAACAATATCTAGAACTAAGAACTATGAAGGAGTGTGCACATGACTCGTGAAGCCCATCAACAACAATATCTAGAACTAAGAACTATGAAGGAGTGTGCACATGACTCGTGAAGCCCATCAACAACAATATCTAGAACTAAGAACTATGAAGGAGTGTGCACATTACTGGTGAAGCCCATCAACAACAATATCTAGAACTAAGAACTATGAAGGAGTGTGCACATGACTCGTGAAGCCCATCAACAACAATCTAGAACTAAGAACTATGAAGGAGTGTGCACATGACTCGTGAAGCCCATCAACAACAATATCTAGAACTAAGAAGGAGTGTGCACATGACTTGTCAAACCCATCAACAACAATATTAAGAACTATGAAGGAGTGTGCACATGACTCGTGAAGCCCATCAACAACAATATCTAGAACTAAGAAACATGAAGGAGTGTGCACATGACTCGTGAAGCCCATCAACAACAATATCTAGAACTAAGAAACATGAAGGAGTGTGCACATGACTCGTGAAGCCCATCAACAACAATATCTAGAACTAAGAACTATGAAGGAGTGTGCACATGACTCGTGAAGCCCATCAACAACAATATCTAGAACTAAGAACTATGAAGGAGTGTGCACATGACTCGTGAAGCCCATCAACAACAATATATAGAACTAAGAACTATGAAGGAGTGTGCACATGACTCGTGAAGCCCATCAACAACAATATCTAGAACTAAGAACTATGAAGGAGTGTGCACATGACTCGTGAAGCCCATCAACAACAATATCTAGAACTAAGGAGTGTGCACATGACTCGTGAAGCCCATCAACAACAATATCTAGAACTATGCAGGAGTGTGCACATGACTCGTGAAGCCCATCAACAACAATATCTAGAACTAAGAACTATGAAGGAGTGTGCACATGACTCGTGAAGCCCATCAACAATATCTAGAACTAAAAAAGATGAAGGAGTGTGCACATTACTCATCAAACCCATCCGCAAATCCCATCTGATTATTTCTTACTTACTGTTAATCTTTTTATGCAAATTGTGGATGGGTTTCCGTGTGGATGTTTTGGTAAATGTGTACACAGCCTAACACAGGATCAAATACCCAGGGTGTTATCATGGTTAACAAATGTATAAAACAAACTATACTGAGAGCAAGACAACACAAGGCTTTCAATTTCAGAAAATAAAACTTTTCATCTACATGTTTCTGGTCTGGTACTTGGTGTGTCACACTCTCTCTCTCTCTCTCTCTCTCTCTCTCTCTCGATTATCTCCCCTTGTTTGGAATCCAACAGGGCGTATTTCTGAGAAGTGTCAAAATTTAGAGGTTGTCTCCCTTTCCTCTCCACGCGCTGCACACAGCAGTGAAGCTCAACAGAGTGACATGTGTCAGAACGAAATAAGCAAAGAGGCAGTCACACTGGTTTGTGAGAAGGACTTAGGCCTAGGTGCGGGAGAAGTTGATACTGTCTGCAATACTGACGGTGAAAGCGAACCAGACATGAGTGGGAAGGGGAGGGAGTGTGGTGCAGTACAGCTAAGTTCATCAATGTCAACACAGCAAGAAGTGGCCACACGAGATGAAGATGACACAGACTGTGGTGACGAGCGTGATTCACGTCAACTGCGTGCGTACCGCGATATGGATACCATGACGCGAGGATCTTTTGCCATTGAACTGATGTATTCATTTGTAAATTTGTTTTACACACACACACACATACACACTATCTTACACAGGGTCAGACACAGAGGTGTCAGGGCAGAACTGTGGCTGCGGGATGCTCTGGTTGTTGGTTGCAGGGCACTGCAGACTGGGGTCTGAGCTGCCATAGCACCGCACTACTGCCCCACGCCCAGCTTGCCTCAAGCTGGCCACAAACACGGAATGACATGAGAGAGAAAGAAATACATAGTGGAAGAGAGAGTCTATGGGTGTGCCATAGCACCGCACTACTGCCCCACGCCCAGCTTGCCTCAACCTGGCCACAAACATGGAATGACAGGAGAGAGAAAGAAATACATAGTGGAAGAGAGAGTCTATGGGTGTGCCATAGCACCGCACTACTGCCCCACGCCCAGCTTGCTTCAACCTGGCCACAAACATGGAATGACATGAGAGAGAAAGAAATACATAGTGGAAGAGAGAGTCTATGGGTGTGCCATAGCACCGCACTACTGCCCCACGCCCAGCTTGCTTCAACCTGGCCACAAACATGGAATGACAGGAGAGAGAAAGAAATACATAGTGGAAGAGAGAGTCTATGGGTGTGCCATAGCACTGCACTACTGCCCCACGCCCAGCTTGCTTCAACCTGGCCACAAACATGGAATGACAGGAGAGAGAAAGAAATACATAGTGGAAGAGAGAGAGAGACACAGAGGAGAGAGAGAGAGCAGGAGACTCAGAGAGAGTGAAAGGGAGAAAAGAAACACAAAAATGCCACACCATTAAGCCCCCCCCCGTCCCGTCAAAGTTAATAATAATGATAATAACAATGAATGTTTATATAGCGCGATACAAAGGCACCTCAAAATAATTTGGGGAAAAATACACAAATTATTCAGGTACATACAAATTATACTTAACAGTGAAATCATATATAAAAATGCAGAATAAAAGCATCCAATAAGACCTGTAGACAGCAAAATAATGTGAAAAAATTACATAACTCAATTAATAAATCGCTTATCAATTGACAGTTGTTTAAAAAGCTGTAAATGAGATAAAAACAACAAAACATACTGTCCACAAAAGAGGAGCTAGAATAATTGGAAAACAGAGATGACTTGAAAAGACAAGGCCATAGTGTAAAATACAAGGAATATAGACTTGTGAACAGGAAATCATTGCATTATTAAAGCCAATACCATGACTAGACTGCATACATAGAACCAAGATTGTAATATTGTAACAACACACATACACATATGCATGGGCACATATTATCTCACACACACACAAACTGTATACACATTCCATAATTAACTCATCCATCCCCCCCCCCCCCCCCCCCCCACTCTCTCTCTATCTAGTAGACAATTTACTAATTTTCGCTTTTGCATGAATTCCTGATGCGGCTGGTAATCCCCCTTGACATAAGGACTGTACTTGTCAATGTCAATAAAAACGATTCTGAAGCGTCTCTAGTAGACTAACCTATGAGAGTGTGTTTCTGAATGTGTTTTGCTGGTGCTTATGATAAAGGTATAGATGTTGTTGCACATTTGCTTTGTATTTACATTATGTGTTTGAATTTATTTATAATTACATTTCTCCTTTTTCTTTTCTCGCTTTTCTTTCTGTTTGATTAATATTTTTCTTTTTCTTTAGTTTCCCTTTGTTGTGAGGGCATAGTGAAAAGAAGCTTTGTTGCTTATCTATTTTCCCTTAATAAAAAATTGTGTTCGTGTTCTCTCTCTCTCTTTTCTAAGAGCAAACAAAATATGATGTTAAAAAGTGTCACACCTAAAAGGAACATTTCCTTCAGCGGCAGCAGCAGGGAGATTCGTTGGGACAAAGTCAAGCTGAGTGTAGCCGGTGGCTCCGTCAAACTCATTGGTGCAGCTCACATTAATCTGGGAATATCATCAGCATCATAATAACAATAGAGATATTTCAGATGCTACTGACAGTAACATAGATCAAAATCTGATCAATTCAGGACAGAAAATACACACAGACACCCATCTCCACAACACACATACACACACTCAATGACACACATATGTGTACACATCCCTAAAACACATAAATATGCACACACACACAGGATGCACACACACACATGCGCACATGTACACATACACACACAGAGCATTTGCTGGCAAAGAAAAAATTGCTCATGTACATTAATTATTCATTCATAAAACTCATTCCATTTTTTTTTAATCTTAGAAGTAATGTTAGGGAGTTTGATAAATTTCAGGACATCATTTTCACATGCCATCAAAATTAAACCACCTGAACTGCTACACAAGTTCACCACATTGCCACTAACTGTCTTACTAATTCTGGAGATAAATGTGTCATGTTACCACATTGGTTTTGCTGCCTTCAGTGCCGTCTGACAATGACAATGCTATTAACTGTCTTACTAATTCTGGAGATAAATGTGTCATGTTACCACATTGGTTTTGCTGCCTTCAGTGCCGTCTGACAATGACACTGCTATTAACTGTCTTACTAATTCTGGAGATAAATGTGTCATGTTACCTCACTGGTTTTGCTGCCTTCAGTGCCGTCTGACAATGACAATGCTATTAACTGTCTTACTAATTCTGGAGATAAATGTGTCATGTTACCTCACTGGTTTTGCTGCCTTCAGTGCCGTCTGACAATGACAATGCTATTAACTGTCTTACTAATTCTGGAGATAAATGTGTCATGTTACCACATTGGTTTTGCTGCCTTCAGTGCCGTCTGACAATGACAATGCTATTAACTGTCTTACTAATTCTGGAGATAAATGTGTCATGTTACCTCACTGGTTTTGCTGCCTTCAGTGCCGTCTGACAATGACAATGCTATTAACTGTCTTACTAATTCTGGAGATAAATGTGTCATGTTACCTCACTGGTTTTGCTGCCTTCAGTGCCGTCTGACAATGACAATGCTATTAACTGTCTTACTAATTCTGGAGATAAATGTGTCATGTTACCTCACTGGTTTTGCTGCCTTCAGTGCCGTCTGACAATGACAATGCTATTAACTGTCTTACTAATTCTGGAGATAAATGTGTCATGTTACCACATTGGTTTTGCTGCCTTCAGTGCCGTCTGACAATGACAATGCTATTAACTGTCTTACTAATTCTGGAGATAAATGTGTCATGTTACCACATTGGTTTTGCTGCCTTCAGTGCCGTCTGACAATGACACTGCTATTAACTGTCTTACTAATTCTGGAGATAAATGTGTCATGTTACCTCACTGGTTTTGCTGCCTTCAGTGCCGTCTGACAATGACAATGCTATTAACTGTCTTACTAATTCTGGAGATAAATGTGTCATGTTACCTCACTGGTTTTGCTGCCTTCAGTGCCGTCTGACAATGACAATGCTATTAACTGTCTTACTAATTCTGGAGATAAATGTGTCATGTTACCACATTGGTTTTGCTGCCTTCAGTGCCGTCTGACAATGACAATGCTATTAACTGTCTTACTAATTCTGGAGATAAATGTGTCATGTTACCTCACTGGTTTTGCTGCCTTCAGTGCCGTCTGACAATGACAATGCTATTAACTGTCTTACTAATTCTGGAGATAAATGTGTCATGTTACCTCACTGGTTTTGCTGCCTTCAGTGCCGTCTGACAATGACAATGCTATTAACTGTCTTACTAATTCTGGAGATAAATGTGTCATGTTACCTCACTGGTTTTGCTGCCTTCAGTGCCGTCTGACAATGACAATGCTATTAACTGTCTTACTAATTCTGGAGATAAATGTGTCATGTTACCACATTGGTTTTGCTGCCTTCAGTGCCGTCTGACAATGACACTGCTATTAACTGTCTTACTAATTCTGGAGATAAATGTGTCATGTTACCTCACTGGTTTTGCTGCCTTCAGTGCCGTCTGACAATGACAATGCTATTAACTGTCTTACTAATTCTGGAGATAAATGTGTCATGTTACCACATTGGTTTTGCTGCCTTCAGTGCCGTCTGACAATGACAATGCTATTAACTGTCTTACTAATTCTGGAGATAAATGTGTCATGTTACCTCACTGGTTTTGCTGCCTTCAGTGCCGTCTGACAATGACAATGCTATTAACTTTCTTACTAATTCTGGAGATAAATGTGTCATGTTACCTCACTGGTTTTGCTGCCTTCAGTGCCGTCTGACAATGACAATGCTATTAACTGTCTTACTAATTCTGGAGATAAATGTGTCATGTTACCTCACTGGTTTTGCTGCCTTCAGTGCCGTCTGCCTGGAAGACAACAGCAGCGAAGGGGATGGATAAGCCGGATAGGCCGGCCAGACCTATGGCATTTCCATTGAACGTGTAGGCTGTGGGATCTGAACGGTTCCCTTGGGTTCCTATGAAAATTCTCCCAACATCTGTAAAAATATAGCACAGAGATGCTTATGTTTGAATCATTTGAGAATCTAACTGAATTTTATTTAGGAAGCGAAGAGCAGCAGCAATAATAGTACATGTACTATTCATTAGCAGTACATTAAGAGGCCGCGAGGCCTAGTTGTCCTCATTCTCTGACCTGACCTGACCTGTGGTTTGGCTTAAATGGCTAACTAGTGCTCTTTTCTTCTTCTTCTGCGTTCCCAATCCCAGGCCATATGGCCACAATGGCTAAGGTACATATGTGTCCGTTTTTCAGTTTTCACTGGTCTCCCCACTGCGTACAGCCGACACATTCTGATTCCGGAGGAGTTCAAAGGAGAAAAGGTATTTGGTAGATTTTTTTTAAAACAAGGCAGAAAATAATGGGCCAATAAGTCAGAAATACAGTAGATGATAGAAAGCAAAGAGAAAAGGAAGAGAAAAAAAGAGTGGCAGATAGAGGAAGTTACAAGCACAGAACTTCCAGAAGGTGGGTAAACTATTTTTATGAAAGAACCCCCTGGTATCCCCAAGGGGAGAGTGCTCTTTTCAATGTTCTGGATCTAAACTATGACCTTTATCATTTTGGCTTGTCATTTGGGCAAACTGATATAAAGATCATCATACTTTGTTGGCCAAACCAAATTTCATCTTCATTGGTTCAGCAGTTAAAGCTCTTCAGGTTTCTTTTTGCAGATATTCTCCGCATGTCTGTTGATGATCCTGACACATAACATTTCTTCTTCTTCTTCCATTTAGTCGCTTAAGTCATTTTTGACCATTACTACAATATCCAGTAGTTTTGTTTTGTCTCTTGTGAATAAAATAACGTCACTTTACACTTGTCATGTAGTTGGTTCTTTGTTGCACATTATTGCAACTGAAAAGGGCGAAGAGGTCAAAGAAGAGAAAAAAACAAAAAATAGAGAGAGAGAGAGAGAGAGAGAGAGAGAGAGAGAGAGAGAGAGAGAGAGAGAGAGAGAGAGAGAGAGAGAGAGAGAGAGAAGAGAGAAAGATAGGGTGGGTAGACAGCCAGACAACCGGCCAGACAAGGACTGTTCAGCGGTGCCCAGCATGATGCCGGCCCAACCACTGCCTACCCCAGGGTCTGATGTTTGCTTAGTGCTCTGCAAGCAGCCTTCCAAAGAAGGCTTTGGCAGAAGGGGCCTGGATGGCTTCTGGGTGTAGGGTGCTCCATTCTCTGATGGTACACACACATACAATGTATATTGAAATTGATGCATAATAATTAAACTAGGCGTCACTTGCAACAGCTCCTCATCCCCCAGTGTCAGACGCAGTACCGTCAAACTCAAAGCTCCATTTTTTCATTAATAATCAAGGAGTGGAATGACCTGCCAGCATCAGCAGTGGAGGCTAGAACTCCAAAGAGTTTCACAGCCAGAGTCTGGAAGTTACTCAACAGACACCCACCTGCTGCACCTGCTGCGGATGGTGGCCCCACTCAGGGGTCATCAGCCACTCAGGGGTCATCAGTATAAAACCTCCCCCACTCTCTCTCCCCCCCCCCCCCCCCAACAGATTCCCACCAAGTTAGCCTTTTTCTTTCATCTGTCCTCTCTTCTCTTACTTTAATCTTCTCTGGCCTCCTGGCCTTTTCTTCCGGTATATGTGGTTGAGCCTCCCCGGTTCCGTGGCATAATAATCAGTGTGTTGATTGTGGCCACGCACTGCGAAGATGAAGAACTATAGCGCGCCCTATCATTTTGAAAATTGACCCCTCAATTTGAGCAGCCATGGGTCATATGACCCATAAAGTCTGAAAACAATCTGAAGCTCTGATTTAGTGGAGGTCACTCTCTGCAGCTTTCTTGGTCATGGAGGAAGTACTTGGGGGAGGTGGCCCTGTGGCATGCATCTGCTTCTCTGTAGGTGCTCTCCCCAAGTTTCCGTCGATGTTATGCCACACAGTGGCCCTTTGGACTATAAATCCTGATCCTGATACAAAGAACTTGGATGGGTTCACATGCGATTAAGCTGTAGAAACACACAGACAAGTATGCAAACACATGTACACACACAGCGGGGAGAGAGAGAGAGAGAGAGAGAGAGAGAGAGAGAGAGAGAGAGAGAGAGAGAGAGAGAGAGAGAGAGAGAGAGAGAGAGAGAGAGAGAGAGAGAGAGAGAGAGAGAGAGAGAGAGAGAGAGAGAGAGAGAGAGAGAGAGAGAGAGAGAGAGAGAGAGAGAGAGAGAGAGAGAGAGAGAGAGAGAGAGAGAGAGAGGGGATGCAGGTAGAATGTTAACCATCCCCGCGAGATGTGTTGAGACTAGTTTAGATTCATATTCTACTTTCTGTTGATTGTTTTAAACTATTTCAGTTACCTGGAGCTTGTGCAAGCACACCGGTATAAAGCAGCATTAACTGGAGACAAAAGAAAGCAATCATTTTGGGCCCCATCATTAGTAGTTAGTAATGCAAGTCACAAGGAGGACGATTTTTAGCACCAAAGTAGTAGTTGTCAAGAACGCTTTGGAGTCCCACTATCCGCCATGTCTAAACACACCTTGCTTCCACATGTCAGCAATCCGCTGATTGGTTGAAAGCTACAAGTAAAAAAGATTACCTGGAAAACACCTATTGGCTGATTAACATAAAAAAGAACATGGATCATATTACGTAAATGTTTACACATAAATCAGAACAATAGCATCATTCATTTACACTACAAATAACATAAATATTTGTTGAGCTTTCTAGATTTAAAGAAAATGAAATATTGATAATTGAGTTCGTGTTTTTAACTTCACAGCATTATAGCCAATCAGTAAATTGTTTACAACTGCACCTCGTGAAATACACATGCGGTCACAGACTATGCATGGTGCTGTCAATTTCAGTGCACTGAGTAAAAGAGTTTGATTTGTAAAAGAACTGTGCAAAAATGTGTGAAGTCACAAGAAGCAGCTTTGAGCAGCTGTTTCCTTTGATCGAGAGCACGATCAAGAAAGCAGACTTCATAGGTACAGGAAATTCTCTCTCTCTCTCTCTCTCTCTCTCTCTCTCTCTCTCTCTCTCTCTCTCTCTCTCTCTCTCTCTCTCTCTCTCTCTCTCTCTCTCTCTCTCTCTCTTCTTCTTCTTAGACTTTCTGCGGTGCTCAAGTGTGGGCCATCCTAACTGAGAAAGCATGTCACTTTCTCCTTCTTTTTTGGTTGTGACCAACTTCTTTATATAGAAATAACTGTACACACTTTGGAGATGTGACCAGATAAAGAAAAAGAGGAGAAGAGAAAAACAAGTAGTATTCACAAAGGCAGAAAATCCAGTCCGGGAATAAAAAAATCCATATCCATATCCATAGCGGTTTTTCATAAAACTTTTTTTGGTGTTTTTTGGGGGGTGACCCAGCAAGACAGGTCCCGCTGATCAGGTCCCAGCATGATGCTGCATCAATGATGGGGGGGGGGGGGGGGGGGGGAGGTTTTCATTGCTGGAGATTTGTGGCCGAGAGCCCTGCTGGTGCTGGCCCTCGTTCAGGAACTGAGATGGTGTGGCAGCCTGGCTTCAAGGGTTGTCAGAGATGGTGCTGTAGCAGCCTCACTTCAAGGGTTGTCATAGATGGTGCTGTAGCAGCCTGGCTTCAAGGGTTGTCAGAGATGGTGCTGTAGCAGCCTGGCTTCAAGGGTTGTCAGAGATGGTGCTGTAGCAGCCTGGCTTCAAGGGTTGTCATAGATGGTGCTGTAGCAGCCTCACTTCAAGGGTTGTCAGAGATGGTGCTGTAGCAGCCTGGCTTCAAGGGTTGTCAGAGATGGTGCTGTAGCAGCCTGGCTTCAAGGGTTGTCATAGATGGTGCTGTAGCAGCCTGGCTTCAAGGGTTGTCAGAGATGGTGCTGTAGCAGCCTCACTTCAAGGGTTGTCATAGATGGTGTAGCAGCCTCGCTTCAAGGGTTGTCAGAGATGGTGCTGTAGCAGCCTGGCTTCAAGGGTTGTCAGAGATGGTGCTGTAGCAGCCTGGCTTCAAGGGTTGTCAGTGATGGTGCTGTAGCAGCCTCACTTCAAGGGTTGTCAGAGATGGTGCTGTTGCAGCCTGGCTTCAAGGGTTGTCAGAGATGGTGCTGTAGCAGCCTGGCTTCAAGGGTTGTCATAGATGGTGCTGTAGCAGCCTCACTTCAAGGGTTGTCAGAGATGGTGCTGTAGCAGCCTCACTTCAAGGGTTGTCATAGATGGTGCTGTAGCAGCCTCACTTCAAGGGTTGTCAGAGATGGTGCTGTAGCAGCCTCACTTCAAGGGTTGTCAGAGATGGTGCTGTAGCAGCCTCACTTCAAGGGTTGTCATAGATGGTGCTGTAGCAGCCTCACTTCAAGGGTTGTCATAGATGGTGCTGTAGCAGCCTGGCTTCAAGGGTTGTCAGAGATGGTGCTGTAGCAGCCTCACTTCAAGGGTTGTCAGAGATGGTGCTGTAGCAGCCTCACTTCAAGGGTTGTCAGAGATGGTGCTGTAGCAGCCTGGCTTCAAGGGTTGTCATAGATGGTGCTGTAGCAGCCTCACTTCAAGGGTTGTCAGAGATGGTGCTGTAGCAGCCTGGCTTCAAGGGTTGTCAGAGATGGTGCTGTAGCAGCCTGGCTTCAAGGGTTGTCAGAGATGGTGCTGTTGCAGCCTCGCTTCAAGGGTTGTCAGAGATGGTGCTGTAGCAGCCTGGCTTCAAGGGTTGTCAGAGATGGTGCTGTAGCAGCCTGGCTTCAAGGGTTGTCAGAGATGGTGCTGTAGCAGCCTGGCTTCAAGGGTTGTCAGAGATGGTGCTGTAGCAGCCTGGCTTCAAGGGTTGTCAGAGATGGTGCTGTAGCAGCCTGGCTTCAAGGGTTGTCAGAGATGGTGCTGTAGCAGCCTGGCTTCAAGGGTTGTCAGAGATGGTGCTGTAGCAGCCTGGCTTCAAGGGTTGTCAGAGATGGTGCTGTAGCAGCCTGGCTTCAAGGGTTGTCAGAGATGGTGCTGTAGCAGCCTCGCTTCAAGGGTTGTCAGAGATGGTGTAGCAGCCTCGCTTCAAGGGTTGTCAGAGATGGTGCTGTAGCAGCCTGGCTTCAAGGGTTGTCAGAGAAGGTGCTGTAGCAGCCTGGCTTCAAGGGTTGTCAGAGATGGTGCTGTAGCAGCCTGGCTTCAAGGGTTGTCAGAGATGGTGCTGTAGCAGCCTGGCTTCAAGGGTTGTCAGAGATGGTGTGTAGCAGCCTGGCTTCAAGGGTTGTCAGAGATGGTGCTGTTGCAGCCTCGCTTCAAGGGTTGTCAGAGATGGTGCTGTAGCAGCCTGGCTTCAAGGGTTGTCAGAGATGGTGCTGTAGCAGCCTGGCTTCAAGGGTTGTCAGAGATGGTGCTGTTGCAGCCTCGCTTCAAGGGTTGTCAGAGATGGTGCTGTAGCAGCCTGGCTTCAAGGGTTGTCAGAGATGGTGTGGCAGCCTGGCTTCAAGGGTTGTCAGAGATGGTGCTGTAGCAGCCTGGCTTCAAGGGTTGTCAGAGATGGTGTGGCAGCCTCGCTTCAAGGGTTGTCAGAGATGGTGTGGCAGCCTGGCTTCAAGGGTTGTCATACACTACTCACAAAAAGTTAAGGATCACTATGAGAAAACAGGTGCGCAATAAACTCCGTTCGCTCCTGTTATTTTTTTCTCAGTCAAACCAAATTGTTATGAATTCTTGTTCAGCTGTAAGTGGGCGATGTTGTGTTAGTGGAAACATTGCATGTGATTCTCTATTACTGAGCTTGGCAGTAAAAGAAAAAGCGGAAACTTGCGAAAAAGGACCTTGTTTTGGATCGTTCTGCATGAACACATTGCACAAGCCAGATGGAAAAACCATTATGCACGTGCAAGCACTGCTGTTTATGTGTGAGATGCTGTCTCTTGCTTGGCTTTATAAGAAGACATACCACCAGTATTAGGCCTGATTTGACAATGCCTCCACGACGAAAATTGAGCGAGTTGGATAGGGGACGAGCTGTTGCATGGTTCCAAGATGGTGTTCCCAAGCGAGAAGTGGCCAGGCGACTTCAGGTGTCCATCTCGGTCATTGTCAGACTGATTCAACGCTTCACAGCCACTGGGAGGGTCCATGAAAGACGCAGATCTGGTCGACCGAAGAAGACAACTCCACGTGAAGATCGTCTCATTGAACGACAAGCCCTGCAGACAAGAACAGCCTCTTCCAGCATCATTCGAAGGCAGCTGAGGGTGGCTACTAACATCAACATCAGCCAGCAGACCATACGGAACCGCCTTCATGGGTTTAACCTCCGTTCTCGTCGCCCAGCTGTACGGCCACGCTTAACTCCAGCCCATAGGGCAGCACGCCGCGCCTTCTGCAGACGTCACGTGAGGTGGACACGTCAGCAATGGTCCCAGGTCCTGTTCAGTGATGAATCACGCTTCACCCTGAACCACAACGACGGCCGACTGAGGGTCTGGAGGCGCCCAGGGGAACGCTTTATTGACGCCACTGTCCAAGAAAAGGTGGCCTTTGGTGGAGGTTCTGTAATGGTCTGGGGGGCCTTCAGCCTTCACCACAGAACACCCTTGTATCATGTACAGGGTAACCTGACTGGCCTCCGATACCGGGATGAGATCCTTCGACCGCTGGCTGTGCCTACACTGCAGCAGATGGGACCGCCGGCTGTCTACCAGGATGACAACGCTCGCCCCCACAGGGCAAGGGTGGTCAACGACTTCCTGCAGCAGTCTGGAGTCAACAGAATGGAGTGGCCAGCATGCAGTCCCGACCTCAACCCGATTGAGAACCTCTGGGATGAGCTGGATCGCAAAGTGAGGAGCAACCACCCCCCTCCCAGGGATGCCCAGCACCTCTACCAGATGCTGCAGGCTGAGTGGCAGGCGCTTCCACAGAGGATCTTCACCACCCTGGTCAACTCCATGAGGACTCGCTGCGTCGAGTGCCAGAACAGCCATGGCGGATACACGCATTACTGAACTTTTGGGAGCATCAGAATGCCCTGTCTTGTGATTTCAATGACTTTGGGAAATCAAATTTCGATACGTACCCACTTTGATCAAATGTACAGACCAAACGATTGCTCGAAATTGAAGGCAATTGTGTATCGTTATCACTAAAGCATTGAATTAAATGTTGGCCAAAATTCAACGCATTGGCTTTCTTATTTGGAAAGTTATGAATTAGTTTGCAAGTGATCCTTAACTTTTTGTGGATAGCTTAGATGGTGTGGCTGCCTGGCTTCAAGGGTTGTCAGAGATGGTGTGGCAGCCTGGCTTCAAGGGTTGTCACAGATGGTGCTGTAGCAGCCTCGCTTCAAGGGTTATCAGAGATGGTGTGGCAGCCTGGCTTCAAGGGTTGTCAGAGATGGTGTGGCAGCCTGGCTTCAAGGGTTGTCATAGATGGTGTGGCTGCCTGGCTTCAAGGGTTGTCAGAGAGATGGTGTGGCAGCCTGGCTTCAAGGGTTGTCACAGATGGTGCTGTAGCAGCCTCGCTTCAACTAAAAAAAATTAAAAAAAGTTCAAGGGTTGTCAGAGATGCTGCTGAGCACTGCAACCGATTCAGGGAGGCAATTCCACTCTCTCTCTCTCTCTCTGAGTATCTCTCTCTCTCTCTCTCTCTCTCTCTCTCTCTCTCTCTCTCTCTCTCTCTCTCTCTCTCTCTCTCTCTCTCTCTCTTCTCTCTCTCTTACTTCTTAGTCTCCAGGGCTCCCAATCATCCCGCAAAACAAGGGGTCCCAGGGACTCCTTCACTTATAGTTATAGAGGGTCCTTGAGGCGGGATAGAGGGTCCCAGTGGCATTGCAAATGCTAAAAATAATTTTTTTCTAGTGCATCCCTGGGACCCCCTGCACATTCTTTTAGAGGGTCCTTTAGAAATTTAGTACTTCATAGACCCCCAAATAGGTGTCCCTGGGAGCCCTGGTCTCTCTATCTCTTCTCTAGCTGTCCTTATCTACCTGTGATCTGTCTGCCTCTCTCTGACTCAGTCTGAGTCTCTCTTTCTCGCTCTCTCTTCTTCTTCTTCTTCTTCTTCTTCTTCTTCTTCTTCTTCTTCTTCTTCTTCTTCTTCTTCTTCTTCTTCTTTCATAAACTAGAGTACCCCACTTCAGCTTTGTGAAGACTGATTCTATAAAGCATGGGGTTTCCCACTATATCCTGTCCTAATAAAGGGGTGTTGCCCCATCTCACCCCCTCTTTGTCTACAGGTCTTTTCTGTCCTTTCAGGCAAAGTGAGTTCGTATTTAAACATGTGTTTGCCTGTGAGTATGTTGTATACAACAACACATACAGTACTTACAATAAATTCATAGATTAAGATTTAAGGCACAGATATTTAGCATGGGCTTATAATAGTTTTGTAGGAAATTATGCCCCCATGGAGACAGGGGTGTGTTTGTCTTTCGTACAAATAGTTCCTCCACTTTATGGAAGGTCTGTGCTTGTAAGTTCTTCCTGTAATCTATCACTCTTTGACTGCCTAAGTGCCTTTTCCCTTACTTTCCGTCACCTACTGTCATTCTGCCTTACTGAAGTTACTCAGTTACTGGCCCATTCTCCTGCCTTTTCCCCTTACTTTCTGTCACCTACTGTCTTTCTGCCTTACTGAAGTTACTCAGTTACTGGCCCATTCTCCTGCCTTTTTCCTTTACTTTCCGTCACCTACTATCGTTCTGCCTTACTGAAGATACTCAGTTACTCAGTTACTGGCCCATTCTCCTGCCTTTTCCCCTTACTTTCCGTCACCTACTATCGTTCTGCCTTACTGAAGTTACTCAGTTACTGGCCCATTCTCCTGCCTTTTCCCCTTACTTTCCGTCACCTACTATCGTTCTGCCTTACTGAAGTTACTCAGTTACTGGCCCATTCTCCTGCCTTTTCCCCTTACTTTCCGTCACCTACTATCGTTCTGCCTTACTGAAGTTACTCAGTTACTCAGTTACTGGCCCATTCTCCTGCCTTTTCCCCTTACTTTCCGTCACCTACTATCGTTTTGCCTTACTGAAGATACTCAGTTACTCAGTTACTGGCCCATTCTCCTGCCTTTTCCCCTTACTTTCCGTCACCTACTATCGTTCTGCCTTACTGAAGTTACTCAGTTACTGGCCCATTCTCCTGCCTTTTCCCCTTACTTTCCGTCACCTACTATCGTTCTGCCTTACTGAAGTTACTCAGTTACTCAGTTACTGGCCCATTCTCCTGCCTTTTCCCCTTACTTTCCGTCACCTACTATCATTTTGCCTTACTGAAGATACTCAGTTACTCAGTTACTGGCCCATTCTCCTGCCTTTTCCCCTTACTTTCCGTCACCTACTATCGTTCTGCCTTACTGAAGTTACTCAGTTACTGGCCTATTCTCCTGCCTTTTTCCCTTACTTTCCGTCACCTACTGTCTTTCTGCCTTACTGAAGTTACTCAGTTACTGGCCCATTCTCCTGCCTTTTTCCCTTACTTTCCGTCACCTACTGTCTTTCTGCCTTACTCAGTTACTGGCCCATTCTCCTGCCTTTTCCCCTTACTTTCCGTCACCTACTATCGTTCTGCCTTACTGAAGTTACTCAGTTACTGGTCCATTCTCCTGTCTTTGTTCCAGAAACTCTTGGAAACATTTTCTCCAGCCGGAGGTGGACATGTTGGGTGTAACTATTTCTTAGTTACGAGCATAGTGACAGCATGATGCATCTGCACTTGTCACTGTCGCATCAATTCAATAGTCAGACTGACGTAAAATTTGAACACGGATTTAATGGAGAACAAAAAAGGTATGAATAACGCCGTCAACTTATAATCAGAATACATGACACTACCTACAGTGAGCAAAATAAATAAATCAATGGATTTGTACTACACAATACATACACTAAGAACCACAGATTATTGATTGGTACATTGAGCAGTTGGGGGCGGAAGTAACAATTTGTTTACACTGATTACGTAATAATGAAGAAAATAAATATTATGAAGTACATTAAAAACTCTGGTAAAGGTAAAGATGTGCCACCCCCCCTGCATTTCTCGGTTAATTCTATTTTTCCGTTTTTGCCTTTCTTACCATACATAAAGCTGTATTTTAGGAACATTTTTAGCTAATAACCTTTTTTGAATACTAACCCTAGCCCTAAACCTAACCCTACCCCCCACTATGTACTGCAGTACACCGCGATTTGTCACAGTTGTGGTTCGTTGCGTTTTTCCGTCTTATAGGGTGGTGGGTAGGGTTAGGTTTAGGGCTAGGGTTAGGGATAGGGTTAGTATTCCAAAAAGGTTATTAGCTAAAAAAAAATCCTAAAATACAGCTTTATGTATGGTAAGAAAGGCAATAACGGAAAAATAGAATTAACCGAGATAGGTAGGGGGGGTGGCACATCTTGAGCTTTACCAAAACTCTTTTTAAGTTTATATTTGTTGTTTAAGCTTAGTACATGGATATATGAAAGCAGCAATAAATAAAAATAAACAATCATTTAAAAACGAAAGTAGGATATCCACAAAACAATAACATTGAAAATAGAAAGCATGGACTGAACTTCATCTGACTTTGACACTCCCACCAATTTACAGGATTTGTAACAATAAATAACATACTTTGACAATAAATTTGGTTTGTACAAAATCCTGGAAATTTATTACATTAACAATTTGAGACACCTTTTTGCTTAGATGTATCATTAGGCCTATGATAATGAGTCAAGTTGTTTGTCGATTTAAAAAACATTTCAGTTTCTTTCGAACAAATGTAGTTAAAAGTATTAAATTTGCGAATAACAATGAATTGTATGAAACGTATAGTTAAGAAGAATTTAATTACAATAATTATTAAAAAAATTGGTTTTACAATAAAACATATTTTACTATTAACACATACATCAAACTTGTTAAAATTGTATAAATATAGACATATATTAATGAATGGAATGATAAAACAAACATTTATTTTAATCAAACTCTGATAAAAATTCAGTTAAGTTTCTTCTAACAAATCACACAATACAGTCACAGAATTTTACATTGTCTTGATGTCAAAGATTCAGTTAAGTTTCTTCTAACAAATCACACAATACAGTCACAGAATTTTACATTGTCTTGATGTCAAAGATTCAGTTAAGTTTCTTCTAACAAATCACACAATACAGTCACAGAATTTTACATTGTCTTGATGTCAAAGATTCAGTTAAGTTTCTTCTAACAAATCACACAATACAGTCACAGAATTTTACATTGTCTTGATGTCAAAGATTCAGTTAAGTTTCTTCTAACAAATCACACAATACAGTCACAGAATTTTACATTGTCTTGATGTCAAAGATTCAGTTAAGTTTCTTCTAACAAATCACACAATACAGTCACAGAATTTTACATTGTCTTGATGTCAAAGATTCAGTTAAGTTTCTTCTAACAAATCACACAATACAGTCACAGAATTTTACATTGTCTTGATGTCAAAGATTCAGTTAAGTTTCTTCTAACAAATCACACAATACAGTCACAGAATTTTACATTGTCTTGATGTCAAAGATTCAGTTAAGTTTCTTCTAACAAATCACACAATACAGTCACAGAATTTTACATTGTCTTGATGTCAAAATGTCTTGTTTTGAAACAAGGTTAAAGTTGATGTTCATATAAATAAATTAGTCACTTGGTTTTCACATTTTGTAATGCGCTCAGAATCGGAATAAATGGTTAGCAATAGTAAATGTGGTGTAGTGAAGCAAGTCCATAATCATTGAATGTCTGTAATAACTGACATTCACAGTGTGGGATTTTGACAATTAGTGTGTGCAACAACTCCCACCGTCATGTTTCTCTGGGAAAGGGGGAAATGGGGACTTCATAGTTGGGGCATGGTTTGGTGTTGATGGCTCAGGGATCACTGGATCACTGAGGTTGATCATGTCAGTTGAGTATGGCGTTACAATGGTCATTGTGCTAGCAAACAGTGTGTTGAGTGATGTATGAACGTGTTGGGAGACAGGTATGAGTGTATCCATGACTGATTTTTGTGGTTGTATTTCTTGTACATCTTTCACATAGTTGGCATGAGGAGAGTTGTTGAAAAACTGACATTGCTTTTCACACACAGAAAAGGAGCCTTTCTGAAAGCTCCCACCATCACAAAATATAACCTTTTTGCACCAACAATCATTTAACAGAGGATAGCAACGTGGGTTTTGTGTCTTTGCTGTAAACCAGTGGAAGTAACAAAAAGACTGATCACAAATAGAAACAGAGTCACTTTCACAAAGAGGTCAGCGTGATTCCAGTTTGGTTCACGTTTGCACGGTTTGGATGTGGTTGAAGTTTCTGGTGGATCTAACGCGACTTCAGATTCAGAATCATCAGGGGGAAACTTTGATGAAGGTTGTAGACAGGAACTGGCTTCTTTCTGCTGGGAATGGAAAACCTCATCATCACCACAAATGGAAAGGTTTTTGAAAAGTTCTGGCATTCCACAATGTGCATCACCACACTGCGTAGCTTTGTTTTCACACTTTCTTTTTGGGAAGGGAAACACATTTTGTAGACCAACGAAAGGTATCTCCTTTGTAATGATTTTATTACACTTTACAGGTCTGTTTTTCTTCGCTTGTTTCTGACATTGTTGTTTGAATGTTATAATTCAATCTGTGGCCTATTTACATGTCATTTCCTTTGAATGTCACAAACCATTGTCAATTGAATATTCAAAATGATTAGAAAACGGTTCTAATTATAAAATCATTTATAAACAAACACTAATTTGATGACAGCACAGTTCACAGTAAACAATTTTTCTTGTGTTGCTTTTGTCTATGTGGGGTCTTTCTAATAAAGTTCTCGTGGCACACTTTTTGAATTGTCTGACGTCATAAATGTTACGTAGAAGCGTGAATGACGTCAAGTATTGATGTATTGATTGCCATCATAAAGAAGAAGAAAATGTCAATAAAACACTAGACGAGATCTATTATGAAGGCATTGGGCCTAAAAACGACAGTATCAATGCAGAATAACTTGCAAAGAAACACCATTTTGTTCACAGTACAGTTCGTTCAAAGTAACTAACAAATAACTGCTTGCAATCATGACTTCGAAGTTCGATGTTACAAGTATAAGTTGACTGTCACTGTCGCATCAATTCAATAGTCAGATTGACGTAAAATTTGAACACGGATTTAATGGAGAACAAAAAAGGTATGAATAACGCCGTCAACTTATAATCAGAATACATGACACTACCTACAGTGAGCAAAATAAATAAATCAATGGATTTGTACTACACAATACATACACTAAGAACCACAGATTATTGATTGGTACATTGAGCAGTTGGGGGCGGAAGTAACAATTTGTTTACACTGATTACGTAATAATGAAGAAAATAAATATTATGAAGTACATTAAAAACTCATTTTAAGTTTATATTTGTTGTTTAAGCATAGTACATGGATATATGAAAGCAGCAATAAATAAAAATAAACAATCATTTAAAAACGAAAGTAGGATATCCACAAAACAATAACATTGAAAATAGAAAACATGGACTGAACTTCATCTGACTTTGACAGCACTCATATGAAAGGAATCTGATCGATCAACAAAGAAAGAGAAAGAAAGATATTAGGAAATTGTGCTTTGTTGACATTCAACCTGCATGTTTTTGTCCGTTGCAGCCATCGATTCAGAGTTCACTGGGCTGACGGTCAGAGAGAATGACAAGCGAAGGTTAGTACAATAGTAGCATTTGACGTGATGAGTCATTTTGCCTGTTACTGTTACTGTACTATTTCTACCCCAGGGCTTTGCCAGTGTTCCTTCATTTAAATGTAAGTCCACTGTCGTGTTGAGCGGTTAATATGTCAGTGCTGCCATTGTTCCTTCATTTAAATGTACGTCCACTGTCGTGTTGAGCGCTTCATATGTCAGTGCTGCCATTGTTCCTTTGTTTAAATGTATGTCCACTGTCGTGTTGAGCGCTTCATATGTCAGTGCTGCCATTGTTCCTTCATTTAAATGTACGTCCACTGTCGTGTTGAGCGCTTCATATGTCAGTGCTGCCATTGTTCCTTCGTTTAAATGTACGTCCACTGTCGTGTTGAGCGCTTCATATGTCAGTGCTGCCAGTGTTCCTTCGTTTAAATGTACGTCCACTGTCGTGTTGAGCGCTTCATATGTCAGTGCTGCCAGTGTTCCTTCGTTTAAATGTATGTCCACTGTCGTGTTGAGCGCTTCATATGTCAGTGTTCCTTCGTTTAAATGTACGTCCACTGTGGTGTTGAGCGCTTCATATGTCAGTGCTGCCAGTGTTCCTTCGTTTAAATGTACGTCCACTGTCGTGTTGAGCGCTTCATATGTCAGTGCTGCCAGTGTTCCTTCGTTTAAATGTACGTCCACTGTCGTGTTGAGCGCTTCATATGTCAGTGCTGCCAGTGTTCCTTCGTTTAAATGTACGTCCACTGTCGTGTTGAGCGCTTCATATGTCAGTGCTGCCAGTGTTCCTTCGTTTAAATGTACGTCCACTGTCGTGTTGAGCGCTTCATATGTCAGTGCTGCCAGTGTTCCTTCGTTTAAATGTACGTCCACTGTCGTGTTGAGCGCTTCATATGTCAGTGCTGCCATTGTTCCTTCGTTTAAATGTATGTCCACTGTCGTGTTGAGCGCTTCATATGTCAGTGCTGCCAGTGTTCCTTCGTTTAAATGTATGTCCACTGTCGTGTTGAGCGCTTCATATGTCAGTGCTGCCATTGTTCCTTCGTTTAAATGTACGTCCACTGTCGTGTTGAGCGCTTCATATGTCAGTGCTGCCATTGTTCCTTCGTTTAAATGTACGTCCACTGTCGTGTTGAGCGCTTCATATGTCAGTGCTGCCATTGTTCCTTCGTTTAAATGTACGTCCACTGTCGTGTTGAGCGCTTCATATGTCAGTGCTGCCATTGTTCCTTCGTTTAAATGTATGTCCACTGTCGTGTTGAGCGCTTCATATGTCAGTGCTGCCATTGTTCCTTCGTTTAAATGTACGTCCACTGTCGTGTTGAGCGCTTCATATGTCAGTGCTGCCATTGTTCCTTCGTTTAAATGTACGTCCACTGTCGTGTTGAGCGCTTCATATGTCAGTGCTGTCCACTGTCGTGTTGAGCGCTTCATATGTCAGTGCTGCCATTGTTCCTTCGTTTAAATGTACGTCCACTGTCGTGTTGAGCGCTGAGCGCTTCATATGTCAGTGCTGCCAGTGTTCCTTCGTTTAAATGTATGTCCACTGTCGTGTTGAGCGCTTCATATGTCAGTGCTGCCATTGTTCCTTCGTTTAAATGTACGTCCACTGTCGTGTTGAGCGCTTCATATGTCAGTGCTGCCAGTGTTCCTTCGTTTAAATGTATGTCCACTGTCGTGTTGAGCGCTTCATATGTCAGTGCTGCCAGTGTTCCTTCGTTTAAATGTAAGTCCACTGTCGTGTTGAGCGCTTCATATGTCAGTGCTGCCAGTGTTCCTTCGTTTAAATGTATGTCCACTGTCGTGTTGAGCGCTTCATATGTCAGTGCTGCCATTGTTCCTTCGTTTAAATGTACGTCCACTGTCGTGTTGAGCGCTTCATATGTCAGTGCTGCCATTGTTCCTTCGTTTAAATGTACGTCCACTGTCGTGTTGAGCGCTTCATATGTCAGTGCTGCCAGTGTTCCTTCGTTTAAATGTACGTCCACTGTCGTGTTGAGCGCTTCATATGTCAGTGCTGCCAGTGTTCCTTCGTTTAAATGTACGTCCACTGTCGTGTTGAGCGCTTCATATGTCAGTGCTGCCATTGTTCCTTCGTTTAAATGTACGTCCACTGTCGTGTTGAGCGCTTCATATGTCAGTGCTGCCAGTGTTCCTTCGTTTAAATGTACGTCCACTGTCGTGTTGAGCGCTTCATATGTCAGTGCTGCCAGTGTTCCTTCGTTTAAATGTACGTCCACTGTCGTGTTGAGCGCTTCATATGTCAGTGCTGCCAGTGTTCCTTCGTTTAAATGTACGTCCACTGTCGTGTTGAGCGCTTCATATGTCAGTGCTGCCAGTGTTCCTTCGTTTAAATGTATGTCCACTGTCGTGTTGAGCGCTTCATATGTCAGTGCTGCCATTGTTCCTTCATTTAAATGTACGTCCACTGTCGTGTTGAGCGCTTCATATGTCAGTGCTGCCAGTGTTCCTTCGTTTAAATGTATGTCCACTGTCGTGTTGAGCGTGTTCATATGTCAGTGCTGCCAGTGTTCCTTCGTTTAAATGTAAGTCCACTGTCGTGTTGAGCGCTTCATATGTCAGTGCTGCCATTGTTCCTTCGTTTAAATGTATGTCCACTGTCGTGTTGAGCGCTTCATATGTCAGTGCTGCCATTGTTCCTTCGTTTAAATGTACGTCCACTGTCGTGTTGAGCGCTTCATATGTCAGTGCTGCCAGTGTTCCTTCGTTTAAATGTATGTCCACTGTCGTGTTGAGCGCTTCATATGTCAGTGCTGCCATTGTTCCTTCGTTTAAATGTATGTCCACTGTCGTGTTGAGCGCTTCATATGTCAGTGCTGCCAGTGTTCCTTTGTTTAAATGTCATGTTGAGCCGTTCATATGTCAGTGCTGCCAGTGCTCCTTCGTTTAAATGTACATCCACTGTCGTGTTGAGCGCTTCACATGTCGGTGCCATCTTGTTGAGTTCTCAAGCATTTTGTTTGTATGGTTGTTGCCAATGAAAATGCTCTTTAAAATGGAACATGTGCCGTATTTTGTAACTGTTTTTTCCCCCTTTTCTGCATAGCCACTAGGTTAGGTGCTCACGTACTGAAACTCAACATTATCTATCGCTTATTCCTGATTAACACACTTTGTAATCTACTGTCGCTTATTCCTGATTAACACACTTTGTAATCTACTGTCGCTTATTCCTGATTAACACACTTTGTAATATGTACTGTCGCTTATTCCTGATTAACACACTTTGTAATATGTACTGTCGCTTATTCCTGATTAACACACTTTGTAATATGTACTGTCGCTTATTCCTGATTAACACACTTTGTAATATGTACTGTCGCTTATTCCTGATTAACACACTTTGTAATATGTACTGTCGCTTATTCCTGATTAACACACTTTGTAATATGTACTGTTGCTTATTCCTGATTAACACACTTTGTAATATGTACTGTCGCTTATTCCTGATTAACACACTTTGTAATCTACTATCGCTTATTCCTGATTAACACACTTTGTAATATGTACTGTCGCTTATTCCTGATTAACACACTTTGTAATCTACTATCGCTTATTCCTGATTAACACACTTTGTAATATGTACTGTCGCTTATTCCTGATTAAAACACTTTGTAATCTACTATCGCTTATTCCTGATTAACACGCTTTGTAATATGTACTGTCGCTTACTCCTGATTAACACACTTTGTAATCTACTATCGCTTATTCCTGATTAACACACTTTGTAATATGTACTGTCGCTTATTCCTGATTAACACACTTTGTAATCTACTATCGCTTATTCCTGATTAACACACTTTGTAATATGTACTGTCGCTTATTCCTGATTAACACACTTTGTAATCTACTATCGCTTATTCCTGATTAACACACTTTGTAATATGTACTGTTGCTTATTCCTGATTAACACACTTTGTAATATGTACTGTCGCTTATTCCTGATTAACACACTTTGTAATATGTACTGTCGCTTATTCCTGATTAACACACTTTGTAATATGTACTGTCGCTTATTCCTGATTAACACACTTTGTAATATGTACTGTCGCTTATTCCTGATTAACACACTTTGTAATATGTACTGTCGCTTATTCCTGATTAACACACTTTGTAATCTACTATCGCTTATTCCTGATTAACACACTTTGTAATATGTACTGTCGCTTATTCCTGATTAACACACTTTGTAATCTACTATCGCTTATTCCTGATTAACACACTTGTTTGGAATGTGTACTGTCGCTTATTCCTGATTAACACACTTGTTTGGAATGTGTACTGTCGCTTATTCCTGATTAACACACTTGTTTGGAATGTGTACTGTCGCTTATTCCTGATTAACACACTTTGTAATATGTACTGTCGCTTATTCCTGATTAACACACTTGTTTGGAATGTGTACTGTCGCTTATTCCTGATTAACACACTTTGTAATATGTACTGTCGCTTATTCCTGATTAACACACTTGTTTGGAATGTGTACTGTCGCTTATTCCTGATTAACACACTTGTTTGGAATGTGTACTGTCGCTTATTCCTGATTAACACACTTTGTAATCTACTGTGGCTTATTCCTGATTAACACACTTTGTAATATGTACTGTCGCTTATTCCTGATTAACACACTTTGTAATCTACTGTCGCTTATTCCTGATTAACACACTTGTTTGGAATGTGTACTGTAATGGATGTCTTATGTCTGACTTTCAAAATATATAATGTATGAATGTTTACAGTTTGTTTGACACGGCTGATGAACGGTACCGCAAATTACGAAACAGTGTGTCCAGATTGTCCCTGTGTCAGATAGGTGAGTGTGTGTGTGTGTGTCACTCTGTGTGTGTGTGTGACAAAGAGAGAGAGTGAGTGAATGAGATAGATAGAGGGAGAGAGAGGTGGACAGAAAGTATGAGAGAGGGGTCTTTTCCTAGCAAATTGGTGGGTGTAATTCTTTCCTTTTAATGCCTTTGATTTGTTGATAATTTGTTTTTATATCAATGCTCTTTGTGTGGACCCCTATTTCCCTTGAAGTCATGAGTAACTGCAGAGTGCTCTTTGTGTGTACCCCTATTTCCCTTGAAGTCATGAGTAACTGCAGAGTGCTCTTTGTGTGTACCCCTATTTCCCTTGAAGTCATGAGTAACTGCAGAGTGCTCTTTGTGTGTACCCCTATTTCCCTTGAAGTCATGAGTAACTGCAGAGTGCTCTTTGTGTGGACCCCTATTTCCCTTGAAGTCATGAGTAACTGCAGAGTGCTCTTTGTGTGGACCCCTATTTCCCTTGAAGTCATGAGTAACTGCAGAGTGCTCTTTGTGTGGACCCCTATTTCCCTTGAAGTCATGAGTAACTGCAGAGTACTCTTTGTGTGGACCCCTATTTCCCTTGAAGTCATGAGTAACTGCAGAGTGCTCTTTGTGTGGACCCGTATTTCCCTTGAAGTCATGAGTAACTGCAGAGTGCTCTTTGTGTGTACCCCTATTTCCCTTGAAGTCATGAGTAACTGCAGAGTACTCTTTGTGTGGACCCCTATTTCCCTTGAAGTCATGAGTAACTGCAGAGTGCTCTTTGTGTGTACCCGTATTTCCCTTGAAGTCATGAGTAACTGCAGAGTACTCTTTGTGTGGACCCCTATTTCCCTTGAAGTCATGAGTAACTGCAGAGTACTCTTTGTGTGGACCCCTATTTCCCTTGAAGTCATGAGTAACTGCAGAGTACTCTTTGTGTGGACCCCTATTTCCCTTGAAGTCATGAGTAACTGCAGAGTGCTCTTTGTGTGGACCCCTATTTCCCTTGAAGTCATGAGTAACTGCAGAGTGCTCTTTGTGTGTACCCCTATTTCCCTTGAAGTCATGAGTAACTGCAGAGTGCTCTTTGTGTGGACCCCTATTTCCCTTGAAGTCATGAGTAACTGCAGAGTGCTCTTTGTGTGTACCCCTATTTCCCTTGAAGTCATGAGTAACTGCAGAGTGCTCTTTGTGTGGACCCCTATTTCCCTTGAAGTCATGAGTAACTGCAGAGTGCTCTCTTTGTGTACCCCGTATTTCCCTTGAAGTCATGAGTAACTGCAGAGTGCTCTTTGTGTGTACCCCTATTTCCCTTGAAGTCTTGAGTAACTGCAGAGTGCTCTTTGTGTGTACCCGTATTTCCCTTGAAGTCATGAGTAACTGCAGAGTACTCTTTGTGTGGACCCCTATTTCCCTTGAAGTCATGAGTAACTGCAGAGTGCTCTTTGTGTGTACCCGTATTTCCCTTGAAGTCATGAGTAACTGCAGAGTACTCTTTGTGTGGACCCCTATTTCCCTTGAAGTCATGAGTAACTGCAGAGTGCTCTTTGTGTGTACCCGTATTTCCCTTGAAGTCATGAGTAACTGCAGAGTGCTCTTTGTGTGGACCCCTATTTCCCTTGAAGTCTTGAGTAACTGCAGAGTGCTCTTTGTGTGTACCCGTATTTCCCTTGAAGTCATGAGTAACTGCAGAGTGCTCTTTGTGTGGACCCCTATTTCCCTTGAAGTCATGAGTAACTGCAGAGTGCTCTTTGTGTGGACCCCTATTTCCCTTGAAGTCATGAGTAACTGCAGAGTGCTCTTTGTGTGGACCCCTATTTCCCTTGAAGTCATGAGTAACTGCAGAGTGCTCTTTGTGTGTACCCCTATTTCCCTTGAAGTCATGAGTAACTGCAGAGTGCTCTTTGTGTGTACCCCTATTTCCCTTGAAGTCATGAGTAACTGCAGAGTGCTCTTTGTGTGTACCCCTATTTCCCTTGAAGTCATGAGTAACTGCAGAGTGCTCTTTGTGTGGACCCCTATTTCCCTTGAAGTCATGAGTAACTGCAGAGTGCTCTTTGTGTGTACCCCTATTTCCCTTGAAGTCATGAGTAACTGCAGAGTGCTCTTTGTGTGTACCCCTATTTCCCTTGAAGTCATGAGTAACTGCAGAGTGCTCTTTGTGTGTACCCCTATTTCCCTTGAAGTCATGAGTAACTGCAGAGTGCTCTTTGTGTGGACCCCTATTTCCCTTGAAGTCATGAGTAACTGCAGAGTGCTCTTTGTGTGTACCCGTATTTCCCTTGAAGTCATGAGTAACTGCAGAGTGCTCTTTGTGTGTACCCCTATTTCCCTTGAAGTCATGAGTAACTGCAGAGTGCTCTTTGTGTGGACCCCTATTTCCCTTGAAGTCTTGAGTAACTGCAGAGTGCTCTTTGTGTGGACCCCTATTTCCCTTGAAGTCATGAGTAACTGCAGAGTGCTCTTTGTGTGTACCCCTATTTCCCTTGAAGTCTTGAGTAACTGCAGAGTACTCTTTGTGTGGACCCCTATTTCCCTTGAAGTCTTGAGTAACTGCAGAGTGCTCTTTGTGTGTACCCGTATTTCCCTTGAAGTCATGAGTAACTGCAGAGTGCTCTTTGTGTGGACCCCTATTTCCCTTGAAGTCATGAGTAACTGCAGAGTGCTCTTTGTGTGGACCCCTATTTCCCTTGAAGTCATGAGTAACTGCAGAGTACTCTTTTTTCAGTGATGTTCTTTTTGTGCCTTTGTTACTTATCATAAATTTTGATGATTTGTTTTTATTTCAATGCTTTATCTTGTTGTAAAGCACATAGAGCATTCTCAATGGATTATTGGACTATATAAATAAAATTATTATTATTATTACTGTGACAATGTTATAGCGGATAAATATGTTATTCATTCAGATCTAAGCTGATCAATGCATGTTTAGTTCTAGTTTTATTAAAATATATACAGTAATATTTTCATTTCAGGCATATCAGCTTTTGTCAGGGACAAAGACCAACAGTCGTATGTATTCTCATATTATGTGTGTGTACACTATTCATGTGTGTGTGATACTGTGTGTGTGTGTGTACACTATTCATGTGTGTGTGATACTGTGTGTGTGTGTGTACACTATTCATGTGTGTGTGATACTGTGTGTGTGTGTGTACACTATTCATGTGTGTGTGATACTGTGTATGTGTGTGTACACTATTCATGTGTGTGTGATACTGTGTGTGTGTGTGTACACTATTCATGTGTGTGTGATACTGTGTATGTGTGTGTGTGTGTGTGTGATACTGTGTATGTGTGTGTGTGATACTGTGTATGTGTGTGTACACTATTCATGTGTGTGTGATACTGTGTATGTGTGTGTGTGTGTGTGTGTGTGATACTGTGTATGTGTGTGTACACTATTCATGTGTGTGTGATACTGTGTATGTGTGTGTGTGTGTGTGATACTGTGTATGTGTGTGTACACTATTCATGTGTGTGTGATACTGTGTGTGTGTGTGTGTGATACTGTGTATGTGTGTGTACACTATTCATGTGTGTGTGATACTGTGTATGTGTGTGTACACTATTCATGTGTGTGTGATACTGTGTATGTGTGTGTACACTATTCATGTGTGTGTGATACTGTGTATGTGTGTGTGTGTGTGTGTGATACTGTGTATGTGTGTGTACACTATTCATGTGTGTGTGATACTGTGTATGTGTGTGTGTGTGTGTGATACTGTGTATGTGTGTGTACACTATTCATGTGTGTGTGATACTGTGTGTGTGTGTGTGTGTGTGTGATACTGTGTATGTGTGTGTACACTATTCATGTGTGTGTGATACTGTGTATGTGTGTGTGTGTGTGTGATACTGTGTATGTGTGTGTACACTATTCATGTGTGTGTGATACTGTGTATGTGTGTGTGTGTGTGTGTGATACTGTGTATGTGTGTGTACACTATTCATGCATGTGTGATACTGTGTATGTGTGTGTGTGTGTGTGTGTGTGATACTGTGTATGTGTGTGTACACTATTCATGTGTGTGTGATACTGTGTATGTGTGTGTGTGTGTGTGTGTGTGATACTGTGTATGTGTGTGTACACTATTCATGCATGTGTGATACTGTGTATGTGTGTGTGTGTGTGTGTGTGATACTGTGTATGTGTGTGTACACTATTCATGTGTGTGTGATACTGTGTATGTGTGTGTGTGTGTGTGTGTGATACTGTGTATGTGTGTGTACACTATTCATGTGTGTGTGATACTGTGTATGTGTGTGTGTGAGCAACCGACCCTCTCTGCTTTCAAATCAAACCTCAAAATCCACCTGTTTCCTCGTCATTGAAGCTAATTCTCTCTTTCCCTCCTCTCTCTTGCCCATAGGTCTATTTCTAAAAAATGTATGTGTGTGTTATCTTCTTGTTCATCTTTGTATAGCGTCTTTGTTTGAATGCATCATGAATGTTTAATGTGTGTGTGTGTGCGCTTCAATTTGATTTCTATCAAGATTTAGCGCTGTATAAATACTGTATGTTGTTGTGTTATGCGTGCACATGCGCACACTGTGTGTGTGTGTATGTGATTCTCTACATGTGTCTATGTGTGTGTGTGTGTGTGTGTGTGTGTGTGTGAGAGAGAGAGAGAGAGAGAGAGAGAGAGAGAGAGAGAGAGAGAGAGTGAGTGTGTGTCTGTGCCTACTTCTGTGCCTGTGTGTCTTGGTGTTTGCATGTGCCTCTGTGTGTCCTGTGAATGTGTGCCTCTGTGTGTCCTGTGAATGTGTGCCTAAACTGCCGTCTTCCTGTTCAGGTACCAGGCCCACACATACAACTTTCCCCTGTGTCCCCTGGCCTTTGGGCCCATTGACCCTGGATTCTACTGGCAGGTACAGTGCAAGCAGTGTTTACTGTCTGCATATAGTCACAGAGAGTGAGAGACTTGTGGAGGGTGTGTGATGAGGTGGGGAAGCTTACTTGGGAAAGCCCTTCTTTGTAAGTATTAATATTACCTCCCTTATACAACTCCCTCCCACTTAAAGACCCACCACGTCACATGTCAAAGTCATGGTTTTCCTTTTTTTCCCCTCTTATAGCTGGTAAAAAATCTTAAGAAATCTTCCCAGCATAAGAGGGAATGTGACACATGACTTGGGGGGGGGGGGGGGGGGGGTGGGGTTCTTAAGACCTTATTTTGGATGAGTGTTCAAGGTGTTAAAAGGGAGGTTCCACTGTAGTAGTTTGAGGAGGAAGCTGAGTACCACCATACTGTCAGTTGATGATCGTCATCACCAGTATTCATGTTACAGTCTGTCAGTTGATGATCGTCATCATCTGTATTCATGTTACAGTCTGTCAGTTGATGATTGTTATCACCTGTATACATGTTACAGTCTGTCAGCTGATGATTGTCATCACCAGTATTCATGTTACAGTCTGTCAGTTGATGATCATCATCACCAGTATACATGTTACAGTCTGTCAGGTGATGATTGTTATCACCGGTATACATGTTACAGTCTGTCAGTTGATGATCGTCATCACCAGTATTCATGTTACAGTCTGTCAGTTGATGATCGTCATCACCAGTATTCATGTTACAGTCTGTCAGTTGATGATCGTCATCACCAGTATTCATGTTACAGTCTGTCAGTTGATGATTGTTATCACCTGTATACATGTTACAGTCTGTCAGCTGATGATTGTCATCACCAGTATTCATGTTACAGTCTGTCAGTTGATGATCATCATCACCAGTATACATGTTACAGTCTGTCAGTTGATGATTGTTATCACCGGTATACATGTTACAGTCTGTCAGTTGATGATCGTCATCACCAGTATTCATGTTACAGTCTGTCAGTTGATGATCGTCATCACCGATATACATGTTACAGTCTGTGAATTGATGATCATCATCACCAGTATTCATGTTACAGTCTTGTGAATTGATGATCATCATCACCAGTATTCATGTTACAGTCTGTCAGTTGATGATTGTTCAAGGTGTTAAAAGGGAGGTTCCACTGTAGTAGTAGTTTGAGGAGGAAGCTGAGTACCACCATACTGTCAGTTGATGATCGTCATCACCAGTATTCATGTTACAGTCTGTCAGTTGATGATCGTCATCACCAGTATAGATGTTACAGTCTGTCAGTTGATGATCGTCATCACCAGTATACATGTTACAGTCTGTCAGTTGATGATCGTCATCACCTGTATACATGTTACAGTCTGTCAGTTGATGATCGTCATCACCAGTATACATGTTACAGTCTGTCAGTTGATGATCGTCATCACCTGTATTCATGTTACAGTCTGTCAGTTGATGATCGTCATCACCTGTATACATGTTACAGTCTGTCAGTTGATGATCGTCATCACCTGTATACATGTTACAGTCTGTGAATTGATGATCATCATCACCAGTATTCATGTTACAGTCTGTGAATTGATGATCATCATCACCAGTATTCATGTTACAGTCTGTCAGTTGATGATCGTCATCACCGGTATACATGTTACAGTCTGTGAATTGATGATCGTCATCACCTGTATTCATATTACAGTCTGTGAATTGATGATCATCATCACCAGTATTCATGTTACAGTCTGTCAGTTGATGATTGTTGTCACCAGTATTCATGTTACAGTCTGTCAGTTGATGATCGTCATCACCTTGTATAATTAATTGTGTGCGAGTGTGCGTGTGCGCATGCATGTGTGTGTATATGTGTGTATGTGTGTGTGTGTGTGTGTGTGTGTGTGTGTGTGTGTGTGTGTGTGTGTGTGTGTGTGAGTAAGGAAGTAAGAGAACGTTGTGTGTAGGCATCGTGCTTATTTTACTTTCTAATGATTAATTATTTGTTTGCCTTTAAATTTAATGTTCTTGTTATCAATGTAAAGCGCACTGAGCTCATGTGAGAAAGAGTGCTATATAAATTCCCATTATTATTACATGTTACAGTCTGTCATGTTACAGTCTGTCAGTTGATGATCGTTATCACCTGTATACATGTTACAGTCTGTCAGTTGATGATCACCGTCATGTTCACCAGTATACATGTTACAGTCTGTCAGTTGATGATTGTTATCACCGGTATACATGTTACAGTCTGTCAGTTGATGATTGTTATCACCTGTATACATGTTACAGTCTGTCAGTTGATGATCGTCATCACCTGTATACATGTTACAGTCTGTCAGTTGATGATCGTCATCACCTGTATACATGTTACAGTCTGTCAGTTGATGATCGTCATCACCTGTATACATGTTACAGTCTGTCAGTTGATGATCGTCATCACCTGTATACATGTTACAGTCTGTCAGTTGATGATCGTCATCACCTGTATACATGTTACAGTCTGTCAGTTGATGATCGTCATCACCTGTATACATGTTACAGTCTGTCAGTTGATGATCGTCATCACCTGTATACATGTTACAGTCTGTCAGTTGATGATCGTCATCACCTGTATACATGTTACAGTCTGTCAATTGATGATCGTCATCACCTGTATACATGTTACAGTCTGTCAGTTGATGATCGTCATCACCTGTATACATGTTACAGTCTGTCAGTTGATGATCGTCATCACCTGTATACATGTTACAGTCTGTCAGTTGATGATCGTCATCACCTGTATACATGTTACAGTCTGTCAGTTGATGATCGTCATCACCTGTATACATGTTACAGTCTGTCAGTTGATGATCGTCATCACCTGTATACATGTTACAGTCTGTCAGTTGATGATCGTCATCACCTGTATACATGTTACAGTCTGTCAGTTGATGATCGTCATCACCTGTATACATGTTACAGTCTGTCAGTTGATGATCGTCATCACCTGTATACATGTTACAGTCTGTCAGTTGATGATCGTCATCACCTGTATACATGTTACAGTCTGTCAGTTGATGATCGTCATCACCTGTATACATGTTACAGTCTGTCAGTTGATGATCGTCATCACCTGTATACATGTTAGTCTGTCAGTTGATGATCGTCATCACCTGTATACATGTTACAGTCTGTCAGTTGATGATCGTCATCACCTGTATACATGTTACAGTCTGTCAGTTGATGATCGTCATCACCTGTATACATGTTACAGTCTGTCAGTTGATGATCGTCATCACCTGTATACATGTTACAGTCTGTCAGTTGATGATCGTCATCACCTGTATACATGTTACAGTCTGTCAATTGATGATCGTCATCACCTGTATACATGTTACAGTCTGTCAGTTGATGATCGTCATCACCTGTATACATGTTACAGTCTGTCAGTTGATGATCGTTATCACCTGTATACATGTTACAGTCTGTCAGTTGATGATCGTCATCACCTGTATACATGTTACAGTCTGTCAGTTGATGATCGTCATCACCTGTATACATGTTACAGTCTGTCAGTTGATGATCGTCATCACCTGTATACATGTTACAGTCTGTCAGTTGATGATCGTCATCACCTGTATACATGTTACAGTCTGTCAATTGATGATCGTCATCACCTGTATACATGTTACAGTCTGTCAGTTGATGATCGTCATCACCTGTATACATGTTACAGTCTGTCAGTTGATGATCGTCATCACCTGTATACATGTTACAGTCTGTCAGTTGATGATCGTCATCACCTGTATACATGTTACAGTCTGTCAGTTGATGATCGTCATCACCTGTATACATGTTACAGTCTGTCAGTTGATGATCGTCATCACCTGTATACATGTTACAGTCTGTCAGTTGATGATCGTCATCACCTGTATACATGTTACAGTCTGTCAGTTGATGATCGTCATCACCTGTATACATGTTACAGTCTGTCAGTTGATGATCGTCATCACCTGTATACATGTTACAGTCTGTCAGTTGATGATCGTCATCACCTGTATACATGTTACAGTCTGTCAGTTGATGATCGTCATCACCTGTATACATGTTACAGTCTGTCAGTTGATGATCGTCATCACCTGTATACATGTTACAGTCTGTCAGTTGATGATCGTTATCACCTGTATACATGTTACAGTCTGTCAGTTGATGATCGTCATCACCTGTATACATGTTACAGTCTGTCAGTTGATGATCGTCATCATCACCTGTATACATGTTACAGTCTGTCAATTGATGATCGTCATCACCTGTATACATGTTACAGTCTGTCAGTTGATGATCGTCATCACCTGTATACATGTTACAGTCTGTGAATTGATGATCGTTATCACCTGTATACATGTTACAGTCTGTCAGTTGATGATCGTCATCACCTGTATACATGTTACAGTCTGTCAATTGATGATCGTCATCACCTGTATACATGTTACAGTCTGTCAATTGATGATCGTCATCACCTGTATACATGTTACAGTCTGTCAGTTGATGATCGTCATCACCTGTATACATGTTACAGTCTGTCAGTTGATGATCGTCATCACCTGTATACATGTTACAGTCTGTCAGTTGATGATCGTCATCACCTGTATACATGTTACAGTCTGTCAGTTGATGATCGTCATCACCTGTATACATGTTACAGTCTGTCAGTTGATGATCGTCATCACCTGTATACATGTTACAGTCTGTCAATTGATGATCGTCATCACCTGTATACATGTTACAGTCTGTCAGTTGATGATCGTCATCACCTGTATACATGTTACAGTCTGTCAGTTGATGATCGTCATCACCTGTATACATGTTACAGTCTGTCAATTGATGATCGTCATCACCTGTATACATGTTACAGTCTGTCAGTTGATGATCGTCATCACCTGTATACATGTTACAGTCTGTCAGTTGATGATCGTCATCACCTGTATACATGTTACAGTCTGTCAGTTGATGATCGTTCATCACCTGTATACATGTTACAGTCTGTCAGTTGATGATCGTCATCACCTGTATACATGTTACAGTCTGTGAATTGATGATCGTCATCACCTGTATACATGTTACAGTCTGTCAGTTGATGATCGTTATCACCTGTATGCATGTTACAGTCTGTCAGTTGATGATCGTCATCACCTGTATGCATGTTACAGTCTGTCAATTGATGATCGTCATCACCTGTATACATGTTACAGTCTGTCAGTTGATGATCGTTATCACCTGTATGCATGTTACAGTCTGTCAGTTGATGATCGTCATCACCTGTATGCATACAGTCTGTCATCGTCATCACCAGTATCATGTTCAGTCTGTCAGTTGATCGTCATCACCTGTATACATGTTACAGTCTGTCAGTTGATGATCGTCATCACCTGTATACATGTTACAGTCTGTCAGTTGATGATCGTCATCACCTGTATGCATGTTACAGTCTGTCAGTTGATGATCGTCATCACCAGTATACATGTTACAGTCTGTCAGTTGATGATCGTCATCACCTGTATACATGTTACAGTCTGTCAGTTGATGATCGTTATCACCTGTATACATGTTACAGTCTGTCAGTTGATGATCGTCATCACCAGTATACATGTTACAGTCTGTCAGTTGATGATTGTTATCACCTGTATACATGTTACAGTCTGTCAGTTGATGATCGTTATCACCTGTATACATGTTACAGTCTGTCAGTTGATGATCGTCATCACCAGTATACATGTTACAGTCTGTCAGTTGATGATCGTCATCACCTGTATACATGTTACAGTCTGTCAGTTGATGATCGTCATCACCTGTATACTGTTACAGTCTGTCAGTTGATTATCGTTATCACCTGTATACATGTTACAGTCTGTCATGTTACAGTCTGTGAATTGATGATCGTCATCACCTGTATGCATGTTACAGTCTGTCATGTTACAGTCTGTGAATTGATGATCGTCATCACCTGTATACATGTTACAGAGAACATTGTCTGTGCCTGTGATCTTTTACTCAATTTTAGAACAAAAGGTATTGATTATTTTATTGTGGATATTTAATTTGTCTTTTTGTTTTGTAGTGATAAGATCTATCTCATTTAAGTAATGTAATGCTTTTTGTTGTTGACCAGGCTTCATCAATTGAGTTCTTGAGTCGCTTCAACTTTGACTTCAATACCGTGAGTAGGATAGAATCATAGGCTGATATTGTTTGTTTGCTTGAGTCGCTTCAACTTTGACTTCAATACCGTGAGTAGGATAGAGTCATAGGCTGATATTGTTTGTTTGCTTGAGTCGCTTCAACTTTGACTTCAATACCGTGAGTAGGATAGAATCATAGGCTGATATTGTTTGTTTGCCTGAGTCACTTCAGCTTTGACTTCAATACCGTGAGTAGGATAGAATCATAGGCTGATATTGTTTGTTTGCTTGAGTGGCTTCAACTTTGACTTCAATACCGTGAGTAGGATAGAGTCATAGGCTGATATTGTTTGTTTGCTTGAGTGGCTTCAACTTTGACTTCAATACCGTGAGTAGGATAGAGTCATAGGCTGATATTGTTTGTTTGCTTGAGTCGCTTCAACTTTGACTTCAATACCGTGAGTAGGATAGAATCATAGGCTGATATTGTTTGTTTGCTTGAGTCACTTCAGCTTTGACTTCAATACCGTGAGTAGGATAGAATCATAGGCTGATATTGTTTGTGTGCTTGAGTCACTTCAGCTTTGACTTCAATACCGTGAGTAGCATAGAATCATAGGCTGATATTGTTTGTTTGCTTGAGTCGCTTCAACTTTGACTTCAATACCGTGAGTAGGATAGAGTCATAGGCTGATATTGTTTGTTTGCTTGTTTTTTTAAATTTGGTTTACCAGTGTGTGGTGTATCCCCTACTTTTGTTTTCATGTGCCCTGTGAATGTTTTTAATGTGTAGTGTGTATGTACATGACTGTGGTGTGTGCATGTGCGTGCGCGGTGTGTGTGTGTGTGTGTGTGTGTGTGTGTTTATTTAGGAAACTTATATAGCGCATTACTTTAAACTTAGTTAAAGCTCAATGCGCTTTGCAAAAAACAATAGAAAGTTAAAAACAAGCAAAAAATGTGATTCACGCACGCACACGCACACGCACACACGCACACGCACACACACACACACACACACGCATGTTCACATGCTTACAGATACTGAAAGCAATACACTGTACAATGATATTAAGTACATTGTGATGTGACAACATTTTTAAATAAACAGCAAAATAAAATCATTTAACTTAAAACAGACTTAGCACCCATATTCACACACACACTCACACACACACACGTGTGCGCTTGAGTATAGAGGACAATACAATAATATAAGTGTAAAAGAGATGTGACAGCAGCATTTCCAAAACACAAAAGCAATTAAAAATAAGGGATTGATGGGTGTTGGGAGCTCATAGAGTCGGAACAGAGACAGAGAGAAAGAAAGAGACAGAGAGAGGGAGAGAGAGTGGGGGGGGGGGGGGGGGGAAGAAGAGACAAGATGAAACATGAATGCAAATTGAGCTATCAGCTCCATGAAAATAACTCCAAAAAGCATGCACGTCACGGGTTCATTATAAACAACTAAACATATACCCAACCCCCTACCTACCCCCGCATACACACATACATGCGTGAACGCACACTCGCACGCATACACATGCGTGCACACATACACACACACACACGAACACACACACACAGATACGCACGTACACGCAAGCAGAGAGAAGGAAGAGAGTGAGAGCTGGGGAGTCAGAATGGAAGTGTCGTTTCATCTCTGGAGACTGTAGGACTGCCTGAAGAGATGGGTTTGGAGTGCAGTTTTGAACCAAGGAAGCGTGTCTGAATGACGTGCGGCATGGGGAAGCATGGTCCATGTTTTAGGAGCAAAGAAAGAGAAAGCTCGGTTTCCATAGGTCTTACTCTTAGATTTGGTTCTGGGCACAGTAAGCGTTCTGTTGTCAGAGGAAGAGCGGAGTTGTCTGGAAGGAGTGTAGACATGCAGAAGGTCGGAAAGATAGGCAGGAAAGTAGGGATCGGTGAGAGATTTGAAGCACAGAGAGGAAGTTTTGTGACATATCCGGGCAGAGATTGGTAGCCAGTGTAGCTGATGTAGAAGAGGCTGTGCATGTTCCTGTTTCTTGGCCCTAAAGACTAGACGTGCAGCGGAATTGTGAACTTTGTGGACTTTGTCAAGAAGGTAGTGTGGAATGCCTGAGAGAAGGGCATTGCAATAATCAAACTTGGATAGAACAAGAGAACAGACAAGTGTTTTGGCTGCATCAAAATAGAGAAGGTGGCGAATGCTGATGATTTTTCTGAGTGTGTATGTGTGTGTGTGTCACTATGTGTGTGTGTGTGGTGATTGCAAAAATATGTTGATGTATGATTTACTGATCTAAATTTGAATTATCCTTCAAAGTCAGTATTAGTATAAATTATATCCAAAACGAAATGCGAAGTAATGTCCCACTCCCAGATGAGTGAAGTAATGTCCCACTCCCAGATGAGTGAAGTAATGTCCCACTCCCAGATGAGTGAAGTAATGTCCCACTCCCAGATGAGTGAAGTAATGTCCCACTCCCAGATGAGTGAAGTAATGTCCCACTCCCAGATGAGTGAAGTAATGTCCCACTCCCAGATGAGTGAAGTAATGTCCCACTCCCAGATGAGTGAAGTAATGTCCCACTCCCAGATGAGTGAAGTAATGTCCCACTCCCAGATGAGTGAAGTAATGTCCCACTCCCAGATGAGTGAAGTAATGTCCCA